>JBBGZY010001129.1:3625000-4007975 GCA_037952925.1 Lithobates clamitans | reverse complement strand
GATACGCTAGTAAAATGTACGAAGAGGGGTCCCCAATGGATGTTCGGTGGTATGTGGGTTAAAAATCCATACAAAAGTCTAATTGGCTCCTTAGACAATGCGCACTTTCAAATGTAGAACTAAACCCATTCATTTTACTGTTTCCCAAAGCAGTTACATTCAAGACATGACATGAATGATAACTGTCACAGTTGTGCTCCCAACCCAACTGTCAAGCCATGGAGTGGTTGATGTTATAACTAATCACATGTGTAGCACCATGGCAACTGCAGATCAAGCAGAGACCAAGATGGCAGCTTCCTTGGCTGTAAATAACAGGAGTGTTTAGCTCTGCACTTAGAGCCCTTGCACACTGGGGCGGGGGCGGCGTCGGCGGTAAAACGCCGCTATCATTAGCGGCGTTTTACCGCCGGTATGCGGCCGGTATGCCGAGAAGGGGTTAAATACCACGGCAAAGCGCCTCTGCAGAGGCGCATTGCCGGCGGTATAGCCGCGCCGTCCCATTGTTTTCAATGGGCAGGAGCGGTAAAGGAGCGGTATACACACCGCTCCTTCACCGCTCCGAAGATGCTGCTGGCAGGACTTTTTTACCGTCCTGCCAGCGCATCGCTCCAGTGTGCAAGCCCTCGGGGCTTTCACATTGGAATGCCAGCAGCGGCACTTTCGGGGCGGTTTGCAGGCGCTATTATTAGCGCAATAGCGCCTGCAAACCGCCCCAGTGTGCAAGGGCTCTAAGAAGAACAAAAGGCTAAACCATTTTTTATTTTTTTTGGATAGAGTAAGGGAAGGTCATAACCCTAGTTAGGATTTTTTTTGCTATTGGGGGAATCCCCTTTACTTCCTATCATATAGCCAAAACAGGGAGGGAAATTCCTGGTTGTCACCTGGGTCACCAAAAAATGGTCCCCATTAGAAGGTCTCCCTTCACTTCCTGTTCCGATCCGGCTGGAAGTGGGGGAGTGGGTACCTGTTAAAACCTCACACCTCCGCCCAAAAAAGGGCCAAATGTAAAGGAGGAGGGGGCAGGAGGAAAAGCGGAACTTCCACTTTTGGGTGGACTTCTGCTTTAATGGCTTATTTAGTAGGGGAGTGTTGAAACCATAGTCTTTTTTTTGTATGTAGGGAGATTTTCTTTCACTTGTAGACTCAGAAGGAAGTAAGAGGATATTTTTCCAATGTGAGGGATATCTCCTTTTAAACAGTTGTCACGGGAATAACTGTTTGAAGATTTGACCTTTTTTTCCTGATCTGATAGTAACTCAAAGTTTGGGATTTATCCCAACTTTCATTCCCTGTGACAGGACATTAAAAGAGAATGACTTTCCCTAGCAATACAAATATGACAGTTATTCTTTATTTGTCATTCTTATCAAATCTAAAAAAAAAAAGTTAGATAATTTAAAAAGCAAGAAAAAAAACTCCTAGCAACCAACTTTTTGTCTATTTACAGAACTCATCTAGCTGCTGATGAGTTGCTCTAAGATACTGTACATGTTGCTTGCTGCCTAAGTAAAGGCTGTTGTATTTTCCCAAACAAAGCATTGGGTAGACAAGATTTTTTCTTTCTGGTGTATAATTCATCAGTTTTCAGAACATATAATTTAGATCACAAAATTGTCTCTTTTCTCTTTATCTCAGGGGTTATTATATTTTAATTTAGCTCATCTGTATAATGATTTTTAGGAAGTCACAGAGAGCTTCATTGTAAACACAATTATTACAACTTGCAGTTGGTATTGTGATTTGTCACGATAAAAAGGTTACGTTTATTAACTAGGTGTAGGTGAAGTTTATGGTTTACTTTAGGTGTTAATGTCTAAAAACCTAACTTTTTCTTATTTACTCCCTTCTGGTCTGGTACATATACGATTGAAAGCGTTTTTGTTTTATCTGTCTATCAAGTTTACCTCTGTGAACTACAGAACACCTTCCCCTATGATTTAGAGATGAGGAGAGGGGGAAATGTTCTGTAGCACCATACACATCAGTACAGTGGTGTGTATCCCATTAACTTTAGGCTGCTGCTTCTGCCAAAAATTTCCCTGCTAGCTATGGACTTAGCAAGTTACCTGTTGTGTTTGAATGGCTAAAACCTTGGCACTGGTATTATTTGTCACAGTATCGAAGGCTGCAAGGAACAGTCATGGTTGACATGAATACAGAATTGGAAGTGACTAGTATTCCACCCTAGAAAGAACTCAAGATGGAAGTTTCCTGGAAGATGAGGACATTTGGAGAGGAAATTACCCTTCTTCCTGTTGTAGATACACAACCCCCGAGCACATCTTCATAAACATTTCTGTGGCATGAGACAGGTTCTGCCCAACTGCATAACCTTTTGACTAGTAGAGGGACCTGGTCATGTATCCAAGACCTGGAAGGATTCCAAGGAGTCATGAGAAAGAATAGGTCTCTGCTGCTGAAATAAGAATAGGTCTCTGCTGCCTATTAGAGGCCCTTTCGAGGAAGCAGATGCTGACCTGTGTACCGAGGGGAGATTTTCCTCAGATGTTAGGAGGCAAGGTCCTTCCAGCCAATTTGATCTTTATCCTGACATCAGGAATTGCAAAAAGGTAACCACTTAAGACCTTTTCAAGGTTAGATTTGATGAGAGGGTTCAAAAGTATACAGCATACTGGTCAAGGGCAGCGGTGCCCTTGTTGAAAAAAAAGAAGAGCAACGGTAGCAGGAAAGGTTCAATCAGGCTTGTCAAAAGTGCATTTTAAAGCTGTCAGGAAGCAGTTGATTTCAGAGGCAAGGATGTCCCTGCACTCCCAGAGGCTAAGGAACCCCCGGAAGGAAGACTAATGCCCAGAGTAGCGTAGTGGAAGAGGCACACCCAACTGGCGGCTCAGTCATATTAAACAGAGGAGCTAAAGACAGGTATGCCACCTGAAGTTTCTGCTGTAACTGATCTCAGCAGTTGGACAGGCTCTGCAGGAAGGTCATTATCTGGGCTGGGTTTGACTCTTGGGAGGACATACTTGAAGTGTGTCCTCCTTAGGGTCACATGCCTGATGAATGGTTCCTGCGTGGCTCCAAAACGTTGCTTTTATATTTGATACTATGTGATTAAAGTTTTGGACTCAATTTTGGAGATCCTGGTGGGTTGGTCACACTTCCTTCTCCTTAGATAGAGGCACATCAATAGGGTTCATGATGTGGAGCTCATACAAACTGTCACAAACTGAGCGAAACAGAGTGAACCAGACTGGAATTGCCAGGTAGCAAGGTCAAAAGACACCCCAGGTTGGTGCCCTAGATACTGGCAGAAGTAATAGGAAGATGCAATTTGACCACCAACAGAAATGGCAAGGCAGCTAGTAAGGAATAAAAGGAGCCAGCAGGAACACTAAAGATAGATGCTCAGATGTGCCTGGCTGCAAGATCTCAGGGTTTGACAAACAGAGCCTCCCCGGTTTAGCTGTGGCTAGAAGCAAGGGCTTGGAGAAGCAGAGCTCTCAATGGAGCATACCAGGAGTGGCAGCAACTTGCTGCAAGGGCTCAAAGATGGAGGAATAGTTGCAGCGGCCATGATGGACAGATGAAGTGTACATGGAGCAGTACTAGCAGCCAGGAGCAACAAATGGAACATACCAGGAACAATGTCAGGGGCCAGGAGTGGCGGTCAGGAGCAACAGATGGAGCATACCTGGAGGAGTACCAGTGTTCAGGGGCGACAGATGGAGCATACTAGGAACAGTGTCACTTACATCTATAGTCCATCAATGGGCCGTGTCTTTATACAGCTGGAGCTGCCAGGTGCTGTTTGCAGGCAGTCCATTCGTGTCTACGGGACTGCAGCGGCTCGTCCCAATTTGACAGCCCCGCGGATGAGCAGCAATGATCAGCACATTCATGAACTACAAGTGTAAGTGCCCATGTTAATGAGGCTCAAGGGTTTAATTAAAGTGATATTAAAAATGTAATATACTTAAGCTTACCATTCCCTAAACGTGGTGGCTGCACTCGTTTTCTTTTATTTGGGCAGTTTTTCCTTTATTTTATTTAATAAACTGGTTATTTAGTCTGATATATTTCAACTTCCTTCAACAGACCAAGCTGTCCAGCAAAAGTGGCAATTAGAGGCCCGACTGAGACAAACCATTTAACACCATAGGGCTGCTTACAATGATTAGCTCTTATTATATTAAATAAAAAGTTTACCCAAAAGGGAAAAAAACTGTTGTTTTACTGTTCAAAAAGTGTTATCTGCAGTTTGGCTTTAATTTGTTAAGTCAAGTCCATCTAAATCTGCTAGTGCATCTAACACTACCCTTTCCCCAGATTGACAATTGTCCAAAAGTGTCTCAATTCCTCCTTCATCCAGAGTGGAGACACCCTAAGACTGGAAGTGTGTTACTGGTGGGATCACCAGGTGAAAATAAAGGAAAACAAGCCTAAAAAAACGCAGCCACC
The DNA here is from genome assembly GCA_037952925.1 of Lithobates clamitans. Taxonomy (NCBI): domain Eukaryota; kingdom Metazoa; phylum Chordata; class Amphibia; order Anura; family Ranidae; genus Lithobates; species Lithobates clamitans. The sequence goes on along the minus strand of JBBGZY010001129.1, from coordinate 4,003,556 downwards.
ACATCTGAAGATTGGGAAACCTCGATATATAGCATGGGTCTCCGAACTGCTGCCCGCGGACCGGATGTACTCCTTTGCTTGCCTTTATCTGGCATTATTCCTTTCACTGACACCAAAGATGAAGCACTATTCCCCCCCACTGATACCAACAATGGGGCACCATTCCTCCCACTGGCACCAACAATGTCATTTTTTTGCTCTTACTGACCACCAAGCCTATGGCATTATTTACTCCCATATATACTGGGGCATTTTTTCCACAGTCCGGCCCCCCTAAAGTCTGAAGGAAAGTAAACTGGCTCTTTGTTTCCAAAGTATGGAGACCCCTGATCTATAGCAAAAAATTACATTTTTGTTTTGGGGTTAATACTATAAACATTGGGGTTAGGCTAAATTTTAGTGACAGCATTCTGGGAGTTGGGTAGCTTAAAGCAGGGCTCGAAAAACCCCAGGCGCCTGGTCGCCATTGCAACCAACAGTTTCAGCCTGGGCTGCCTCCCAAATGATCCCCACACTCCGCGCCACCCCCCACCCAGCTATGTATCCCGGGCATCGCTCGCCCAACTGTGGGCCTGGGACCGGCATAGCAGGTGCCGCTGGGCCTTCTAGTTGTTGACCCGCAAGTGACGTGTGACGTAAATTCGGGGTCCCTGTTCACAGTTTCCCTGGCCATCAAGGCTGGGAAAGAATGTAATGCAGTGTGATGTGCATTGCATTACATTCAGTGGAGCACAGGGGAGACATGCAGGGTCTTTTAGACCCTGCATGTCTCATTAAAGAGAACCTGTCACCAAAAATAATAATCACATAGGGACTTTTTGTCCCCTATGTGATGGGGAAAAAAATAAGTTAATTAAAAAAAATTATATTTTAATTCTAAAAAATGAAAGTTACACCCAAGCACATAAAATCACCCCACCCCCACCCCCACATATACACATGTACAAACATAAATGTTGATTGTGATACACATGTTACATATCGGGACGCACGCTGGAATGGGAGCAATAATTCTAGCACCAGACCTCCTTTGTAATTCTAAATGGATGACTTATAGGGGATTTTTAAAGCGTTGCCTATGGAAAATATAGGGTACTGACATGTTTAAGGTGTGATATGTTGCGTATTATTTACCCGGTGCAACCTCACCTTTTATATTTTACTTAAAATTGGGAAATTTATTGTGTTTTTGTGCCCCCTAAAGTTAACTTTGAATGTGTTTTTTTTTTTTTACTGAAATTTTGTGTTTCCTAGACCTTTGCGGTAATATTGTGTGAGGCATAAAAAGTTACTAATGTTTGGGGATTTTATGTAATCTTCAGGCCTAAAATTATTTTTTAAACATGTGCAAAAAAACGCAAAAATGGCTCTAGTGGCAAAAGGGTTAAAGGAAAGGTTCACCTTCGGGAACATGTTACACGTTCCACCTGTAAGATTTGTTAGTTAAAAAAAAAATGGCGCCTAACTTTTTTAGCTGGCTCCCAGATTTAAAGCAAATTTGTCAAGCCCTGGCTTAAAGGTTCAGGATAAATAGTTTGTTTTAACATATTCTATATTGAAAAACAAATTTTTACTCTGATTAGAGATTTTTTTAAATTTTGTTTCTAAAGATAACTGGTAATTAAAAAAAAAGCACCAAAAATACTGTGCCTAGTTTCTAACACTAAAAATAGGATAGTGGGTCAGGACAGTACTACCTGAAAGCTACGAGGCTCTCAGGGAAGGTGCGCTGTGTAACTGGCATCCCTTGAAATGTGTCGCAAGGTAGTATTCTTTACATGCCACTTGGGATGCCAAGGATTATGCATCTGTAGGTGTGAGATTCTTGGTTATCTGCACAGTATCACTGCTCATAGAAAGCCCCCTATTATCACTTCCCAATTTACTGCACTTCAAAACAAAACGCATACTGTATAACCTTCATAAATTGGTACATGCAGAATATTGTGAACATTATGCAAGATGGGGACAGATGTTTTCCTATCATTTTGCAATCGCTGAGAAAAGAAAATGCAGTCCTTTAAATAAAAATATGGAATTTGCATAATTGCAGATTGCTAGAATAAGGAAAACTAGCAAAAAGTAAGTAGGGCAAGGATGCAACAAGATCCTCATTATACAGACTCAGATTATGGTGGATCAAGTGAAATGTCCATGTGTGATCCAATTTAAAGGGAATCGGTGCCCAGCAAAATAGAGCACTTTCTCATACAGCAACTCAATAATTAAACTATGTTTACACCAAATCCATCAGTGTCAGGATTCAGTTTACAATGTCATGCTAAATTTAGCATTTATTCCATCCCTCTTATCTCCAGAAACAAATTGTCTTTGAGTTAGACACTAGCAGCTTCCATCTGGGGCTTCTAAAACAGATGTTTCATGGCTGATTCCTTTTAATAAATTACGTTTTCATTTTATTCCTAGAGGTACCCAGTACTTTGAGATGATAGTCACACAACTGGTGACAAAAAACTGGTCAACAATTTCCTATCTAGGTGTCTCAAGCAGATACCACTGGCTGAAATTTCTTGAGATAAATAATGATTGGATGGTTTTGTCCAATCAGTATTGTTTCTTCTGAAATATATTGGCACCAGGGGGTATTTGGGCTTATTTCCTGCCCCTTCCAAAGGCCAAACATGCCAAGTGTTTGTGTTTAAGCTGCAAGATGGTCCAAAAAACATGTAACAACATTGAGATGGTGTCTGCATGTCTGACTATCTTCTGATGACTGTAGACAATTTTAGGTGAATCTGTCACTATACTTAAAGTAAAACAAAGCATTCCCTGCAAAGGAATGGGTGAATACTTACGAATCCCTCCACCCGCACTGCAGATCTTTGTTATCTTGAAGAGCTACACTATCTGAAAAAACCTTCAACATTGGACACTTCCAGGAGTTTCAGGTGCCTTGTCCCCCTCTTTGTGGTTCCTTCTGCCACCCCCTTAGTCACTTTTGAGCAGGGCATACATGGGTCGAATTCTTAACAAATTTCCTTTCAAAAATCAAAAATTTGGTGCGTTTTGTGATCCGATGGTGCCACCATTGATTTCGAAATTCAACCAACCAAGCCTTCAATTTCACCTCATGTTGCTACAGAAAAGAATTTTCATGGCCAGGAATCTTTTTTTTCTTTCCGGGAATTTTCTTTTTCTTTCAGGAATTTTCTTTTCTTGTGTTAATGCAAATTTCTTTTTCGATTATTTTTCTCATACGATTCCCCAATCATTGATTAGAAAATCGTTAGTTTTTCAAAAAATTTCCAACATAACCGATCACTCAAATTCAATAGCCGCATGAAGATTGGCCGTTGATGCGACCCACTAATGGTGCAAAATTTGAACGAAAATTTTCGAAAGAATATTCTTTCAGAATTGGACCCATGTATGGCTGGCCTTAAGCTGGCCATACATTATGCAATTTTCTTGTTCAATGTCCTTTAGATTTACCTTCAATTATGTAGTGCAAGGGCCTGCCTGATTGCATACAAAGTGAAATGCTCATGTTGTGTAGGCAACTGGATCCTGGAGAAATCTTCACTGCTAGGATGCCTGTCCTTTCCCTGTCTCCAAATTTCCAGCGCTTCAGTGGTTAACAGCTTCAGATTTCCAGGCAGAACAGCAGTACAGATGGCCCGACAGGGACACGCCCCCTTCTTTCTCCTCCATTGAGGAGAGTTGTTTCTGTGACTAGGGGAGAGTCATCAGTCACAGGATTTTCTCCCCCATTTACAGATTGTGTCACAGGCAGTTTTATCAGTGAAACACGTTTTCCCAGTACAGGGAAAGGAAGGAGGGGACATGTACCAATCGGATCATATGTTCTGCCTGAAGACCCAAAACTTTTAACCATTGAAGTGCCAGAAGTTCAGAGACAGGAAGAGGACAGGCATCCCTGCGGTGCAGATTTCTCAAGGATCCAGCTGGATGCACAATACGAATGTGACAAAATGTTGGGAATTTTTTTTCAGCTAAACTTCAGCTTTAAGAGAAAAGCTTAATAAACAACATAGAGTTAGTCCCTAACTGCAAGTGACAGATCCCAGGGTTATATTGTGTGCACAAAGTACCTTCTTCCATTATCCCAATAGGATATCTTACATTAAAACAACAGGTGATAACAGTACAAAGAAATGAATCCTGGGAGAACTTTACATTTTCATAAATATGCCAGACTTTAATACTCTATTAAAGTCCTCTATTGTAGACTAAAGGCTGGTATACACATATCGAAAATTGGTCAGTTCAGCAGGAAGCAGCCATATTTTACTCTGTGCGTACCTTTGTCTTTTCAACAGAATCTGGTCTAAGGCTCGGTTTACACTTGTGCGCCGGGCGTTCCGGTTGCGAGAATCAAATTGATTCCCCCACCTGCAACCACCCACAGCCGAATCGCACTGCTCTTGCGAGACAAGCAGGGCTGCCATTCATTCTGAATGGTACCCCCACGCATCTCAGCTCATAGCAGAATCGCAGGTGTGGGAACCGCAGGGAAACTCTATGGTCAAAAAGACCATACGGTTTCCATGCGGCTGCATTTTTAAAAAAGTGCATGCACCTTTTTTTGTGCGTTTCATGCAGCACAGCAGGTCATTCAGATGAATGGGCTGCTGTGTGGGACGTGCGGCCCGCACAGGTGTGAACCGAGCCTTATTCAGCTTCTGTTGAACAGTCCTGCTGGAAATGAGCATTTAATCAGCACTTGCAACCAATGGCTGCAGTGCTGATTTGTGTATTCTGATGGGGGGGTTCCCACTGTCAGAATACAATAGCGCATTAGGAGAGATCTCTGCATCTACTTGCTGGTTAAGCAAAAAAAAAAAATTCCTCATGTACACCCAGCTTTAGGTTGCATTCACACCTGAGCTTCTACATTTACAGGCGATTTTGGAGCATTTTTTCACTGTGCATTTGCATGTTTTTTAAGGCGTATTCATGCTTGAGGGTTTTTTTATAGCCAATAGAAAACTACTTATTAGGAGATGATGGTTGTTTAGGTTTAAAAAAACACAAATTTTCAAGAGTTTGTCAGGTGCTCCCATTGAAATCTAATGCTTTGTACACACGAGCGGACTTCTTGTCGGACTGAACTCCGAAGGACTTTTCGATGGAGTTCCGACGGAGTTCCGACAAGACGGACTTGCCTACACATGATCACACCAAAATCCTTTCGAACGTGATGACGTACGACCGGACTAGAAAAGGAAGTTCATAGCCAGTAGCCAATAGCTGCCCTTGCTTCGTTTTCGGTCCGTCGGACTAACATACAGACGAACGTTTTTTTCGATAGGAATCAAGTCCGTCGGAAAGATTTGAAACATGTTCTATTTCTAGGTCCGTCTGAATTTTCGACAGAAAAGGTCCGATGAAAGTCCTATGAAGCCCACACACGATCTGAATGTCCAATGGAATCGTTCCGTCAGAACTTTTCTGCCGGAAAGTCCGCTCGTGTGTACGCTGCATAAGCCCTCATTCAGCTGCATTCGCACGATTTCAAGTCCGGCGGTGATTTGAAAGACATCTGTGCAAGTTCATGCACATATGTCTGTTGAAATCGCCCCCGAAGTGGCCAAAAGTAGTGCAGGAAATATTTTTGGAAATTGGTGCGGCACCACAAAGTCAGCGTTGCACTGATTGCGACAGTGCCGTTGCCGGCAATAGGCTGCGATTTGGCATGTGAATTGACATGTCAAATCGCATGTCAAATCTCGCCGATGTGAAAGGGGGGCTAAAATGCCCCGCTCTGTTTCAAAAGTAACTCTTGTGTCTTTTTGAGCGCCAGGCATTGAGCTCCAGGGGCCTGAGTGAACTGGCACAATTTGAAAGTTTGGGATAATGGTTGTTGAGTGTTATTGGAGCTTCAAACTGCCCAGGTGTAAATCAAGGCTTTAAGTGACACTAAACAGTATCCAAAAATCATCTATACACATTCACTACTTAATGGCCCTGTCATCCATTTTTCATGATGTTTCTTATGCCGCGTACACGCGACCGGACTTTCCGGCAGAAAAGGTCAGACGGAATCATTCTATCGGATATTCCGATCGTGTGTGGGCTTCATCGGACTTTCTCTTTCGAAAATTCTGACGGACCTAGAAATAGAACATGTTTTAAATCTTTCCGACGGAATCAGTTCCTATCGGGAAAATCGCTCCTCTGTATCCTATTCCGACCGACCAAAAACAATGCAAGGGCAGCTATTGGCTACTGGCTATTGAACTTCCTTTTTCTAGTCCCGTCGTATGCCATCGCGTTCTAAACGATCGGACTTTGGTGTGATCTTGTGTAGGCAAGTCCGTTTCAGCGGAACTCCGTCGGACAAACCGCCAGAGTTTATTCTGACGGAAAAACCAGTCGGGTGTACGTGGCATTACTGTGTTTTTCTGCCTGCTTTTAAAGCGGAGTTCCACCCAAAAGTGGAACTTCCGCTTTAAGCACTCCTCGCCTCCTGACATGTTACATTTGACATGTCATTTTTTTTGGGGGGGGGAATGGGTACCTAGTTTAGAGTGGGACTTCCTGTCCCACTTCCTCCTTCCTGCTCTTGGCCGCCTAGTCAACTCCTCCTCTCCCCCAAGCGGCCCCTCCCTCTCTGCAATCTTCTGGGACACGTCGCAGGTCCCAGAAAATTGCCTTTTCACTAGAGCGACGCACGCATGCGCAATGTGCGCCCGGCCGTGAAGCTGAAAGCTGTCACGGCCGGGTGCCCACAGTTTCTATGACAGCGCCGACGGAGAGAAGGGGGAGAGGAGCGAGCCCCCGGGCGGCCGCATCACTGGACCGTGGGACAGGTGAGTGGCTGTTTATTAAGAGCCCTTTCACACTGCCAGCACCCGGGCGTCGGCAGTAAAGCGGCGCTAGTTTTAGTGGCGCTTTACTGTCGTTTTTGTGGTGCTTTTCGGGTGCTAGCAGGGCGCTTTTAACCCCTGCTAGCGGCCGAATAAAGGATTAAAAGTGCCCGCAAATCGCTGCTACCGAAGCGCTTTGTAGGGGCTTCGGTGGCACTGCCCATTGATTTCAATGGGCAGGGGCGCTTTAGGAGCTCCTAAAGCACTGCAAAGAAGCTGTTAGCAGGACTTTTTTTTAGCGTCCTGCCAGCGCAGCACCCCAGTGCGAAAGCACTCGGGCTTTCACACTGGGATTGCAGATGAGGCTTTTTACAGGTGCTATTTTTAGCGCTAAGCGCCTGAAAAACGCCTTCAGTGTTGTAGCCATTGACTTTTAAAAGATTAAAAAAACGTGTGGAACTCTGCTTTAATGTTCGCCGTGGCCTCCCAAACCTCTCCTTTTCTCCCTCTCTTCCATCGGTTTGGATTGCGCTGTGCACCTTAGTTACAGTTATATGCACTACAAATCCCATAGTCCATTTTAGGAGTGGTAGCTACAGTCCGACATACAGTGGAATCATGGAGAACGACCATAACCATCCTCTAATAGGAAGTCAGCAAAAGGAATTTTGAGATTTGAAGGAGGGTAAGAGCAATAGAAGGTTAATTTTTGGGTTAAGAATATATACTTTTTTTTTTTTTAGAAACCAGTATAGTGTTTCTTTAACTTTAATATTACAGGAGAAAGAGAATTTAGGCCCCTTTCACACTTGTGTGACCTGAAAGTCACGATTTTCCCACGACTTTGACCTGATTTTGCCATGACTTTGATGCAACTTGAAGCAATGCCTGTGTAATCTTGAGGTCTATGGACCTCAAGTCACATCAAAGTCGGACCAAAGTAGTGCAGGGACTGCTTTGAAGTCGCACAGATATGAACAGTACTCATTGGAAATCATGGGGTATGACTTGTCATGGGACTTTGCAGTCCCAAGTCACAGGACAAGTTGCACAAGTGTAAAAGGGGACTTATAAAAACTTTACATTGTTACATTTTATCATTTTGCCTCTTTTTTTTTTTTTTTTGCAAATGAAGAAAATGTAGTTTCAGCAGAGGAGATGATGTGTCTATGAGTGCCTTCCGGTCACTTTGGAGATATGGTTGCTTCATCTGTACAGCATAGTGCAGAAAGCTGGGTGATTAGCAGATTTGTCTTGTGCATGTGAAGAATAAATTGAGAAATGGTATAATCAGATGCTGTTTAAAGTTTTTGTAAAAAGTGGTTTGTCACCAATGTGTCGTGATTCCTAAACAGGGCAGCACGTCATCTGCTAAGATTCATGTATGGGTATTAATAGGTGCTCTCGTGTGACCTCATGTCACTTGCTGCTGCATTTTTTTGTTATCAGATTACCCATGCTTGGCACATGCAGAGCCCTGCTGTCAATATCCCTGACAAAATGACATTTCAGGACCTTGCACATCCAGCACTGCAGCTCGGATTAATGACAGCAATGAAAAGATGCTGTTCTTGGAATGCATTGCTCTGCATAAAGATTAGCTGCATGGCACTGCAGATTTTAGCAGTGGTGGCTTCACCCGAATATGTAATCGGGGTATTAAGTCTTGTCCTTATTGCTGGTTGTCGCTAAAGTGTAAGTAAAGCCAAAACTTTTTTGGGATAGAATGGGGAAGGATTAGAACCCCTGCCAAGTTTTTGCTGCCTTGGTAGAGTCATCCTCCTCCTTTGTCCTGGTTACCTAGACAGAAAATGGTGGAATATACAAAATTTTAGAACTGTTAACAAAACAATATGTAAGGGTCAATATTCCTGTAGGGACACCCTATTTTGGTGTCTGTCAAAGAGATAAAGTCAACTCACTTTGTAGACATTTCCTCTTGCTTCCTTTGCCTCACAAGGACAGGAAGTGAACAGAAATCTCCCCAACAGAAAAAAGACAGACAAAAAATAAGGCTAGTATGCAGTGCATACTAGCACATTATGACTAAAATTACTTGGGGCCCATTTTATTTCGCTTATTTGTTGCGGTTTAGTACTGCTTTAATCTGAGTAAAAGACAATTTCATTCAAGATTCAGAAGACTGCCTGCAGTGATGGGCCTGGGTATGGCAGAAAGGGAGGTAATGCTACATTTAATATTATAAGGCACATACAAATTCATGAGGACCCGATGGAGCAGTATTTTTTTTTTTCAATTTTGTCGGAGTTCTACAAAATGAAGAAAGCTGGGTGCATTCAAATGAGTGAATATTACATTTTTTCAGAAACAAAAAGTTTTTTCCTTTTTAATGTCACATTTGCCTTCCACAACTCTGGATGACAGGAATTCTTATATTTACACCAGGGGTCTCCATACTTTCTAAACAAAGGGCACGGTTTACTGCCCTTTATATTTTGGGGGGGGGGGGCACACAATGGCCAGTGGTAGTACAAAATGGTATCAGTGGGAAAAATAGTTCCCCATCGATGGTGTCAATATGAATAATAGTGCCCCATCATTGGTGTCAGTGGGATGAATAGTTCCCCATTGTTGGTGTCAGTGGGAGGAGTAGTACCCCATTATTGGTGTCAGTGAGAGGAATAGTGCCCCATCATTGGTGTCAGTGGGAGGAATAGTTCCTCATTTTTGGTGTCAGTGGGAGGAATAGTACCCCATTATTGATGTCAGTGGGAGGAATAGTGCCCCATTGTTGGTGTCAGTGACAGGAATCGTCCCCCATTGTTGGTGTCAGTGGGAGGAATAGTGCCCCATTGGTGTCAGTGGGAGGAATAGTGCCCCATTGTTGGTTTCAGTGAGAGGAATTGTGCCCCATTGTTGGTGTCAATGGGAGGAATAGTGTCCCATTGTTAGTGTCAGTGGGAGGAATAGTGCCCCATTGTTGGTTTCAGTGAGAGGAATTGTGCCCCATTGTTGGTGTCAATGGGAGGAATAGTGTCCCATTGTTAGTGTCAGTGGGAGAAATAGTGTCCCATTGTTAGTGTCAGTGGGAGGAATAGTGCCCCATTGTTGGTGTCAGTGACAGGAATCGTCCCCCATTGTTGGTGTCAGTGGGAGGAATAGTGCCCCATTGTTGGTGTCAGTGGGAGGAATAGTGCCCCATTGTTGGTTTCAGTGAGAGGAATTGTGCCCCATTGTTGGTGTCAATGGGAGGAATAGTGTCCCATTGTTAGTGTCAGTGGGAGGAATAGTGCCCCATTGTTGGTTTCAGTGAGAGGAATTGTGCCCCATTGTTGGTGTCAATGGGAGGAATAGTGTCCCATTGTTAGTGTCAGTGGGAGAAATAGTGTCCCATTGTTAGTGTCAGTGGGAGGAATAGTGCCCCATTGTTGGTGTCAGTGGGAGGAATAGTGCCCCAATGGCCAGATAAATTCAAGCAAAGGTCCACATCCAGCCTATTGGCCACAGTTTGGAGACCACTGATTTACACAGTCATGGCCAATCAACTACGCACAGTGATCTTCTATGATTATGGTTGTGCTTCCTCATATAATATGCAGTGCATCTGGAAAGTAATCACAGCACTTCACTTTTTCCCCCTTTTGTTATGTTACAGTCTTATCCCAAAATGGATTAAATTTATTATTTTCCTCAAAATTCTGCAAACAATACCCCATAATGACAACGTGAACAAAGTTTGTTTGAAATCTTTACAAACCTATTAAAAATAAAAAACGAAAAAACACATGTATATAAGTATTCACAGCCTTTGCCATGACACTCAAAATTGAGCTCAGGTGCATCCTGTTTCCACTGATCATCTTTGAGGCTGGGTTCACACTGGTGCGACACGACAGCCGTCCTACTTTGGATCCGACTTTGCCCTGCGACATGAAGCCGGCATGTGTCCGACTTTCAATGAACGGGGATCCGACTTGGATCCCCGACACTGTGTTTGGTATGAATCTTTAGGGGGAACTCCGCGCCAAATTTTAAATAAAAATCCGGCATGGGTTCCCCCTCCAAGAGCATACCAGGCCCTTGGGTCTGGTATGGACCTTGAGGGGAACCCCCTACGCCGAAAAAACGGCGTGGGGGATCCCCCCCAATCCATACCAGACCCTTATCCGAGCACGCAGCCCGGCCGGACAGGAATGGGGGTGGGGACGGGCGAGCGCCCCCCCCCTCCTGAACCGTACCAGGCCGCATGCCCTCAACATGGGGGGTTGTTGCCTTGGGGGAGGGGGGCGCGCTGCGGCCCCCCCACCCCAAAGCACCTTGTCCCCATGTTGATGAGGACAAGGGCCTCTTCCCGACAACCCTGGCCGTTGGTTGTCGGGGTCTGCGGGCGGGGGGCTTATCGGAATCCGGGAGCCCCCTTTAATAAGGGGGCCCTCAGATCCCGGCCCCCCACCCTATGTGAATTGAGTATGGGGTACATGGTACCCCTACTCATTCACCTAGGGAAAAAGTGTCAATTTAAAAAAAAAAACACTACACAGATTTTTAAAGTATTTTATTAGACAGCTCCGGGGGTCTTCTTCCGACTTCGGGGGTCTCTCCGGTTCTTCTCCGCGCTCTCCGGGTCTTCTGCCGGGCTCCTCCTCTCTCTTCTGCTCTTTTGCCGCTCTTTTGCTAAAGAGGAGGAGCCCGGTCTGCTGCCTTCTTCTCTTCGGGGGTCTCTCCGGTTCTTCTCCGCGCTCTCCGGATCTTCTGCCGGGCTCCTCCTCTCTCTTCTGCTCTTTTGCCGCTCTTTTGCTAAAGAGGAGGAGCCCGGTCTTCAATCTTCTGCCTTCTGCCCTCTTCTCTTCTCCTGATGTTGACACGACGCTCTCCCCGGCTAGAATGCTCTCTGTGCGCTCTGCTCTGACTTATATAGGCGGTGACCCCGCCCTCTTATGCCGTCACAGTCCCTGGGCATGCTGGGACTGTGACGTTTTAGGAGGCGTGGTCATCACCCGATGACCACGCCCCCTGTATGCCGTCATAGTCCCAGCATGCCCAGGGACTGTGACGGCATAAGAGGGCGGGGTCACCGCCTATATAAGTCAGAGCAGAGCGCACAGAGAGCATTCTAGCCGGGGAGAGCGTCGTGTCAACATCAGGAGAAGAGAAGAGGGCAGAAGGCAGAAGATTGAAGACCGGGCTCCTCCTCTTTAGCAAAAGAGCGGCAAAAGAGCAGAAGAGAGAGGAGGAGCCCGGCAGAAGATCCGGAGAGCGCGGAGAAGAACCGGAGAGACCCCCGAAGAGAAGAAGGCAGCAGACCGGGCTCCTCCTCTTTAGCAAAAGAGCGGCAAAAGAGCAGAAGAGAGAGGAGGAGCCCGGCAGAAGACCCGGAGAGCGCGGAGAAGAACCGGAGAGACCCCCGAAGTCGGAAGAAGACCCCCGGAGCTGTCTAATAAAATACTTTAAAAATCTGTGTAGTGTTTTTTTTTTTAAATTGACACTTTTTCCCTAGGTGAATGAGTAGGGGTACCATGTACCCCATACTCAATTCACATAGGGTGGGGGGCCGGGATCTGAGGGCCCCCTTATTAAAGGGGGCTCCCGGATTCCGATAAGCCCCCCGCCCGCAGACCCCGACAACCAACGGCCAGGGTTGTCGGGAAGAGGCCCTTGTCCTCATCAACATGGGGACAAGGTGCTTTGGGGTGGGGGGGCCGCAGTGCGCCCCCCTCCCCCAAGGCAACAACCCCCCATGTTGAGGGCATGCGGCCTGGTACGGTTCAGGAGGGGGGGGGGGGCGCTCGCCCGTCCCCACCCCCATTCCTGTCCGGCCGGGCTGCGTGCTCGGATAAGGGTCTGGTATGGATTGGGGGGGATCCCCCACGCCGTTTTTTCGGCGTAGGGGGTTCCCCTCAAGGTCCATACCAGACCCAAGGGCCTGGTATGCTCTTGGAGGGGGAACCCATGCCGGATTTTTATTTAAAATTTGGCGCGGAGTTCCCCCTCAAGATCATCTGAGCACAAGTCGCGTGCCGAAGTCGGATCATGCCAGACGGCAATCCGACTTTGATCCGACTTCAATGATAGTCAATAGGCCGAAGTAGGATCAAAGTCGGACCAAAGTAGTACAGGGAGCATTTCTAAAGTCGGAACGACTTGTGTCGGACCAGTTAGGACGGCTCCCATAGGGAAACATTACATTTCACACGTCATGCGACATGAGCTCCCAATGTCGGAGCGTTTGTCGGACCAGTGTGAACCCAGCCTGAGATGTTTCTACAACTTGATTGGAGTCCACCTGGGATAAATCCAGTTGATTGGGCATGATTTGGAAAGGCACACACTTGTCTATATAAGGTCCCACAGTTAACAGTGCATGTCAGAGCACAAACCAAGCCGTGAAGTCCAAGGAATTTTCTGTAGACCTCCGAGACAGGATTGTATCAAGGCACAGATCTGGGGAAGGGTACAGGAAAATGTCTGTGGCATTAAAGGTCCCAATGAGCACAGTGACCTCCATCGTCCATAAATGGAAGACGCTTGGAACCACCACTCTTCCTAGAGCGAGCCACCCAGCCAAACTGAGCAATTGGGGGAGAAGGGCCTTAGTCAGGGTGGTGACCAAGAACCTGATAGTCACTCTGACAGAGCTCCAGTGTTTCTATGTGGAGAGACAAGAACCTTCCAGAAGAACAACCATCTCTGCAGCACTCAACTAATCAGGCCTGTATGATAGAGTGGCCAGACAGAAGCCACTCCTCAGTAAAAGACACATGACCGCCCACCTGGAGTTTGCTAAAAGGCACCTGAAGAACTCTCAGACCATAAGAAACAAAATTCTCTGGTCTAATGAAATGAAGATTAAACTCTTTGGCCTGAATGGCAAGCGTCATGTCTGGAGGAAACCAGGCACCGCTCATCACCTGGCCAATACTATCCCTACAGTAAAGCATGGTGGTGGCAACATCATACTTTGGGGATGTTTTTCAGCGGCAGGAACTGGGAGACTAGTCAGGATAGAAGGAAAGATGAATGCAGCAATGTACAGAGACATCCTTGACGAAAACCTGCTCCAGAGCGCTCTGGACCTCAGACTGGGGCGAAGGTTTATCTTCCAAAAGGACAACGACCCTAAGCACACAGCCAAGATTAGAAAGGCGTGGCTACGGGACAACTCTGGGAATGTCCTTGAGAGGTCCTGCAAAGAAGAACGTGAGAAACTGCCCAAAAACAGGTGTGCCAAGCTTGTAGCATCATACTCAAAAAGACTTGAGGCTGTAATTGGTGCCAAAGGTGCTTCAACAAAGTATTGAGCAAAGGGCTGTGAATATTTTTGTAGATGGGATTTTTTTAGTTTTTTTATTTTTAATAAATTTGCAAAGATTTCAAACAAACTTCTTTCACGTTGTCATTATGGGATATTGTTGGTAGAATTTTGAGGAAAATAATGTATTGAATCCATTTTGGAATAAAGCTGTAACCTAACAAAATGTGGAAATTGTGAATACCTTCCACTGTAGGCGTTGCTATACAGCAGCCAACTAATGTTCTTAACTTTCCATTCTTTCCAGGCTGATGTTAATAAAGTCTTTAGGTATTATTAACATGAAGCTGTATTTGCCCATTCAGGGAAAAGTCATAGGTTTGCTTGATAACCAAGCCCTTCCACTGCTGATGCTTACCTTCTCTGTTTCCCTGTTCCCCTGTTGAATTCCCATGATAAAGTCTTGTTGTGAGTCAGTCTGGGTTGGTGCTTATACAGGGCTTGGTTCTATCTCCTTTTCCATGTATGATAATGATGTCACCTCTAGAATCATGGACTGGGTGAAGGTCAGTGATGGTGAGAAAAGACACATTTGTGTACTGGTGTGGCAATCACTTGCAAATTCAAAGAATTGATAGTTTGGAGTGGGTAGGGTGGTTAACAATGACAGGAATGGACATCTAGGACCTGATTTTCTTAAAGGCAAACCCTTTTTCATTTGGATAGACTAGGAGGGTAATAAAACCTGCCTTTTGTGTCCCAGGGAAAAGGAAATACTCCCAAAGTAAGGGAATCCCTGGTCATCACCAGGGTCACTGGAGGTGGTGTCTCCATTTATTCATTACAGGTACTTGTATAGCACCATCAATTTACAATGCGCTTTACATATATTTATTAGACATTCACATCAGTCCCTGGCCACAAGGAGCTTACACTCTAAAGTCACAAAAATACTCAAATACTAGGGCTAATTTAGACAGGATCTAATAAACCTACCAGCATGTCTTTTGGCGTGTGGGAGGAAATCAAAGTACCCAGAGGAAACCCACACAGACACAGGGAGAACATGCACACTCCATGCAGGTAGTGCAGTGGTTGAGATTTGAACTGACGACCCTATTGCTGCTAGGCAGAAGTGATAACAACTTAGCCATTGTGGAGGATTTCCCCTCTATTATTGGTTTGGGGACAGCTCAACAGTTGGGATTTTCCTTAGCTTTCACTCTCGCTGATAATGGTCACCAGGACAAGTAAAGAGGCTGAATCTCCCTCATGGGGATACAGAGAGCAATGGAAACCTGATATATGTTCTATTTTCTCTCTACACCGGTGTTTCTTGACCTTTTTTCAGTCAAGGCACCCTTTAAAATTCTACACAATCTCGCGGCGGCTCATTCTAAAACTTAACTAATAGTCTTGCATAATGTAGCAACATCCACATGTGTAGGGCACCCAACATTAGCGGTGTTTTATTCTCCAAAAGAAAATACACCTTTGCACACTGGTACCGATTAGTATTGCAATGTTTCTCTTCTCTCTGTTTCTCTCCCTCAGTCAACTAATATGACCCTGATGGTGAAGGAGAGGGGCAGGGGAGGGGAAAACAATCCTTCTTATCAACCAGTGACCTCATTAGTTTTTAGGACACTGGCAGCTAGAAGGTTTTAATGGTGCACAATGAAAACTTGTGGCTTTGTGTAACTAATAGGCAGGCTTGATTCACCTGCTGACTTGTATACAGTTTTTGGGGCAATTTCTAGGTATTTTGCAAGGCGCCCCTGAAGACACCTGAAGGCACCACAGGGTACCTGGGCACTCTGGTTGAAAAAGGCTGCTCTACACCAGTGTTTTTCAATTCCAGTCCTCAAGGCGCCCCAACAGGTCATGTTTTCAGACTTTCCATTATTTTACACAGGTGATTTAAACAGTTTCACTGCTTTAGTAATTACCACAGCTGTTTCATCTGAGGGAAATCCTAAAAACATGACCTGTTGGGGGGCCTTGAGGACTGGAGTTGAGAAACACTGCTCTACACTATCAAAAACTAAAAAAAAAAAAAAAAGTTTTGCCTTCAGCTATAGTTTAAGGGTGAATGAGGTGAACTGCAGTGAAGTATGCTTGTGTTCAGTCATGTTCAAAAAGAGCTTTATTTAAAAAAAAATATCCTTACACACGATTGGATATTTGCATGCATTTCACTTCGCTGGACTCGCCTAACTTTCTAGTTTAATAAACAAGGCCTTTAACCATGTAATCATTAGAGGGCACGGATACCGAACTACCCAGGCTAATTAAAACAGCTTCAGTATCTGTCGGTTACCATATCAATAGTTCTATTACTAATTTACATACTTAAATACTTTTACATAGATTTGGGTGCATTTTTCTTAAGCTTTTTAATTTTTTTTATAAATGAATTTTCTGTTTTAATATTTTTATTAAATTTTTACATGTTGCAGAACAATGTTCAATGACACATATAAGTGGTATATTGATATGTTTATAAATTGATTTTGATTTGACCTAGACAACACTCTCTGTAAAGTAATCTACCAGATGTTCAAAGCCTAGAAGAATTTGTTGTCCTGCTTCTAAGCCTTGAACATAACTATCTACAAGGCTTAGGATGACCTATTTTTTTTACAAATGTCGCTGAGCCTTTTCTTGCTGTGCATTTTCTAACCAAGGATATTGTTTTTAGAATAGTATTCACCATTAATTTAATTGTGTTTTTTGCATAATTACATTGGTGCAACTTGAACTTATGTAAGTATACATATTCCATACTTAGCTGATCTCAGTGGAAGCTGAGAAACATTTTAAGATTTTACGATCATCACCACGTCCAGTCAACAACTTGTATTCATTGAGAAAAATTCAAGGCATTCTCTGAATGTAGCCTGTGCTGAGCAGGTGACCAAACCCTGTGGTTGCTATAAAGCAGGGCAGCCGCTCAGTACAGGACCCAGAAATTTTTGAGGAACATTGTAGTAGCAGTGACTACTACAGTGGTTCTCTGCTTCCTCAGAGATAGGTATAGAACAAGTATACTTATATTAACCACTTGACGTCCATGCTATAACCGAGAGACAGCTACAGCGTGAACCTCAAATGCTGGGAGGTCGTCCATGTACGTCCTACCGTCCTTGTGGCGCTCTATGATCGCCATGTTCTTGGGACTTGGCTCAACACAGAGCAGGGTAAAGGGCCAAGCATGTATACAAGAAAAAGAACCGCTGCTCCAGGTGTATAGAGATAAGGCTGATTGGAGTATCTTGCAGAGTGCTAGGCCCAGACCGCCTCCGTGGGAAACTTGGAAAGAAGAAAGAAATGGCTACACATCCAGAACTTCCGATTGCCATTTATTTTGTTTCACAAAGATAACACCAAAGATACCAAACTGTGGTCACGTAGACGCGTTACACACATACAATGATTAAGCACAAGATGTATGTGTGACACGCGTCTACGTGACCACAGTTTGGTATCTTTAGTGTTATCTTTATGAAACAAAATAAAAGGCAATCGGAAGTTCTGGATGTGCAGCCATTTCTTTCTTCTTTCAAAGGGGCAAGCACGGCGGACCCTTTACCATGTGATCAGCTGTCAGCCATGGACATCTGATCACGGAAGTAAACAGAAGCCGGTTACCAGTTTTTTTTACTTCCCACAGTCAGCATGAAGAAAAGAATAAAGCCTGTAATTGACTTCTGTTAGAGGGACATCGGTCCCCTCAGTGTCCACCAGCGCTGCTAATCAGTGCCCACCAGTGCCACCTATCAGTGCCCAATCAGTGCTCCCAATCAGTGACTCATTATCAGTGCCCACCAGTGCTGCATATCAGTGCCCATCAGTGCCACCTCTCCAAGCCACCTATTAGTGCCCATCAGTGCCGCATCATTGGTGCCCATCAATGCAGCCTATCAGTGCCCATCAGGGAAGGAGAAAAATTTCCCGTTTGTAAAATGTCATAAAAAATATGAAAACGTTTTGTTTTTTCAAAATTTTCAGTCTTTTTAGTTTTGTTTAGCAAAAAAAAAAAAACCCAGTGGTGAAAAAAAATACCACCAAAAGAAAGCTCTATATGTGTGAAAAAAATGATAAAAATTTAGTTTGGGTACAGTGTTACATGACCGCGCAATTGTCATTCAAAGTGTGAGAGCGCTGAAAGCTGGAAATTAGCCTGGGCAGGTAGGGGGTATAAGTGCCCAGTAAGCAAGTGGTTAATCCAAGCTGGATCAATTTTTAATTCTGTTTATTAGTGTTTTACAAATGTAGAGACACAACAAAAACAACAATTAGACCAGCCCAGGCCAAAAATAATACCTAACCTAAAGTGCCAAGCTGGACCAATTTAAAGGATAAGTTCACCTTTTGTAACATGTTACATGTTACCCCCATATTCAGGGTGTAACATGTAACATGTTACAAATGCACGCGCCCCCCCCCCCCCCCTGGAGTCCCCATTTTCACAATAAGTGGGGAATCTTCTCCCCCGTTTGCTGTTGCAATGTAAAAAAATGCGGCCGTGCGGGGCTCTGCCCGCCCATCTGTGTCATCCATTCACAGAACATGAATGGGAAAACTACCAGTCCCAACAACCTTTGGGGGTGTTGGCTTATAGTTCTCACTGAACTAGCTTCCTGTCGGAGTGTAACTGTCTGCCCGCATCAGAGGTACAGGCAGACAGCTACGCAGACAGTCTGCAGGACCGTGGCATTACACCCACAAGTTGCTGATCATGGGTGCAATGCTTTACAGGTCCCTAACAAAAAAAATAATACATGCATATTTTTTTACCTGCCAAAAAAGTGCATTTATTATTATTATTTTTTTTTTTTTGCAAAAGTGAACTTTAACTATGCAAAAAAACATACCTGAAGTTCAGCTTTAGGTTGGGAACAAGGCATTGAGCATGTGGTAGTTTTCTAAAATGCAGTGCATCAACAAAGTGACTAGTGACAACTGTTTGATGTTCAGTTCTCTCCATTTTTTTTACATCACTATTAACATCTCAACTTGCTGTTGCTGTCAGTACTTCCTCAAATATTTTTTTGTGGGATGAAGTGGCACTGGAATGTAAGGCCCCTTTCACACGGACGGATAGAATTGTGCGGATAGCAGCGTCGAGCTGGCTCGCTTACCGGGAAAGGAAAAATGTTTTTTCCTTTCCCAATGAGCGTCAAGCACGGGGATCCGACTTGGATCCCCGCCAATACCAGGCACTGTGTTTGGTATGAATCTTGTGGGAAACTCCACGCCAAAATTTAAATAAAAAACCGGCATGGGTTCCCCTCCAAGAGCATACCAGGCCCTTCGGTCTGGTATGGATTCCAAGGGGCACCCCCTACGCCGAAAAAACAGCGTGGGGGTCCCCCCAAATCCATACCAGACCCTTATCCGAGCACGCAGCCCGGTCAGTCAGGAAAGGGGGTGGGGACAAGCGAGCACCCCCCCTCCTGAAGCGTACCAGGCCGCATGCCCTCAACATGGGGGGGTTGGTGCTTTGGGCCCCCCCCCCACCCCAAAGCACCTTGTCCCCATGTTGATGAAGACAAGGGCCTCTTCCCGACAACCCTGGCCGTTGGTTGTCGGGGTCTGCGGGCCGGGGGCTTATTGGAATCCGGGAGCCCCCTTTTACAAGAGGGCCCCCAGATCCTGGCCCCCCACCCTATGTGAATGAGTATGGGGTACATGGTACCCCTACCCATTCACCTGGGTAAAAAAAGTGTCAATAAAAAAAACAATACACAGGTTTTAAAAGTAATTTATTAGGCAGCTCTGGAGGTCTTCTTCTGACTTCGGGTGTCTTCTTCCCACTTCGGGGGTCTCTCAGGCCTCTTCTCCCTCTTTCCGGTGTCGTCTCCGCACTCTCTGGTTCTTCTCCGGTGCCTTCTTCCTTCTGCCGGGCTCCTCCGCTATCTTCTGCTCTTTTGCCGCTCTTTTGCTAGCAGAGGAGCCCGGTCTTTTGAGACGTCTTCTTCCCTCTTCTCTTCCAGAGATGTTGACATAACGCTCCCTCTCGCTGTAATGCCATGAGCGAGGTCCGCAACCAATTATATAGGCATGGGGCCTGGCCACCGGGTGATGTCACCCGGTGACCCCGCCCCCTTTTGACGTCACAGTCCCATCATGCCCCGGGACTGTAACGTCATATATTATATAGATTCATTACTCACAGAGTGATATGTTTCAAGCATTTCTTTCTTTTAATTTTGATGATTACGGCTTACAGCTAGTAAAAACCCCAAGTTCAGTATCTCAAAAAATTAGATTATTACATAAGACCAACAAAAAAGGATTTTAATACAGAAATGTTGGCTTACTGAAGTATGTCCATGTACAGTATAGTATGTACTCAATACTTGGTCAGGGCTCCTTTTGCATTAATTACTGCATCAATGCGGCATGGCATGAAAGTGATCTGCCTGTGGCACTGCTGAAGTGTTATTATGTGTACACACAGGCGGACTTTCCGACCGGACTGGTCTGACAGACCGAATCCAGCGGACAATCCGACCGTGTGTGGGCTGTATTGGACTTCCGATGGACCCTTTCAGTCGGAAATCCGACGGACTTTAGATTTGAAACCTGCTTCAAATCTTTCCTTCGTAACTCCGCCGGACTCAGTTCCTAACGGAAAGCCCGTTCGTCTGTATGCTGGTCCGACGGACCACATACGATGCAAGAGCAGGGTACTATATCTCACGCTCGCTGCAATAGGAAAAACAAATTTTCCTATTGCAGCGAGCGCGAGGCGGAGGCGACGATGTCCCCTAGGTCTGGTATGGATTTTAAGGGGAACCCCCTACTCTGAAAAAACAGTGTGGAGTCCCCCCAAAATTCATACCAGACCCTTATCCGTTATCGGAATCCGAGAGCCCCCTTTAATAAGGGGGCTCCCAGATCCCGGCTCCCCACCCTATGTAAATGAGTATGAGGTACATCGTACCCCTACCCATTCACCTAGGAAAAAAGTGTCAATAAAAATACACACTACACAGGTTTTTAAAGTAATTTATTGGACAGCTCCGGGGGTCTTCTTCCGACTTCGGGGGTCTTCTTCCGACTTCGCTGCTCTCTCTGGCCTCTTCTCCTGGTGTCCTGTTCTTCTCCCGCTCTCAGGCCTCTTCTCGCGGTGTTCAACCTCTTCTCTCGGTGTCCGGTTCTTCTGCTGGCTTCTCCGCTATCTTCTGCCGCTCTTTTGCTAGCGGTGGCCCGGACTTCTGCGTCGTCTTCTTCCCTCTTCTCTTCTTCCAATATTGACACGACGCTCTCTCCCGCTGTAATGCTGTGTGAGCATTGTCAATGTTGTTGTCATCTCTGGTTCAGGAGTGGCTTTACACAAGGAATGCAACAGTTGTAGCCCATGTCCTGGATACGCCTTTGTGAGGTGATGAGGTGACTCTTGAAGCACTGACCCCAGCTGTAGTCCACTCCTTGTGAAGCCTTTGCTTCACAATCCTCTCAAGGCTGTGGTTATCCCTGTTGCTTGTGCACCTTTTTCTATCACACTTTTTTCCTTCCACTCAACCTTCCATTAATATGCTTGGATACAGCACTCTGTGAACAGCCAGCTTCTTTAGCAATGACCTTTTATGACTTACCCTCCTTGTGGAGGGTGTCAATGACTGTCAAGTCAGCAGTCTATCCTGAGATACTGAATTTTTGGTTCTGACCAGCTGTAAGCCATAATTATCACAATTAAAAGAAAGACATGCTTGAAAT
The DNA here is from genome assembly GCA_037952925.1 of Lithobates clamitans. Lineage (NCBI taxonomy): Eukaryota > Metazoa > Chordata > Amphibia > Anura > Ranidae > Lithobates > Lithobates clamitans. The sequence continues at coordinate 3,981,827 of JBBGZY010001129.1, read as the reverse complement.
ATATCACTCTGTGTGTAATGAATCTCTATATTATATGAGTTTCACTTTTTGAATTGAATTACTGTAATGAATTAATTTTTTGATATTTTAATTTTTTGAGATGCACCTGTATAGTGCATACTTGCCTCACTTGAAAAGCACCTAGTATAATTTCTTTCAGCTCTCTCATTCCTCTGCTATTCGCATGAGTCACTCCTGACAGTCAATGCTGACACCAGATGCACCCCCTACAGCACACAGCAGGTGATTGACAACCTCAGCTGTGCATGTTTCCCTATGAGACTGTGCAGAGGTGGTGTGTCCTTTCCCTCCATGCAGATCTCAGAGTACACTTATCTCCCTGCTCTGTTCTGTGCAGTGTGTGACATCAGATCCCTGCCCTCCGCCTGCTGGAGCTGAGGAATGGCTGCAGATAAACAGGTACAACTTATGTAGGAGGATTTGTTCATCTCTGTGAGGCTAGTCATTTTACTGGGTATATGTAAGGGTTTACAACCACTTTAGGATGGCATATTATTTAAAATGTCAATTGCACCTAAAAAATATCCAAATCAGTAATATTTATAGTTGTGTGGTAGATTCTTTTACTATCTAATTAGGACAATCAAAAATAATTTTTAGCATGTTTGTTTGCACTTTCCTGCAAATGAAGCACATGTTTTATTAAAGAAGTAGTCTCAATTCCATTTTTATTAATGTGTTCTGTTTGACAGGGGACGTGTAGTATTTTGTCCCATCCACTCATGTGTTATCTATGACTGACTGTGAGGTCGCCCCCCCCCCCATCCATTCAACACAGCTAGTGGATTGCTTTGACAAACATATTTTTCCATGTCCAAGCACTTATTGGCTCTAACTTTATTTTGACACTAATTTATTGGTGTGCTACAAAGTGCTTTTATAATTGGAAAAAAAAAAAGATATTCCTCACGAATAAAAACCGACAATGAAATTGATTGACTACAATTAACACAAAAATAGACATTTCAGTTTGCACAGTTTTACAAAAAAGTAATCAGTTATGCTTATTTTATGAACAGCAATTTACAGAAGGAAACTGAAATTGGTCTTTTACACACACACAAATATTTAGAACCACACTTATTCATGCCTAATAATAAGAAGGATGATTTAATGTCTTGAGGGCCTGGTTAGAATCAGACACTAATCTGATATTAATTAGCATGAAGCTTAGGTCTCAGGGGACTAGGTGGTCCAAAAATTCTAGAATTTGAGAAATGAGAAGCAGGTTTAATAACTGAAAGTTTTTTTTCAGCATATATAGTGTGCCAACTTTAGATTAATCATATACAGTCAGTACATTTTTAAAAAGTAACAAAAAGCTCACATATATATTAAATATATATAGTCAGTAGGGATGAGCCGAACACTCTCCGATTCGGTTTGCAGCAGAACATACGAACAGGCAAAAAATTTGGCAGAACACACGAACACCATTAAAGTCTATGGGACACGAACATGAATACTCAGAAGTGCTAATTTTAAAGTCTTATATGCAAGTTATTGTCATAAAAAGTGTTTGGGGACCCGGGTCCTGCCCCAGGGGACATGTATCAATGCAAACATTTTTTTTAAAAAAGGCCATTTTTTCGGGAGCAGTGATTGTTTTAATGCTTAAAGTGAAACAATAGAAATGAAATATTCCTTTAAATATCTGCCTGGGGGGTGTCTATAGTAGGCCTGCAAAGTGGAGCATTTTTCCCATGTTTAGAACAGTACCACAGCAAAATGAGATTTAAAGGAAAAATTGTCATTTAAAACTGATCGCGGCTGGAATGAATTGTTGGGTCTCGGCAATATAGATAAAACTCATTGAAAAAAAGAGCATGGGATCCCCCCCAGTCCATTACCAGGCCCTTTGGGTCTGGTATGAATATTAAGGGGAACCCCGAACCAAAATTATAAAAAAAAATTGCGTGGCGGTCACCCTAAAATCCATACCAGGCCCTTCAGGTCTTATATGGAAATTAAGGGGAACCCTGCGCCAAATCTAAAAAAAATGGCGTAGGGGTCCCCCCCAAAATCCATACCAGACCTGAATCTGGTATGGATTTTAAGGGGAATCCTGTACCAAATTTTTTTTAAAAATAGCGTAGGGGTCCTCAGGAAAAGTGACATCCCTCCGATCTCCAGGGGCATAGAGTCGAGTTAGGGGGACATCTTGCCCTCACTCAACTCACTGCCCATCGCTCCACAGGATCGGATCCTTTTTGGAGCTACCGACAGTTCCGGTAAGCAGGGAAAACAACGGGAAGCAGTGGGAGGATAGGACACCTCTCCCGCTGCCCATAAAAGTGGTCCCGTGGCGAATCCACTGCCGGGACCACTTTTATGTGAAAGAGGATCACCCACTATTTAAAAAAATAACAGGGTTATGGCAGCTAGCCGTATATAATACCAAACTAATGATGTATATATGCAGTGGGCAGTCCAGAAGTGGTTAAATCAAAAAAGAAAAAAAAATGATCTCACACTTTCCAAAAAAAAAAAAGTCAGCGTTTACATCTGCCCTAACTGTAAATTGAATTAAAGACATTGCTTCCAACCTCCTAGACCATAGAGATGGTCGGGGCTCTATGATAACCCGGCAGCACCGCCGGATCAGATATTGGGCTCCCAAATCGTACAGGGGAACCCGGAGAGACATCAACGGACGGGGAGAGGGGGGGGCGTCCCCTTTCACTGCCTGTAAAAGCAATCCAGCGGCTAATCAGCGGCTAGGATTGCTTTTAGATGAAAGAGCATCTCTGACTGGAAACAAAAAATACAGAGGGTATGGCATACAGCAGCAGCAAAAACTACTTGAAGCCAATCACGTACGTGGACATGATTCAGCAGCAAGTTGATATCCTTATTCTCCAAAAATAATCTGTACACATCCACTACTAATTGGCCCTGTAATCTATTTTTCATGAAATTGTTTCTCACTGTGTTTCTCCTTATGACACCTTCTGTGAGTTCCTGAACCTCTCCTTTTAGTTGCGCTCATGTGCACTGTTCTATGAACACTACAAATCCCATTGTCCATGTTGGAAGTGAGCAAGAGAGGGTGGCTATGGTGGGACCATGGAAAACAAATGTGGACGTAACAGGAAGTTGAGTCATGGCAAGTTAAGGATACATCCTTGAAAATTATTATTTTTTCAAGCCAGAGTTTAGTGTCACTTCATGTGTAACAGAAAATGTAAGTGCTTTATAAGGTTTTTCATAGGTGAACCAGAAGTCCGTGACATAAGTGTGTTTAGGCTCAATTAGCCAATACAGTGTAAATCAATAAAGGAATAGCTCATCTCTATGCACAAATGTGCCGATCACCTATGAACATTAGCTGAGAATTCATCTTTAATTTAAGTGCTTCTACAGATCACAATAAATATATTTCAGCTGCACAAAATATGACGTTTTATACTCTCTTCTTTTTTACAAAACAATGTATGATGTGCTATTTTGCTGCAGAACATTTGTATATATAGGGAAGAAAAGTTGGAAAATGGTTGCACCTGCCTTTGTAATAAGAATAAATTACTTTCCCTTAGTTCAGTGTGACTTCTAACCTGTTAATGATTGCTGCTGTAAGAAAGCAAGGTTGACGTATTTAAATGTAAGCAGTGTGATAAAAAAGTGTAAGGTTTTTTTCTTCTTCACATCAGCACAAGACTTTTGTGCTGCATTATATGGCTTTACTATGACTAATACAGACCTTCGCCTCGTTTTTTTTACATTCATACCCCGATCGTAACCATTTGATTTGCTTGTTCCACACTTAGGAATGTTATCACACACCTTGTGGAAAGATGTGGCTCTGCGTTATCAAGTGAAAAAAGTGAATATTTTAAGTTGTTTGCTGAGATCTGCCTGGCGACGTGCTTTATTCTGTAGTCAGAGAAAAATCACAGAGGTTAACATCTGCAAAAGAGAAGGAATTCATACCTCCTAGTTTCAGCTGCAGTAATACCTTGGCTTACGAGCAAAATTTGTTCCAGAAGAATGCTTGTAATCCAAAGCACTTGTTTATCATAGGAAATAATGGAAACTCAGATAATCCGTTCCACAGCCACTGCTTGTCTATGCAGTACCGCATGTGGCCAGACGTGCAAGGGCGCCGGAGACACTCAGAGACACTCAGAGACCACTCGGGAACGGAGTGTTTCTGAGTGTCCCCAAGCGGCTCCTAGTGTCTCTGAGCATCACCGGTGCCCCGCACCTTTGGCCAAATGCGGTACTGCACACCCCAGAGGCTTGAATCCTGCTAGTCTTGCAAAACAATGCTCGCAAAGCGAGTCAGGATTTTTTTTAAAAAAAAGCTTGTATTGCGAAACGCTCGTAAACCGCGTTACTCGCAATCCAAGGTTCCACTGTATATCAGAAAAAATCAATGCTGCCGGCGCCATTTTTAGCACCTTTTTCTCTATCATCAAAATGCTGAAAACACCATTTTCAGCCAATATGTTTCGGCTGCCCAAATTTTGGTGCATCTCTACTAGTCTGTAAATTGATCCATGTGGTATCTCTCTGTCCTGTGCCCAGAATGTAAATTGGACCTCAACAGACATCCCAACCTGCAAAAACTAATTTCAGGAAAGTTTCAAACTCATTTCAGGGAGGTGACGCTTCGCGCCCCCCCACCCCAATAAAATGCAGCCTTACCAGTGCCAATTAAATGCAGCTATACCAGTGCCCATGAAATGCAGCCTTACCAGTGCCCATGAAATGCAGCCTGATCACACAGCTGCTGGTCCTGGGGTCTGGCTGCTGGAGCCTGGGGTCTGGCTCCTACGGCCAAGGGTCTGGCTGCTGGAGCTGGGCTGCTGGTCCTGTGGTCTGGCTGCTGGGGCCTGGCTGCTGGAGCTGGGCTGTTGGTCCTGGGGTCTGGCTGCTGGGGCCAAGGGTCTGGCTGCTGGAGCTGGGCTGCTCGTCCTGGGGTCTGGCTGCTGGAGCTGGGCTGTTGGTCCTGGGGTCTGGTTGCTGGGGCCAAGAGTCTGGTTGCTGGGGCCAAGGGTCTGGCTGCTGGGGCCAGGGGTTTGGCTGCTGGAGCTGGGCTGCTGGTCCTGGGGTCTGGCTGCTGGTGCTGGGGTCTGGCTGCTGGTCATGGGGTCTGGCTGCTGGTCATGGGGTCTGGCTGCTGGTGCTGGGGTCTGTCTGCTGGTTGCTGGGGTCTGTCTGCTGGTTGCTGGGGTCTGTCTGCTGGTCCTGGGGTCCGGCTGCTGGTGCTGGGGTCCGGCTGCTGGTCATGGGGTCTGGCTGCTGGTGCTGGGGTCCGGCTGCTGGTCCTGGGGTCTGTCTGCTGGTCCTGGGGTCTGTCTGCTGGTCCTGGGGTCTGTCTGCTGGTGCTGGGGTCAGGCTGCTGGTCCAGGGATCTGGCTGCTGGTCCTGGGGTCTGTCTGCTGGTTGCTGGGGTCTGTCTGCTGGTTGCTGGGGTCTGTCTGCTGTCTGCTGGGGTCTGTCTGCTGGTCCTGGGGTCAGGACCTGGTGCTGGGGTCCGGCTGCTGGTCATGGGTTCTGGCTGCTGGGGTCTGGCTGCTGGTGCTGGGGCCAGGGGTCTTGCTGCTGGTGCCAGGGGTCTGTTTGCTGGTCCTGGGGTGTGTTTGCTGGTCCTGGAGTCTGTCTGCTGGTGCTGGGCTCCGGCTGCTAGTCCTGGGGCCTGTCTGCTGGTGCTGGGGTCTGTCTGCTGGTGCTGGGGTCCCGCTGCTGGGGTCTGGTTTACTGGTGCTGGGGTCTGTCTGCTGGTGCTGGGGTCTGTCTGCTGGTGCTGGGGTCTGTCTGCTGGTGCTGAAGTCTGACTGCTGGTGCTGAAGTCTGGCTGCTGGTGCTGAAGTCTGGCTGCTGGTGCTGGGGTCCGGCTGCTGGTGCTGGGGTCTGTATGCTTATGTCTGGCTGCTGGTGCTGGGGAGCTATCCCAGTCAGAGAATTCCCCAGCAGGAGAGGGGTGGGCAGAGGCAGAGAGAAGACTGGGTGCCGTGATCTGTAGGCTGTCAAGTGGACTCTTGAATCTCAACTTTCGTGTGCCGCTGCGCAGTGATCTCTTGTGCGACAAGAACATGACAGTCCCGGTCTGCCTGGCAGATTGATATAGAAGAGAACTGTCATGTACTTGTCGCACAGGAGATCACTGCGCAGCGGCACCCGGAAGTGGAGAAAGAGTCCGCTTGACTGGGGAAAGTTTTTCTTTTAATTGCTACAGCCTGCAGATCACGGGTGGCGCACAGACTTCTCTCTGCCTCTGCCCACCCCCCTCCTTCCTTTCCCTGCTGTATTGGCCTGACCTGAAAAAAGAAGTACCCATGCAGTAGTATGGGCTGTCCCCCCTCTGCCTCAGCTTGCAGCCTACATCCACCTGTCACTCGTACTCCATTGGGCCGCTCAGGCTGCTTTGTTTGTCTGTAGCTGAGTGACAGGTCCAGCCGTTAGATCGCTGTGCACTCACAGGTGTCCCGGGAGCCCGCAACCAAATGTGGAAGACTCCCGCGGCTTGCAGGAGACTTGAGATGTCTGCCTCAACTTCTGCCCAAGTTGGGATTAGCCTTCACCCACCATTCAGCTGGCAAATGCTAGAACTTCAATGTCAGCAGTGGCTCTGGCATTTGACAGTTGAATGATCAAATGGAGCCACCAGGAGTAGAACAGTCTTAACCCTGACCTAGACTGGACTACTCATAATTTCTGAATTGTAATTAGGAACTTTGGAGTGTCACAAGCCAGAGATTCAGAACACCTTCAGTGAGGTACCAGACTAAAGTCCCCAGTGACTAGACTTAGGCCTGGTTCACACTGGTGCACTACACTACTACTTTCTGTGAGTTTTACCTAAAATTTTAGCTACATTTTTGCCCCGTTTTCTGAAAGCGCACCAAAAGTCCTGTAATGCCACATCTTTGGTGCTCTTTCAGAAAACGCAGCAAGAAAGCATGACTTAAAAGAACTCAGTGGAACCATGGCTAAAAATGCATGGAAACCACGCATACAGCCACACTGCAGCTTTCGAGAATGAACCCGGCCTTAAGAGATGCCCCGTCTGAATATTCTACATTTATATCCCTAACCAGTTATGGGCATTGGATGTACTATGCACACCACAAAAACAGAAATGTGTCAGCAGTGTCAAGATAAGTCACAATGTAGCAATGTTGTTATTGTTTTATTGTAACTTCTCTGGTAGCAGATCAAAGGGATGACATTTGATGTCAGCTGAAGCAATCTTGCAAGCAAAAAATAAATAAACAGCCCATAGAAACCCTTATGCCTCATACACACAATAATAATGTTGAACGAATAATCGATCCATGCTGTATCGAAAAACCGTCAGGTTACTAAAGTTATGAAAATTCTTGTACGACAGAATACAACTTCGGAAGTGATGTAATGTATTGTAATGTATTCTTTCATTTCTGAGCAGGCGTGGTCTTGGTCACTTTTTTTTTTTTCTTACAAATCCTATACTAATTACATGAAAATCGTTCGTGCTGGTATCATAAGAGAAAAATTTTCTTGCTTGTCCCGTTGGATATTTTCACATGAACTGTCGTGATTGTCTCTCGAAAGATGTGTACTAACGAACAGATTATGGGACGTTTGCTTTGAAAGCTGTTTTTCGTCATTGTATGTACAGTACTAGGCATTACCCTAGTTAACCCTAATTAGCCCTAATTAACTTCTTCCTCCCCTTTCTTTTTTTGTTTTTGTTTACCATCATTATTTAGGCTTTTGATTCATTTAATTTGTTTGTTCTTTAATTTTTTTTAATAGTGCATTTTAATAATTTTTCAGTTGTAAGTAATTCTGCTATGCTTTGTAATAGAAACAGCATCTTAGTTTCCTTATACACAGGAGAAATGATAGAATAAAATGTCAGTTTTTAAAACAGGGATTCTTGTCAACAAAAAGTAACACTGGTCAGACTAGAAAAAAAGTGCATTTTTGTCTATAGAATGCATAGAAAGAATTTGTTTTAAAAACAATATTACCAAGAGAATGTATTATGTTGTTTTTTTAAATAATGACATCACCAAATCTATAGGCCAATAGATGAAATGTAAAAATTGCTGTGGTCTGTAAGGGGTATACAGGTGCCAAAGCTGAACTATTCATATACAGGTGTAAAACCTTGTATTTCAAGATTCTTTAGCATTTCACTAAACCTGTTTTGACTACCCCTGTGATCTTCAGGTATGTTCAGCATACCTAAGATAAACTTCACAGTCAGGAACTGATGTTGAAGATTAAACTCAGTAACCCACCAGCAGCTTACCACTTTTGGGGATCTTAAAGTGCAATTCCATGCCACAACGTTACTTATCTTAAGAATGATTCCTCCCCCCTCCTAACACCTGACTAACCTTTGTAAGAAAGACCTACATATTTACCTAAATTTCCAGGCTGCTCCAGTCTGGTCATATCATCTCCCCAGTTTCAGCTAGCGCTGGCTGACAGAGGGGAGCCGGTGTTCTGCCGAGAAAGTTCCGCTCGGCGGATAAGTTCCCCCCTCTACTGTGCAGGCGCTGCGCCTGCGCAGTAGGATCCGGCGGAAATAGCCGAAGTGGAATAGCTGAAAATCAGCTGTACACGGCGCCTGTAAGAGGGCCCCTCGCGGGCTCGCTTCGCTCGCCACGTTTCAGGCACGGCCTCACTTCACTCGGCTCTTTTAGATTCCCCCTCTAGGTCCACTTAGATGGTGGGGAAGAAACCTGGACCTAGGGCGCAGGCACCGTGTACAGCTGATTGAAGCGTTTGAGCTTCGGCTATCTCCGGCGGCTGACAGTAGTTGGTTCTGCGCAGGCGCTGCGCCTGCGCAGTACAGGGGGGGAACTTATCTGCCGAGGGAACTTTCTCGGCAAGACACCGGCTCAGCCAGATCACATGCCCAGACTGGAGCAGCCTGAGTATAGGTAAAGTAAAGAAAGATCTTTCTTACACGCGTTAGTTAGTATGGGTGTTAGGAGCAGTTACTTGGTGCCTGGAATTCCACTTTAAAGTGGACCTGAACTGAAAAGTGAAGGTTTGCTATGTTTCTGCAATCTCATGAAAAAAAGCAGTGTACTTCCTGGTATATGAGTGTGCCTAGGCACTCTTGTGGCTTTGGAATCATGGCTGTTAATCTGCAGTGTAAGATCTCAAGCACTGCTCCCTCTGAAGTGCTAGTCTCTGGGATTTTGTGATGTTACTAGTGTGCTGCTCACTGGTTTCCTTGTTAGAGGCATTGACATGAGGAGGCAAGGCCCTGTCTCTACCAAGATGGCTGGCTCCACAGAGAGACAAAATGCAGAACATGGCATTGTAAGTCAGTAAAGAGAAAAGAATGTTTGCAGAGGACCACAGGCATTACTGATGACTTTGCCCTCTGCCTGCCTTTTTTTTGGGATGAGCTCTCAGAATTCACTTCCTTTTTAATAAATAATAACAATTACTTTTGACTTTGCCCTCTGCCTGCCCTTTTTTTGGGATGAGCTCTCAGAATTCACTTCCTATTTAATAAATAATAACAATTACTTATGACTTTGCCCTCTGCCTACCCTTTTTTGGGATGAGCTCTCAGAATTCACTTCCTTTTTAATAAATAATAACAATTACTTATGACTTTGCCCTCTGCCTGCCCTTTTTTTTTGGGATGAGCTCTCAGAATTCACTTCCTTTTTAATAAATAATAACCATTACTTATGACTTTGCCCTCTGTCTGCCCTTTTTTTTGGGATGAGCTCTCAGAATTCACTTCCTTTTTAATAAATAATAACAATTACTTATGACTTTGCCCTGTGCCTGCCCTTTTTTTGGAATGAGCTCTCAGAATTCTCTTCCTTTTTAATAAATAATAACAATTACTTATGACTTTGCCCTGTGCCTGCCCTTTTTTTGGGATGAGCTCTCGGAATTCACTTCCTTTTTAATAAATAATAACAATTACTTATGACTTTGCCCTGTGCCTGCCATTTTTTTTTGGGGATGAGCTCTCAGAATTCACTTCCTTTTTAATAAATAATAACAATTACTTATGACTTTGCCCTGTGCCTGCCCTTTTTTTGGGATGAGCTCTCAGAATTCACTTCCTTTTTAATAAATAATAACAATTACTTATGACTTTGCCCTGTGCCTGCCCTTTTTTTTGGGATGAGCTCTCAGAATTCACTTCCTTTTTAATAAATAATAACAATTACTTATGACTTTGCCCTGTGCCTGCCCTTTTTTTGGGATGAGCTCTCAGAATTCACTTCCTTTTTAATAAATAATAACAATTACTTATGACTTTGCCCTGTGCCTGCCCTTTTTTTGGGATGAGCTCTCAGAATTCACTTCCTTTTTAATAAATAATAACAATTACTTATGACTTTGCCCTCTGCCTGCCCTTTTTTTGGGATAAGCTCTCAGAATTCACTTCCTTTTTAATAAATAATAACAATTACTTATGACTTTGCCCTGTGCCTGCGCTTTTTTTGGGATGAGCTCTCAGAATTCACTTCCTTTTTAATAAATAACAACAATTACTTATGACTTTGCCCTGTGCCTGCCCTTTTTTTGGGGATGAGCTCTCAGAATTCACTTCCTTTTTAATAAATAATAACAATTACTTATGACTTTGCCCTGTGCCTGCCCTTTTTTTGGGATGATCTCTCAGAATTTACTTCCTTTTTAATAAATAATAACAATTACTTATGACTTTGCCCTCTGCCTGCCCTTTTTTGGGATGAGCTCTCAGAATTCACTTCCATTTTAAAATAGGGATCCTGCTTCCACCAAAGACTCTATGCTGTGGCCACAACCTACTTATACTGGGGACTGTGATTATCCTGTGTCCACTTGATAACGATATGGGTCTCATTCCTGTTCTGTTTTCTATAGCTACTTTATCCCTTCACTGATTATTGATTTCTCATGACCACCATTACCATGAAAAACCTCTGATTTAAACCGCATTGTAAAACTCATGCTTCCCTGCCACTCAATGGTACGATTTTTCCAGATTTGTAGTGGCTGACTTAATAACTCCGACAGTTCTCTTTGTAATCAGTCATCTGCTTGGTCCAGAAGTACCTGAACTTCAGAGATCACAGTCTCATCTTGAATCACATAGAAGCTCTCCACTCCTTCCATGGGCATTGCTTTTCCTCAAGGCTGTATGTCTTTTTTTTCTAGTCTTTTACTTACACCCACTTACCTGCTGTTCCCCTGTTCTCTTCTTTGACCCAATTTCCTGTCTTTTCTGAATAGTCTAATTTCTCTCTGTAAGTGATCACATGCACATCATGCATTTGAACTTTTTAGAAATCTTCCCTAAACAGCAACAATATGCAGCATTTCTAGATTTTAGAATATTTGCACACATTGCTTGCAGTGATTCCTTTTTCCAGGCCCAGGCCATCTCATGGAGCAATGGCATGTTTTAGAGAATGTGGTGACTGTACTTGGAAAGGATCATATTAACAGCTTGCGGTGTACTATATAACTTGGCTTGGGAAGAGCATATCACATGTTTGTGGGGGTCCCACTGGCAATGCTCCTTCTACTATGTAGGAAGAAATTGTTTGTTGAAGATAACATGTATTCCCTTTTAGAGTATGTGCAATGCATATGATGATATACTAAAATGTCCATCCTAAAGTGCATAGAAATGCAGTAGCCGCCATTGTTTTTAAAGTTGCAGGTTCCAGAACAACAATGTTGGTCCCTATGTCTCTGTTCTCACAGGTTCACTTTAAAGCTGAAGTTTAGGTATGGCAATTTTTACATTGGTCAAGCTTGGAGCAGTGTAAGTATGTATGTGTCATACCTGTGGGATCCCAGTGGAAGCTGGAAATCACTGTAGTAGGCTCTGCTACAACAATAATTGCTGCTAGCTTTTGGGTGCTGATCGACTCCCCTGCTTCATTGTCACTCACCTGGCATGGGCGCCATTTAGGGAACACTTTGCATTTTGTCAATAAATGCAAAGTGTTCTCTGATTGGACAAGATTGAGAGGAAGGGCAGTCACATCAGTATCTCTAGCTCATCCAATCAGAGAATTCTTTGCAAAATGAAAAAAAAAGGCAAAGTGTTCCCTGAATGGCAACCTTGCCTGAGCGTGTTTAGTAAGCAGCAGGGCAGCCAATGGGCACTGGACTCGAAAGCTAGTGGAGATCACCATAATAGCAATGTCTACTACAGTGATTTCAAGCTTCCACAGGAATCCAACAGGTATGGCAAATACATACTCACATTGGCCCAAGGGGGACCAATGTAGCTATGTAAACATTGCCATACCTATAGGTGTGAGCAGCCTATTGCAGTAGGGTGTAAACCCCAAAGCTCAAACACACGTGTGTGTGTGTATGTGTGTGTATATATCTACATACATTATATATATGTATATATATATATATATATCATATATATATATATATATTGTAAGGTTGGGTTGATCAGACTTAAGCTGTAGGTGCGTTTTCAATGAGTGCCGCAGACCAAAACTATTATTTAAAAGCACAGAAAAGTTCACAAAGACATCAGTAGCCCACGCAGGGGGTTCCATCGTTACTTTATCTTGCACACTCAAAGTTCTTCAGCCTTCTGGCTTATGTTCTTGCCACACGGCTGCTTCAGGCCTTTAGCCTAGGCCTTAGGTCTGCTCCTCAGACCAAAAGAGTTTCTTAGAGTCAAGCTTTCTCCTAGCTTACTCCCGATCAGCTCTTTGCTGCTCTGTCACAAACAACATCTGCCTCCTGCAGACATGCATGCTTTCCTGCAGAGGAATGAGAGTCCACCTGACTCCCATGCACAGACCTCCTGTCTGCTGGGTGGGGCCCTGAGCCATAGTCAGCTCACAACTAAATATCCCAGCACACAGCTGTGCAATCAGCGTGCCTGTCTCTCCAAAATCTGGTGTAAACCAGCAATCTTCCAGGTAGCACAGGGTCCAACTGCCACAATATATATATATATATATATATATGTATATACCGTATTTATCGGCGTATAACACGCACCGGCGTATAACACGCACCCCAAGTTTAGTAGGGAATTTTAAGGAAAAAAACTTTTAGGAGGGAAGTTTAAGGAAAAAACTTACATTTAAATGCCCATCAATGCAGCCTCATCAGTGTTCATCTGCAGCCTTGTCAGTGTCCATCTGTAGCATTGTCCCCCATTGCAGCATTGTCCCTGATTGCAGCCTTGTCCCCGATTGCAGCCTTGTCCCCGATTGCAGCATTGTCCCCGAGTGCAGCATTGTCCCCGAGTGCAGCCTTGTCCCCGATTGCAGCCTTGTCCCCCATTGCAGCATTGTCCCTGATTGCAGCCTTGTCCCCCATTGCAGCATTGTCCCTGATTGCAGCCTTGTCCCCCATTGCAGCCTTGTCTCCCATTTTCCCCCATTCCAGCCTTGTCAGTGTCCATCAGTAGTCTGCAGCCTTGCCCTGTGTCGTTTGCAGACATCTGGCATTTAAAAATGGCGCCGTCTTTCTCGGTCGCTCTCGGCGGCTCTCTCGTCGGCTTTCGGCCATTCTCGGCGGCTCTCGGCCGTTCTCGGCGGCTTTCAGACGCATTCGGCTTTCGGCGGCTCTCGCAGTCCCACGTGAAAGCCGCCGAGAATGGCCGAAAGTGGCCGAAAGCCGCCGAGAATGGCCGAAAGCCGCCGTGAGCTGCCGAGAATGGCCGAAAGCCGCCGAGAACGTCCAAAACCCGCCGAGAGCCGCCAAAAGGCTCACAATCGCGGGGGATCGGCGTATAACACGCACGCACGATTTCCCCCTGATTTTAAGGGGAAAAAAGTGCGTGTTATACGCCGATAAATACGGTATATATATATACAGTATCTCACAAAAGTGAGTACACCCCTCACATTTTTGTAAGTATTTTATTCTATCTTTTCATGTGACAACACTGAAGAAATGACACTTTGCTACAATAAAAAGTATTGAGTGTACAGCTTGTAAATTTGCTGTCCCCTCAAAATAACTCAACACACAACCATAAATGTCTAAATCACTGGCAACAAAATGGAGTACATGCCTAAGTGAAAATGTCCAAATTGGGCCCAAAGTGTCAATATTTTGTGTGGCCACCATTATTTTCCAGCACTGCCTTAACCCTCTTGGGTATGGAGTTCACCGGAGCTTCACAGGTTGCCACTGGAGCACTCTTCCATGACGACATCACAGAGCTGGTGGATGTTAGAGACCTTGCGCTCCTCCACCATCCATTTGAGGATGCCCCACAGATGCTCAATAGGGTTTAGATCTGGAGACATGCTTGGCCAGTCCATCACCTTTACCCTCAGCTTCTTTAGCAAGGCAGTGGTCGTCTCAGTGGTGTGTTTGGGGTCGTTATCATGTTGGAATACTGCTCTGCGGCCTAGTCTCTGAAGGGCAGGGAACATGCTCTGCTTCAATATGTCACAGTACATATTGGCATTCATGGTTCCCTCAGTGGACTGCAGCTCCCTCATGCAGCCCCAGACCATGACACTCCAACCACCACGGTTGACTGTAGGCAAGACACACTTGTCTTTGTACTCCTCACACCTAGTTGCTGCCACACACGCTTGACACCATCTGAACCAAATAAGTTTATCTTGGTCTCATCAGACCACGGGACATGGTTCCAGTAATCCATGTCCTCAGTCTGCTTGTCTTCAGCAAATTGTTTGCGGGCTTTCTGGTGCATGATCTTTAGAAGAGGCTTCCATCTGGGACGACAGCCATGCAGACCAATTTGATGCATTGTGCGGCATATGGTCTGAGCACTGAAAGGCTGACCCCTGATCCCCACCCCTTCAACCTCTGCAGCAATGCTGGCAGCACTTATAAATCTATTTCTGTCAGAAACCATGAAATCAGAGGGAGACAGAAGTACAGTTAAATCACACTTGTTTAATAATAAAAGTAAAAAGAACAAACATAGTCAAAACATAGCCAAAGTTCTTTAACCGGAACGGATAGTCAGCCAAGCCAGAAGTCAGGGATCAATGTAGTGGAACAGCAAGCAGGATCTGGAGCCAGAAGGGATGTCAGTAAAGCAAGTCTTTAAACAGGAATGCAGGAGATATCCTCTGTGATGTTGACCAAGGCGAAGGCAGAGATTTTTTGGGCTGGGCGGCTTAAGTAGGCAGGACTGACGAGCAGGATATCATCAACAGCTGAGTAACTGTGGAGAAATAGCAGCTGGCAATTAGCCGACAGGTGAGCGGCCAGCTCTGAGAAGGAAGGGCTGAGCCCGGCCCTGACAATTTCCCAAGGACAACTTCTGGATATCACGATGAGCACGTGAACTCAATTCCTTTGGACGACCATGGCGAGGCCTGTTCTGAGTGGATCCTGTCCTGTTAAACTGCTGTATGGTGTTGGCCACCATGCCGCAGCTCAGTTTTAGGGTCTTGGCAATCTTCTTATAGCCTAGGCCATCTTTATGTAGAGCAACAATTCTTTTTATCAGATCCTCAGAGAGTTCTTTGCCATGAGGCGCCATGTTGAACTTCCAGTGATAACACCAAATTTAACAAAACTGCTCCCCATTCACACCTGAGACCTTGTAACACTAATGAGTCACATGACATGGGGAGGAAAAATGATTAAAATGGTCCCAATTTGGACATTTTCACTTAGGACATTTTCACTTAGGAATGTACTCACTTTTGTTGCCAGAGATTTAGACATTAATGGCTGTGTGTTGAGTTATTTTGAGGGGACAGCAAATTTCCACTGTTATACAAGCTGTACACTCACTACTCTACATTGTAGCAAAGTGTCATTTCTTCAGTGTTGTCACATGAAAAGATATAATAAAATATTTACAAAAATGTGAGATATATATATATATATATATATATATATATATACACACACACACACACACACACACACACTCACTCACTGTTATAAATAAATGTAAACAAACTTTCTAAAATGTATAAAATAGGGACGGTGTCAGTGGGGCAGAGGTTGATGTCAGTAGAGCAGTGGACGGGGTCAGTGAAGCAGTGGATTGTGTCAGTAGAGCAGTGAATGAAGTCAGGCAGTAGAGCAGTAGACAGCGTCACTAGGACAGTGGATGGTGTCAGTCAGTTGGGCAGTGGACTTTGTCAGTATGGCAGAGGACAGTGTCAGAGCAGTGGATAGTGTCAGTATGCTGTATCACGGTCACGTGATAGTTTAGGTGTTTTTAGGGGTTTTTTTTATTTAATATGTGCAAAGAGAGATCACACAAATACATATAAGTATAACATTTATTAAAAGTAATGACAGATACAGATGAAGATAAAGAAAATATAAAAATAATACTTAACCAAAGATGCTGTTTCCGCCATGGGTCCCTCCAATTATAATGGCATTGCACACAGGTGACCACAGACGTATGCATAACACAGTTCTGACAAGAGACAAGACCTACAAGTTCTAGCTAGGGTATATAGGTCTTGTATGTAGGAAGTGGTCAAGCCCACTGCAAGCAATATGACCTTTTAAGAACTCAAGAGCTGTAGTGTGCATGAAGCCTAAGGGCTCATGTACACACGGACTAGGTTGACCGCGGGCCACGGGAAAATGCAAAACGCAGCAAAATCGTGGTTTTGCCACGTTTTGTGGCTGGCAGGCAAAACGGTCCTATCCTGAATGTGATTCTACCGCATTCACGAGAGGGAGGTGGAACCTCCCCTAATCGCAGCAGCTCCTAAACTTATGTAAAAACCTATGTGTGCATGGACACATAGGATTTTATGGAGTTGAGTTTAGGAGCTTTGGCAAAACAAGCGCCGTTTAGGAGCTGCCAGTGTACATGAAGCCTAAGAAGGGTGACATAGGAGGGACAGAATTTGATGGTGGAGGAGGGAAAGATCTGACAGTGGAACAGGGAGTCCGAGAACGCATTGTGATCTCATCTTGGGAAAATGAAGAAAGTAGGAACTTATGTAAAACATGTAATGAAGGTGGGAAGAGAGTGTGAAGAATGGACACTTTGGGGATTTATAAAGGACCTTTGAGAAAGAAGGGGTGGTAGATGTGCATAAAGCAGTCCAATGAGAAATCTGGGGAGAAAGACCTGGTGGGTCAGAGGAGCAGAGCAGAACAGATGAGATGCAGGGTACAGGAAGTGCTTTTGTGATGAAGAGGTTCAGATCTCAGTCAGTGGCAGGAGAAGAGAAGGTAGTGGTGACGCATCACAAACAGAGGAAGAAAGGAAACGGGGAAATGCAGATCATAGTCATGAAGGGCAAAAAAAAAAGGCAGTGGAAAGAGATTGAAGAAATAAGAAGTAAAGCTGGGTATATACTAGTAGAATTGAATTGAATATGAGATTTGCCTGATCACCGATCAGAGTAAGGGGCTGATCCCAACCCTTTACCACATGATCAGCTGTCAGCCAATGACAGCTGATCATGTAACATCAACAGAGCCGGTAATTGGCTATTTTTTCTCCTCGCGCTGACAGCTATCATTGCCCATCAGTGTCACCTACCAGTGCCCATCAGTGCTGCCCATCAGTGCCGCCCATCAGTGCCACCTATCAGTTGTACCTATCAGTGCCACCCATCCGTGCCACCCATCAGGGCCCATTAGTGGCCATCAGTGCCGCCTTATCTGTGCCCATCAGTGCCGCCTTATCTGTGCCCATCAGTGCCGCCTTATCTGTCCCCATCAGTGCCGCCTTATCTGTGCCTATCAGCGCCGCCTTAACTGTGCCTATCAGTGCCGCTTTAACTGTGCCTATCAGTGCAGCCTATCAGTGCCCACCAGTGCCGCCTCATCAGAGCATATCAGTGAAGGAGAAAAATTACCTGTTTGCAAAATTTTATAGCAAACTATGAAACATGATTTTTATTTTTTTCAAAATTTTCCATCTTTTTTTGTTTGTTTAGCAAAAAATAAAAATCCCAGCTGTGATTAAATACCACCAAAAGAAAGCTCTATTTGTGGGAAAAAACTGATAAAAATTTCATTTGGGTACAGTGCTGTATGACCGCGCAATTGTCATTCAAAGTGCGTCAGCCCTAAAATTGGCCTAGGCAGGAGGGGGGTTTAAGTGCCCAGTAAGCAAGTGGTTATAAAGAGGAAGCAGAAGTAGCATGGTCATATAATCTAAATACAATGGATCTTGTTTTCCCCCTTAGCTCCTAAATGGTCATATTACTATCG
Source organism: Lithobates clamitans (assembly GCA_037952925.1). Classification (NCBI taxonomy): domain Eukaryota; kingdom Metazoa; phylum Chordata; class Amphibia; order Anura; family Ranidae; genus Lithobates; species Lithobates clamitans. The sequence goes on along the minus strand of JBBGZY010001129.1, from coordinate 3,963,716 downwards.
GATGGATGTAATTGCAATGCTGCATTGTTACAGAGAACTGAACATTTCCCTACACAATGCAGTTCCATTGACCTTGAGATATATGTGACAAAGGTCACTTTTCTATGTTTTTTCATCCTTGATTTGCCAAGATTATTGTTCTTTTCCATACAAATGTAGGCTACGTAATAACCAACTGCTGCTGGCAAGCTCTGCGTATTTTCAACACATTTCTTTAGTTCATACTATACATTATGTCAGCCAAGAATTTCCTGTGAGGCCTATTTCCTCATGAGTTTGACTGCCCATTATTTGTTATTACATTTCTGCAGTTCTTACATCCATTAGCGATCATGTTCTATTGTGCTTGTATCATATTTTGACCATGTATTTTGGTTTTCTGCTGCTTATTACTAAGAATCTACACATTACACACTACACTGACTTTTCTAGGCAGTATCATGAGCATGTTAAGCTATACATCAAACAGCATACTTTGTATTCTTTAAGTGCTGTATCTATAGAAGGTTAAAAGCCATGTTATAAAGCATTGGCTGTAAACATTCATTTTGGACTGTTAGTTCCTCATAGCAATGTGCACATGTTTTGATACTATTTTCCCGACTGATATTTATTGCTGCATTTCATTATGCCCTGCTTTGCTCTTGGCGATTTCTACAGGTTTTTTTTCACATACTGTATCTGTGACTGTATTTGTAATGAAAAGATTGTTGCAGTATAAGGCACACTTGGTGTTTTGCTATGGCCACCTCAGTGTCCTCTGGTAGAGAACAAAAAGGTAATTGGGTTATGATCCCCAACTCTTGGTCTTCAAACTTTGATTCTTTAGTAAGCAGTATATTCTGTTGGTACAAGCGTTACCTTACTCCGTGTATAATTTCTCCCTAAGACAACTTGTTGCCGGACCATTTATTTTAAAAAAAATATTTGCATATGTATATGTGTGTTTAATGTATTTTAGCCTCCCTTGCGTAGACATCCAAAAGCTCTGAGACCGCTGTTGGGCACTGCCATCTTGGAGGAGATATCAGCAGCCCCAGCAGACTCAGGAGCCTCCATACAAAATGTTTTTTGTTCATTCACTGTCCAGTGGAGCTGAGGCTGCAGAGAAAGGGACTGAGGAATTTATATCCTCAATCCCTTTCTCTGTCTCAAATATGAGACATCAGGGGTCTGTTTGAACCCCTGATATTTTACCAAATCCATCCCCCCCCAACAACATTGGGAAAAAATTATAGAAAATGTAAAAAATGGTTAAAAAATGGTTAAAAAAAATAAAATTGTAAAAAATAAAAAAAGCACTCATTCACATGGGTTCTCTGGCCCATACAGTGTGAATGAAGGGTTTGTTTGAGCAGCTGGAGCCACCTGTTGCTCTGTAAGGATGCAGTGGCTGTATGAATGTGGCAGATCCTAATTTGTAATTTGTGTGCAGGTATGGGTGAGTGGCCCTGAATGCACACTGTCTGTGTTCGGGCTGTACACTTGCACCCACACACCTGTCAAATTAGGCCCTGTGGTTGTATTTGTACAGCTGCTGCATCCCCATAGCATAACATAGACTGCCTATACACAGCTCCAGCCATATACCAAAAAAAGGCTGATCAACACTCTACAGGCCACAGCACCCATGTGAATGAGCCCCAAGGCCTCATTCACACACACAGCTTTATTTATTAACAGTTTTATTTTTTAGATTTAGCAAGAATTTTGTAACTTGTTTTGTGTTTGTGTCCGCTAATAATGATTTTAGTGTATATTTAGCAAAAATATTTGGACAACGTGATTTTTAAATGCAGCCCTGCCATACCATAAAAAAACAAACATCAAACTATCTCTATCTCTAAAATGTAAAGAAATTATGCCCCTGAAGACGTCATATATGGCGAAACACGTAGAATGGAGCTAGGACCTACGTCGCTTTGTTTTTATGCCGGATGTTGTATGGGACCCATTTATTTGACACAAACCGCTGTCCCTGTAGAATTAACAGAGTCCTGTGACATGCATATTGAAGCGCTGGGTTTGTAGGATTTTGCAGCATTCCAATAATCACCTAATGTGAGTTTGACCATTTAGTGGTTGTATTTTCTGGTAAGCCCCCCACTGTTGCACAGGGTGGCATCTGGGATTTCATGATGGACTTGAATTATTTCTGCTGACACTTCTATACTGAAGGACCTTTTTTTTCATATGAATAACATCTAACCATATTGGTTTTGGGGGCCTCTACTTTTTTGTGCATATATGTATTCAGTTAATTTCTGATTTTTAAAAATGTATTCATTTGTTTGTCACCTATAGCTATTTGTGGTTTATGCACATAAATGTCACTTTATATGTAATATTTATGCTTAAAGTTAGTAGCGTTGCACGTCTGTGTTCCTGTCTCTATCTCTAGCATATCGATATTTTTTTCAATTCTTTCAGCATAGTATCTGGCTTCCTATTCCCCATGCACATCTGTGTGCTAAACCAGTGTTTTCTAGATCCAGTCCTAATGTCTTTCCCTCAAGTGTAGTAATTATTGTATAATATATGACTGAAAAAGATACATCTGCAATACAAAGCATACATTTAGCAAAAGTTTAAGGGTACATGCACATGGTCATGTACAGTGTACATTCTCTGCTCCGGGTTCACAGGTGCAGCATACAGCCCACTGACAGCAGCTCTTAAAAATCAATGACAGGCTAAAAAACACAGCACATGTACACCAGTATATGCACATATACAGTAGATATAGAAAAGAATTAGCCCCTTTAAAAATGTGTTGCTTTGCAGCCTGAAATGAAGACAGACACAGTTTTTGTTTTATCCAGCTGCATTTATTATTGCAACTTTTAACATCCAAGTAAAAGATATAACACTAAAATATCAGAAAAAAATCAAAAATCAGTATTTCAATCAGAGGTTAGTTTTTATTAAAACAATGGTGAGGGTACTTACTTCACTTACAAGAAAAAAACACACAGAGCTCGTTTGCATATATCAGTCTTGGATGCCTATCCCGTCTCTACGCGTGACGTCACGGTCACGTGACTTCATCAAGTGTAGATTGAAATACTACACTATTTGGCCCCTTCTTTCCTTCAATCCCCCTTATGCTTCACTGAGAGACAAAGACCCACTAACAGCTCCATCCAGCCCAGGAATCTAAGTGAGAGGCAGCTATGAGTACAAGGGAGAAGCAGCCATTACCAGCAACTTTATGCGGTTACCTCTTTACCGCAAGGTAAGAGGCCACTTCACACCACTGTGTGTCCTGTGCACGAAGAGGAGATCACCCCCATGTTCTCAGCACCTTATTGCACTTTTTTGCACATTTTCTGATTAGCCACATTAAGAGGATTTAATCGCATTGGACTACATTCCCAGTCCCATTTTATATTTTGCACACGTTTGCCTTTGTTTGAATTTCCACAAGTTCTACAGTGGACTTATTTTGGTTACATGTTTATTATACACTGCATTTGCGATTTTTGCACATATTGATTGCACGTTGCACATTTAATTTATTAATTGCTGTTTTTTGCCTACTTGCACGATCCATTGAGGTTTTTAGTGATTGTATATTGATTTTAGTGTTTCCAGTAAGATACTAATCACTTCTGGCCTTAAGTCTTTATTGAATGATTTTCTTGCACTCTTGCACTTTGCTATTACCACCGGTTATTGTGGAACATCACACTGCACCTATTGGGTATAGAAGTGCTCTATATTGATTGTACTTATTCTTATATTGTTTCTGTTTTTTTTATATGTTTATATCATTTTACGTGTTCATTTACCTTTGTACTACTACCTCTAGCAGGATAGGTTTTTTTATTTATTTTTTTATTTTTTAAAAGAACAGCGCAGCACCAATTTTACATACCTTATTTCTATTGCTCTGTGGGCTGAGTTTGACCTATATTCGGTGCTTGCAGCAGTTCAACGTTCATTGCCCTTCGTTTACCTGGTAGCGCAGGAATAACTATACATTTCAATATGCCCACTCTTCTTTGCAGAACTGCTCAAGTTCAGCTAAATTTGATGGTGACCATTTCTGGACTGCAATCTTCAAGTCATTCCACAGATTTTCAAATGGGTTTAAGTCTGGGCTCTGACTAGGCCATGCAAAGAAAGTCGCCTCTTTCTCTTTCAACCACTGTGTGGTCATTTTTGCTGTGTGCTTTGGGTCATTGTCATGTTGGAAGGTAAACTGTCTTCCTATTGACAACTTTCTGGCAGAGGGCAGCAGATTTTCCTCAAGAATTTGATTGTATTTTGCCCTATCAATTTTACCTTCTATCCTGACAAGTGCTCCAGTCCCTGCTGCAGAGAAACTCCCCCATAACAGGATATGTCCACCTCCATGCTTTACTAAGCTGTATTAGATTTCCGTCAGACATATTGTTTGTATTTGAGGCCAAATAATTCAATTTTAGTCTCATCTGACCACCTTAACCACTTCAGCTCCAGGAGGTTTTACCTCCTTCCTGACCAGGCCATTTTTTGCGATGCGGCACTGTGTTGCATTAACTGACAATTGCGTGGCCGTGCGACGCTGTACCCAAATAAAATTGATGTCCTTTTTGCCAACAAATAGAGCTTTCCTTTGGTGCTATTTGATCACCTTTGTGGTTTTTATTTTTTGCGCTACAAACAAAAAAACTGACAATTTTGAAAAAAAAAATATTTTTTACTTTCTGCTACAAAAAACATCCAATAATAAAAAAATGTAAAAAATTTCCTCATCAGTTTAGGCCAATTTGTATTCTGCTACATATTTGTGGTAAAAAAAAAATCCTAAAAAGCGTGTATTGACTGGTTTAGTTATAGCGTTTACACACCATGGGATAGATTTATGGACTTTTTTTTTGTGGGACTGCGACGGACAAATTTGACACATAGCCCTAGTTCACATTGGTACGATTTGACATGTCAAATCGGCCACAATTGCCGGCAATGGCACCACCCTAATCAGTGCGACGCTGCACAGAGATGTCTCTGAAATTGCGGCCGAAATCGGGACTGACTTTTTGGAGACCAGTGACACCAATACAGTGATCAGTGCTAAAAAAATGCACTGTCACTGTATAAATTACACTGGCAGGTAAGTTGTTAACATTAGGGGAATCAAAGGGTTAAAACGTTTGTTAACCCCTAAAGAAATTGTATCCTGCTCCTTTAAAGCATGTTATATGACAGTGCTTGTCCTGTGTCATTTGGCCCCCTGTAACACCTAAAAAGCCCGGCTGATCCTGCCAGTTTCTCCCCGCCCCTCTGTAAACTGACCACGGTGTATCATGGCTGCTTAGACCAGACACCGTGGTCAGTTTACATGCCTCTGTCATCAGCAGCCTGCTATCTGCTCTCTTCTCTCCTCCTGTGTCCTGCTCCCCCCTGCCCTCTCTGTCTGTGTGTGAGCCTCCCCTCCCCCCTCCTGCTGCTCTCATAAAGCTAACCTGTATACACCATCAGCACTGCCTCCTATTGCAGTGTCCCCTCTGAATGATTTATAAATATAAATGCTGCAAATACCTCATTTAAGAGCGGAGATATCGATCACATGACCAGCCAGCTCTCTCCTCCTCTCCTCCAGACTGACATCAGCAGGGAAATCTCAGCCCCACCCACTGCATCTCTCAGAGGAGAAAAAGGGAAAGCTGGCCAGTCATGTGATCACAATCTCGGAAGTGAAATGAGGTATTTGCAGCATTTATTTTTAGAAATCATACACAGAGGGGGATACAATTGGAAGCAGTGCTGATGGTGTATACAGGTTAGAGTGGCTACTGGCATTAAGAGCAGACATTTGAGAGACATTAAAAAGGCCCCTCAAACGCCTATGCACAAGATGCAATAGACAGCACATAGTGCTGTTCACACTAAGGGTTAGCGTCGCGTTGCTTCAAAATTGACGCATCATGTTGAGTCAGGAGGCATTTGAACCCTTTCAATGCCTCCTATTCAAGTCTATGGTAATGCCTCGCAAATGCTCTGGCAGACAGTTGCGGAGCGGTTGCGGGGCGTTAAGATTCGTTCATTTACTGTAATGGAATAGGCGTTTGTGGAGCAGTTTTAACACTCGTCAAACGCTTTAAAACTGCCCATAGGGCGTTTGGGGAGCATTTTTAACTCCTCATTAATGCTTGTAAAATACCTATCTAATGCCCATACTAAAGCTCATTGATGCCTGTCTGACGCCCATACTAACGTCATACAAACGCAAAAGGGACGTTTGTTGAGCGTTAGAAATGTAGGCAAGTGTAAACAAGCCCTAAGTGTGCTCCTAGGGAATGCTTTCTAACTGTGTGGGGGATGGACTGACTGTAAGAAGAGAGACTTCTGTGTTCCTGATTAGCAGGAACACAAGATCTCTCTCTTCCTCTCTGATAGAGCTGCCTCTCCAAGAAACGATCATAGGTGGCCAGCGGCCATCGCGGCCACCGGACCTGCTGATTGCCTCCCGCTATGCCCAATTACTAGAGAGGGTTTTTTGGGCTTGGGAGGATGCATGTGATCAGCACAGGGCCAATCAGCACTGTATAGACAGAGGGTCAGTGGTTAATGTGGAATACACAACATCTATGAGCAGAAGAAAAAAAAAAAAACAACAACAATGAAGGGTTGTGTGAGACAATTATAAAGGCAAGTTTGTGTACCATTCTCACAGCCGAGCAGCTGAGCCTGTTTCCTAATGCCAACTGTCAACTGTATAAGGAACATGTAGTGTGATAGAGCAAGATGTAAGGCTGAGCCCACGACTCAGTAAATACCAAGTGATCTGTGTGTACAAGCTGGCAGCAGTGTGGGAGATGGAAGCACATTTTATTCAGTGAGATTACAGAAATATATTAAATAGTTCTGTTTTAGCACAATAGATGCCTTGTTTCTAGCAGAATCACGTTTTATCCTTTTTCACTGAAATTCTTTCCCGAAGAAGAGTAACTGAAAAAGCAGAACTAAGAAGGACGCACCACAATGTATCCATTTTTATTAAGAGGATTTTTTTTTTCCTGGCTAGCTAATCCCTACAAGGGGAACTCTTCCAGGTATTCACCCATTTTTCGAATGGAGTCATATGTGAAAAGGGTTAATCTTGGGTGAAAGTTGTAAAAATCTTCGGGGAAAACATTGGATGTCCTCGGGTTTCAGTGGTTCGACCAGGGTGAAAAAGGAAGCCCTCTCAGTGGTGACAGTGAGTCGCTGAAAGGCTTTGTTTTAAGGTAAGCCTCCCATTTTTCTTCAATTGCGGTTTACTACTGCTTTGAAGTAAAAGTGGTGGAGGGCAACTCTAAATTTCTGATATGGTCAACAGGTAGGAACACTTACATCAAAACCTCTTTCAATTGTATATGTAACAGACCAAAAAGGAGCAAATATTAGAAGATCATTGGGTTTAACCCACGTAATGCACATGTGAGTCGGCAATGAGGGTGGGCTATAACGCCCACACATTACACATATGTATCCATGATTGGCAGAGGTTTCTGTACTGAGAACATGCTCACTGTATGCTCCCAGCATAGTGACCAAACTGTCAAAAACAGCTTGTGGTATCTAGTAATGATCAGGAACCGGTGGAACTGGCACCCGATCATGTGACCACTGTGACAACCAATGTCAGTGGTCATGTGATCAGGCATCCCCTCTGGGCATAATATTCCAGGTAAAGAGATTAAGGTACACCAGGTCTGGGCGGAAAGATGTAGAATACATTGTAATGCTAATTCCTCCTTAAAGTGGTTGTAAACCCACTTTGAAAAAACAAAACAAAAAACTAACACCTGCAAGACAAAGGCATAATGATTATTATTATTATTATTATTATTAAAGGCATAAAAATTATGTAATACTCACCAGACATTGAAGCCCTCGCTGTGGTGCCCGTACACAGCACCGACTGGCCGAAAACATTTCGCCCTGGAGTTACTTCCGGGTATCGCGGCTCTGGCGCTGTGATTGGCCAGAGACGCGATGACGTCACTCCCACGCATGCGCGCGGGAGCCGCCGGTAACGGCACACTCACTGAAGCAAACAGCACGTACGTGTCATTGCTTCAGTGCGCATGTGCCGATGACGTCGGCACATGCAGATACAGGAGATATCTCCTAAACCGGGCAGGAGATGGATTGGGGACAGATAAAGAAGGGGAGGATCAGAGGAGACAGGATCAAACAGCCTTTTTACACAATGCAGAGGATTAACCCCTTAGGTTCCACAGTGAGTATAACAAGCATGCTTTACTGTATATACAGACTGATTTTACTGTTGTGGGTTTAGTAACACTTTAACAATGCACCCAATGAACTGTATTAACTACTTAAGGACCAGTTGCTGCAGTTGTACTGCAGCAATGTGGCTCGATCCCGTAAATCGCCTTCATTGTACATCGGCTCGTACACGACGATTCTCACTGGCTAGCGTGGGAGCCGAATCAGCGGGTGGGGCAGACTCGATGTCCGCTGGCCAACCGCAATCATTTCCCACAGTGACAGAACGGGGATCTGCCTGTGTAAACATGGCAAATCCCCGTCCTGACAGGGGAGATCACAACAGATCCTGTCTTTCTGCTATGCAGGAAGATGGATCTGTGTGTTTCCCCAGTGACACAGTACCCCATACAGTTAGTAAACACACCCAGGGAACACATTTACCCCTTTATAGCCCCTAGTGTTAACCCCTTTCCTGTCAGTGTCATTAGTACAATTACAGTGCATATTTTTAGCACTGTCACTGGTTTCCAAAAAAGTGTCAAAAATGTCAGTAAGGTGTCTGATCTGTCCGCCACAATGTCGCAGTTCCGCTAAAAATCGCTGATCGCCACCATTACTCATAAAAAATAAATAAATAATAATGCCATAAATCTATCCCCTATTCTGCAGACACATAACTTTTGCACAAACCAATCATTATATGCTTATTTTTATAACCAAAAATTTGTAGAAGAATATGTATTGGCCTAAACTGATGAAGAAATTTGTTTTTTTACAGTTTATTTTTTGGATATTTATTAAAGCAAAAAGTAAAAAAATACTGTTTTTTTTTTTGTTTTTTTTAAATTGTCGCTTTTTTTGTTTTTTTTGTTTATAGTGCAAAAAATAAAAACCGCAGAGGTGATCAAATACCAACAAAAGAAAGCTCTATTTGTGTTTGGGTACAGTGTCACACGACCACGCAATTGTCAGTTAAAGTGACGCAGTGCCGTATCGCAAAAAATGGCCTTATCATTAAGAGTGAAAATCTCCCGGTCCTTGAGTGGTTAATTTATCTGGAATCACATGCTCCTGGACACAGAAATGCAGATGCACTCATAGATAGGTGCATCCATTCCTGGTTTGATCCATCAGGCTTGTTCTGTCTACATTATTACATTTTACTTTTATTTTGTAGTTTTAGAGTGGGGAAGGATTAGAACACCGATCAGGTTTTTATTGCTCTCTGTGTCCCATTAGGGAGATATGCCCTCTTTATTTGTCTTGTTTAGCATTATCGAGGGTGAAAGTAAAAGCTAATCCCAAATTTTGGGTTGTCACCAGAACAGGAAGAGAGAGGAAATCTTTCAAAGGGGACACTAGTTCTGGTGATGCTGGTGACAACCAGGGACTTGCTCTCACTTCCTGTTTTGGTTGCAGGACAGAGTGGGAAATCTCCCAATGAGACACAAGGCAGGAAAGGAACTGACAGGGGTTATAACCATCCCTTTGTCTATCCAAAATGAATACAAAAAGTTTTGCCTTTAGTTCTACTTTAAGCCAACTTGATAAATAATCATTTATTCATTTCCTGTTTGTTGTAGTGAGGAAATGAAATGATGAGTCATCTTTAAAAGCTTGCAGGCGAGCAGTGGGTTAAATATGGAATGGGTCAGAAAGCTTGATTTACACAGAAGTAGCAAGGGAAGAAAGAGTAACCACACATCAGAGGGAATCATAGCACACAAGAGCAACCAAGCGGGCGAGAAAGATGTGAGCTATTGTGAGGGAGGGGGTGATCTTCTAATAGGAAAATCCTGATTTAACCTTAGCGTTGCTATAACACTATAGAATTATGACGCTGGCACCTCTGGCAATGCTGGGCTTTGAAGGAGGCTCTGGGGACTGTGCCGCACATGGTGTAGTAGAGTTCTTCAGTATGAGTTCTTACTGCATTCCTGGACTGGGGAGAACAGAATATATGTGCGAACGCTCACAGTGTACTCTGCTAGGATGTTTAGGAATACATCCATTTCTACAAGAAGCAGGAGTGCAGATAGAAAGAGGAGCGCAGGCTTTGCAGCCAGAGTGGGAATCCCACAGCATTAATAATGGATGGGGAGATGTTTGGATAAATTCATGCTGTGCTACAATTACTGCTCGCTGTTCCTGAACGCAACACTCATATCCATGCATCCAGACAGTCTGACTTATATGCAGAGCATTTCATATCATCCTCTGTCTCCCAAGAGCTGGCCTGCATCTCTGCTAGTCTCTAATTAGAATTTGATTTAAAATAAACTTCACTAAAGTGGAACTACACTGCATCTGAGCACCACAAACCAAAAATGCTAATTAATTCATTTATAATATTCAGAGTAATATTCAGAGTAAACTCACCCATCCATCCACATCTCCATACTTTATTTTACTGAAAACTCACATTGAAAAACACCCCCTATCATTTGGCTGTGGCCATCTTGAGGAGGGAGAAGATGATTCACGTGGCGTTTACTTCCTGGAATCCATCTGCTCTTAAGTCAGGCATGAGAAAACCCCTCTTCCCATCCTGAAGACTCCTGGGATGTATGTAGTTAGGCTGCTAGGTAAATTTAGTTTTGGTTCTTGTAATCAGGGGAGCAGTAATTGTTTAGCCTGGTCTGTTCAGGGCTTCTTAGGCTGGGAGCTTGATTGCTTCCCCCTGCCTCTAGAAGAAGTTTCTGGAGTTTAGGGAGGGAGAATTCAAATGACCAGCCTGAATATTGATCAAGGTCCTGATATTCTCTGGAAAGGTGTGCCCAGTTGTTGGCTGGGATGCTGTTAAATAGTCTGAAGCCCTAAGGAGATAGTCTTTCTCCTTCCTGAGGGAATATATCAGTGAGCTGTGAAGAAGAAGGGGCTGCTTTCCCTTTGCACCCTTTTCGACTGGATGCTGGGTTTCTTTGCAACAGGCTGCACCAATGGACTAATTTTGTTACAGGATGTTGTGAGTCGAGCCTCCTGTCTGTGCTGCACCTTAAAGCTACTTCATGGTCCCCAGCCATAAAACTATCTAGCTGTAGCTATGCTAAAGCTACTTCATGGTCCCCAGCCACTAACCTATCAAGTTCTACTAAAACTACTTCATGGTCCCCAGCCACCAACCTATCAAGATGTACTAAAGCTACTTCATGGTCCTCAGCTGTAAACTTATGGACTGTCCTTCTCTAGCTATACCTGTTCTGCAAAATTATCTCATGGTTCCCAACTGTGAGTGAAAGACTGTGTTGCTGCTGTTTGGAGAGAGAGAGAGTTATCCTCTGCAGAATTGTGCTCTTTTGGGGTATCTCACATCACCCCAATTCCCCTTCCAAGCAATAAAACACAACAAGACAGAGCCCTAGACTGTTCAATAAACCAGAGTGAATGGACTGTTGCTCTGTACCTAGCTGCCTCTGCACTGTTCTGGGAAAGCTCCAATTAAATTCAGCAGAGTTAGTGTTACAAATGACATCACTTGCCTAGGCCTGGAAGCCAGGAAGTAACCGAAGAAAAAAAAAAAGAAAGAAGTTGAAAACAAGCAAATATGATATACATTCCTATCTATAATGGGTAAAGAAAAGAATCACCTCACTTTAAAACAATCTCATTTTGTTGCTTTGCAGCCTGAAATTAAGAAACACACAGTTTTTGTTTTATCCACCTGTATTTACTCAGTGCAACTTATAACATCCAAGTGAAAGATATAACACCAACATGTAAAAAAAAATATATAGTGGAGTCATAAACCAACAGAATAAAGGCTGTAATTTAAGCAAAAGGTGGTTCAACAAAATACTGATCCAAGGGGGTGATCCTTTTTCCAACTAAGTGATTCTGTTTTTTTTTTTGTTTGTTTTTTCTGACATGTTGGTGTTATATCTTTCACTTGGATGTTACAAGTTGCACTGAGTAAGGGCTCATGCACACACAGACTAGGTTGACTGCTGGCTGCAGGAAAATGCGGAAAAAATTCCGGCACAATTTTACCTTGGTTTTGTGGCCAGCAGTCAAAACGTTCCTATCCTGAACACGACCCCTAACCGCAGCCGCTTCTAAACTCTTGTAAAAGCCTATGTGTACACAGGGCCTAATTCACTAAGAATAATGAGAAAAACTAGTCACTCTACATCTAGTTACTCCCATTTAAGCCACTTAAGACATCAACTAGGTGAACATGCGAACGAAAAAGTGAGTAAATTAGCATTAGTAAATTCCAATTCAGCATAGTCACGGTTCCATAACTGGCAGTTGCCAACAAGTTTCCTATATGGAGCTGCACTGCAGTATTTAGCTATGATCATGGGTGTACAATCATGTATTTTCTTCTTTTGCTAACGAATGCTGTTCTGAATGATTATTACAGAGTAATGTCTGCTATTCTGTGAGGTTACATGTATTTATCATTTACAGTTACATATCTGTTATATGGTAAACATTTTTTTTATGTTACATTTCTTTTTTAGGATACTATAGAGTTCTAATTATCTATGTTCATTCTTTATTCATACTAAACTATTATGTAAGTCTAATCGTACTCAGCACATTGGCCTAGTGGTCTGCCCTCATGAACAAAAAGCACTTAGATTATGAGTTCAAATCTCAACCATGCTAACACCCTGCTTGTTTACTAGTGTTTGATTATTTTATTGCCACGCAATAATATTTTTGCTAAATAACATACCATTGTATGCAATTTAGCATGCAAATTATGGAAACAACCATGCTGATGTGGTAGTGGCAATTAGGTGTTTGCCTCTTTTCAGCATACTATGCTGTTTAAAATTTAAGCAGGTAATACCATGCCTGGGATTTGAACCCATGGTCTGAGTCTTTATAGTAGTACCATGATGAAAGCATAAACATACAGTATCTCACAAAAGTGAGTACACCGCTCACATTTTTGAAAATATTTTATTATATCTTTTCATGTGACAACACTGAAGAAATGACACTTTGCTACAATGTAAAGTAGTGAGTGTACAGCTTGTATAACAGTGTAAATTTGCTGTCCCCTCAAAATAACTCACCACGCAGCCATTCATTTCTAAACAGCTGGCAACAAAAGTGAGTACACCCCTAAGTAAAAATGTCCAAATTGGGCCCAAAGTGTCAATATTTTGTGTGGCCACCATATTTTTCCAGCACTACCTTAACCCTCTTGGGCATGGAGTTCACCAGAACTTCACAGGTTGCCACTGGAGTCCTCTTCCACTCCTCCATGATGACATCACAGAGCTTGTGGATGTTAGAGACCTTGCGCTCCTCCACCTTTCGTTTGAGCATGCCCCACAGATGCTCAATAGGGTTTAGGTCTGGAGACATGCTTGGCCAGTCCATCATCTTTACCCTCAGCTTCTTTAGCAAGGCAGTGGTCGTCTTGGAAGTGTGTTTGGGATCATTATCATGTTGAAATACTGCCCTGCGGCCCAGTCTCCGAAGAGAGGGGATCGTGCTCTGCTTCAGTATGTCACAGTACATGTTGGCATTTATGGTTCCCTCATTGAACTGTAGCTCCCCAGTGCCGACAGCACTCATGCAGCCCCAGACCATGACACTCCCACCACCATGCTAGACTGTAGGCAAGACACACTTGTCTTTGTACTTCTCACCTGGTTGCCACCACATGCGCTTGACACCATCTGAACCAAATGGTCCTGGCTATCATGCTGCAGCACAGTTTCAGGGTCTTGGAGATCTCCTTATAGCCTAGGCCAACTTTATGTAGAGCAACGATTCTTTTTTTTAGTTCCTCAGAGAGTTCTTTGCCATGAGGTGCCATGTTAAACTTCCAGTGACCAGTATGAGAGAGTGAGAGCGATAACACCAAATTTAATACACCTGCTCTCCATTCACATTTGAGATCTTGTAACACTAACAAGTCACATGACACCGGGGAGGGAAAATGACTAGTTGGGCCCAATTTGGACATTTTCACTTAGGGGTGTACTCACTTTTGTTGCCAGCGGTTTAGACAATAATGGCTGTGTGTTGAGTTATTTTGAGGGGACAGCAAATTTACACTGTTATACAAGCTGTACACTCACTACATTTCTTCAGCGTTGTCACATGAAAAGATAGAAAAAAATATTTACAAAAATGTGAGGGGTGTACTCACTTTTGTGAGATACTGTATGTAACTAGAAGTCAACATTCTAATAAAATTATATTTAGACATTGAAAATTATTTTTCATATAATAGAGACCTAAGAGCGTGGTTTGGATTGGGGGGACCCCCACGCTGATTTTTTTTCGATCAGATTCGTGTTGTTACACCTACTTGTGGAAGGCAGCCCAACTCCTCTCCACAAAGCTACGTAGAGTTCCCTGGACACAATTAAGAGCTACTCCTAACTTTCTAAATGTTACTGAAGTGTATTTGTATTTTGAAAATGTTGTTGCAAAGCAAACAAGGATTATAAGTAGTTAGCAACTAGTTAATTTTAGATGGCTAAAGATGGCCGTACACTATACAATCTGATTGTACAAGCCCTGTACAATCTCTTTTAGATTTCACAAAACAGATCTAAAGGAGATTGTACAAGGACACACTTCTCCTGTTTTCAATACTACAGCTCTATTCATATACAGTGGGGAAGGAAAGTATTCAGACCCCCTTAAATTTTCCACTCTTTGTTATATTGCAGCCATTTGCTAAAATCAATTAAGTTCATTTTTTTCCTCATTAATGTACACACAGCACCCCATATTGACAGAAAAACACAGAATTGTTGACATTTTTGCAGATTTATTAAAAAAGAAAAACTGAAATATCACATGGTCCTAAGTATTCAGACCCTTTACTCAGTATTTAGTAGAAGCACCCTTTTGATCTAATACAGCCATGAGTCTTTTTGGGAAAGATGCAACAAGTTTTTCACACCTGGATTTGGGGATCCTCTGCCATTCCTCCTTGCAGATCCTCTCCAGTTCTGTCAGGTTGGATGGTAAACGTTGGTGGACAGCCATTTTTAGGTCTCTAGAGATGCTCAATTGGGTTTAAGTCAGGGCTCTGGCTGGGCCATTCAAGAACAGTCACGGAGTTGTTGTGAAGCCACTCCTTCGTTATTTTAGCTGTGTGCTTAGGGTCATTGTCTTGTTGGAAGGTAAACCTTCGGCCCAGTCTGAGGTCCTGAGCACTCTGGAGAAGGTTTTCGTCCAGGATATCCCCGTACTTGACCGCATTCATCTTTCCCTCGATTGCAACTAGTCGTCCTGTCCCTGCAGCTGAAAAACACCCCCACAGTATGATGCTGCCACCAGCATGCTTCACTGTTGGGACTGTATTGGACAGGTGATGAGCAGTGCCTGGTTTTCTCCACACATACCGTATAGAATTAAGGCCAAAAAGTTCTATCTTGGTCTCATCAGACCAGAGAATCTTATTTCTCACCATCTTGGAGTCCTTCGGGCGTTTTTTAGCAAAATCCATGCGGGCTTTCATGTGTCTTGCACCGAGGAGAGGCTTCCGTCGGGCCACTCTGCCATAAAGCCCCGACTGGTGGAGGGCTGCAGTGATGGTTGACTTTCTACAACTTTCTCCCATCTCCCGACTGCATCTCTGGAGCTCAGCCACAGTGATCTTTGGGTTCTTCTTTACCTCTCTCACCAAGGCTCTTCTCCCCCGATAGCTCAGTTTGGCTGGACGGCCAACTCTAGAAGGGGTTCTGGTCGTCCCAAACGTCTTCCATTTAAGGATTATGGAGGCCACTGTGCTCTTAGGAACCTTAAGTGCAGCAGAAATTTTTTGTAACCTTGGCCAGATCTGTGCCTTGCCACAATTCTGTCTCTGAGCTCTTCAGGCATTTCCTTTGACCTCATGATTCTCATTTGCTCTGACATGCACTGTGAGCTGTAAGGTCTTATATAGACAGGTGTGTGGCTTTCCTAATCAAGTCCAATCAGTATAATCAAACACAGCTGGACTCAAATGAAGGTGTAGAACCATCTTAAGGATGATCAGAAGAAATGGACAGCACCTGAGTTAAATATATGAGTTAAAGGGTCTGAATACTTAGGACCATGTGATGTTTCAGTTTTTCTTTTTTAATAAATCTGCAAAAATGTCAACAATTCTGTGTTTTTCTGTCAATATAGGGTGCTGTGTGTACATTAATGAGGAAAAAAAAATGAACTTAAATGATTTTAGCAAATGGCTGCAATATAACAAAGAGTGAAAAATTTAAGGGGGTCGGAATACTTTCCGTCCCCACTGTAGGCTATTATTTGATCTCTCATTTCCTGAACTCTCTAAATGAACAGATCTATGCAAGATGAATTTAAGAAAAAAAATGTCTGTATTTAGTGAGACCAGGGATCACTGATTGTATTAGAAGACCGTGCACCTACCTGGGTTGGGATCTGCTGGAAGGAGGGAACACAGCCACAGGTGTGCGCTGATGAGGTCAGCTGATAAATGCCTTCCATGTCTTATATCTACATACCAGCAAGAGATGAAGCATTGTACATGTACAAATGCAGGGAGTCTACTGTGCATAGAATTAGGAAGTGGCATGTGTTCTGAGGATCACTAAACACAAAATTCCAAACACTACATCCCCCTAAACCCTGGGAACACCAAGACATATCCCACACTTACCTTGCAAATCAGCAACATCTCATGAGAAAAAAAAGTGATCTTACCATGTTAACTTGCTGACAACTCTGAGCAGCACTAACACTTGCAAGTGCATCTGAATGTCCTACACACACAAGGATGCATTTCCAGGCCAGGAGCTGACCCGGGCAACCAGTTGTGTGCCATTGCGAAAAGATATGCGCAATTGCAATAAATTCATGTTCGCTAACATCTTTTCACATCTTTTCAATATGCTTATTACGCTAAATAATTATTTTTAAAAAAATGGTGTTTATGGGGTGGGCAAAAAACTGTTCTAGATTTGGTGTAAAACCCACACTCGCCTTTTTTATAATGTCATTTGTTTTGTTTCCATTATGTGAAACCCGTCAGAAATATAATAACTTGTGAAAAAGAAGCTATAACACCACAACAGAGAAAGAACATACAAACCTCTAACCAGATAGAGGCATGTTTGGGATTCGAACCAACGACCCCAATGCTTCAAGGCAGAAGTGCTAACCAGTTAGCCACTGTGCTGCCACATGCATAGAGCCTCTATCTCTGTGGTGTTAAAGCGGAGTTCCACACAAAAATGGAGCTTCCGCTTTTCGGAACCCTCCCCCCCTCCGGTGTCACATTTGGCACCTTTCAGGGGGGAGGGGGGTGCAGATACCTGTCTAAGACAGGTATTTGCACCCACTTCCGGCATAGACTCCCATGGGAGTCTATGCCTCTTCCCGTCCTCACTGCGCTGTCTGCTGGGAACACACAGCTCCCAGGAGAGAGCGGGGACCACTTGGGACGCGCAGCGCGACTCGCGCATGCGCAGTAGGGAACCGGGAAGTGAAGCCGCAGTGAAGCCGGGAAGTAAAAGTCAGCAGCTGCAGTATTTGTAGCTGCTGGCTTTTAATATTTTTTTTTTTTTTGGCGGTGTGGGTGAACCCCCGCTTTAAGCAGCCCTAAGTCCCTGGGGTGCAAACAAGTTAATCAATGAAGATGTACCCTGGAAGTCCTGAGTGCCATTGTCCAACCTGTTTCTGTGATATGCTATCTGGTTCCAAGGCTGGTTATGGCTGATTACTGTCAGTATGCTGTTATAGGACCATATCTACTTTTGGGGCTTTTTGCTTGGTAAGAGGCTGCAATTGGTGCTGGTGTGGAATTTACAAGGCTGCTTCTTGTCCTTCCCAATGGAACACATATGGCAAGATTTGCAATGGTGGTGAAACACTCCTACACCTAAATACTACATTTCTTTAGGAATTTACCTATAGCTGGTGGAATTACATCAGGCAGGAGCTCTGTTTCTTGTTTTATTCTGTGATATTTGGTATTTATTGGTGTGTGAGTGCAGAATAGTGATCTTACCTTCTGAATTTTGGTAATGACATTTTGATTTTAATGATGTTGGTACACATATTGATCATTTGGAAATAATAAACAACACACAAAATTGTTACTCATTTTAAATTTGCATCAGCAATGGTATTGTGTGTGGTTTGTTAAGACAGCTGTGGGAGTTTGGTTTAGATGTATGTGAGCTAGAGAGCAACAAGTGCATTATCTACCATTTACTTATCAGATGTCAAATAGCTAAGTCTCTGAGCATGCTCAGTGTATCCAGAGATATGGCTCAAGTGGCAAAGTGGCTGAGCATGCTTAGTGTAACAAAAGATATTTCACAATGCACATGGCAGTATAGACCCAAGTATATATTTCCTGCTAGAATGCATAAAGAATTTCTATCTATCTATCTATCTATCTATCTATCTATCTATCTATCTATCTATCTATCTATCTATCTATCTATCTATCTATCTATCTATCTCTCTCAAATATGTTAACAAAAAAAAAAAAATATATATATATATATATATATATATATATTAGAGAGAGAATAATATCTGTTCCAAAAACAGGAAAACATTACACATTACTAGCATTGTAAAAAAAAAAGCAACATAAAAACCCAGCCAAAACAATTTATTTTAGGAATTTAAGAGTTCATCTCAGTACATAGTTTGCTAGCTCTCATAGATTCCCAGTCGTGAACACTTGTTTTGCATTCCCACATTTTGGAATTTACTATAGCACAGGGCTAAAACGAAATGAGAGTAGGATTGTGACTAGTTTTCAGTCTGGGCATGCTCAGTTGTCAGTACAGAGTTCTAAAAACAGGGGGAATTTATCTCATCTCAAACTTTCAAGCATATTTCTGCTTTTACAACATTATTTCAAGAAATTTTAAAGCAGATCATCTCCAAACAATATACCACATGTTTAGGAACCATTTAATATATGAGGTAAAACTCTAAACATTATTTCCATGTGCAATTCCCCTGCTTCTACCATGACTACTGATTTAGTCTGTCACTGATTTATGTGACCTAGAGTGAATTTGATTTTGTGACTATTTATTCCCTGTGTGCTATAGTAAATACCTTTTTCCGACTAGATTTAGTAGTTTCCTATGGATTTTTGCCGCTTGTGACCATTTGTTCACCCATTTGCCAACTAGGTGCTATAGTACATAAACCCCATAGGCTTTTATGGAGTTGAGTTTAGAAGCTTTGTCAAAAAAATGCCAAAAGCTCCTTCACTCAAGTTTAGAAGCTGTAGTGTACATGAGCCCTAAATACAGCTGGATAAAACTAAAAACGGCTGTCTTCATTTCAGGTTGCAAAGCAACAAAATATAATTATTTTAAAGGGGGCGATTCTTTTCTTTTTTTTTTTTTTCAAATCTAATTTTTATTAGTTTTTCAGAAAAAAGAACAAAGGACAGTTAGGAAAGGTACAGTATCATGACAAACATAACCGTAGATGTATACAGGTGAGTATTCCAATCAGGAGTCGGCGGTGTGTCCATCATTTGTATCATAAGACAACAGTCTAGTAACAGGACAATAGCTCGCCTATACAGCATCCATATCTAATATTTGACACTAATATCACTTGTTGTCATGCCTGGGCTTATTTGAACCAGGATGTTCCTGGTCCCACGGCTGCAGTCTTGCTTGTTGTGCCACTGAGGAGCTCTGGAGTTATAGCTGTTCTCTTAGTTTGATGCATTACCTTGCACTCACTAGCCCCACCTGCTGCCAGCTGTGGACAATCTACAATCAAAACAGCCCATAAATAGCAGCACTTCCTATCTCTCAGTGCCCGTTTGTTTGGACTAGCTTCCTGGGTGTTTTGACTGCTTTTTGACTCTGAATACCGTGTTTGAACTTCTGCCTGAATTCCTGACTACTCTCTAGCCTACTGATTTTGTACTTCACCGCCAGCTCGTGTATGACCTTCGCTTGCCTGACCAATCTCTGGATTTCGATTGTGTACTGCTTTGCCTGATCTGTTGCCATCCTGATCTGCCTGACTAAGTTTTCGCCTTCGGACACTACCTATCACAGGTACCTTACATTACAAACGGGCCACAATGGCAGTGGACCCTGCTGAGATTGTTAAGGCGATTTCACGGGACAATTGATTGGAGCTCATGAACAGCATCTTTCTTCCCTGGACGCCAAATTAGATGAACTTTACACTATGCTTAAATCTTGCTTGCCTGGTCCTTCTGCAACGGTCCAGACTCCTGCTCCAATCCAACCCACCTCTTCTTTACCACCCAAGCTTCCCCTGCCTGAAAAATTTGGTGGCTATACTGAGGACTACTGGCCATGAAATTGGCATTGTCTGAATGGCGACATCTTCTGGAAGGGGCTCCCAAGCCTTTTTTTCTATCCTCACTAACCATAAAAACCTGCTGTATCTTCAGATTGTAAGATGTATGAACTCACGTCAGGCTCGATGGGCTCTGTTTTTCTCCCATTTTAATTTTGTACTTTCTTATGTGCCTGGGCATAAAAACAAGAAAGCCGATGCTCTTTCCAGACAGTTCGCTACCTCTGAAGAAGATCAACCTACCGAGCAGTATATAATCTCACCTCACAAAATTGTCGCACAGATCTCTATGGCTCTTTCCCAACAGAAACCTAGAATCGTGTTCCCCAAGGCTTGAAGATACCACCAGGTCGCCTGTTCATAGCCCCTAACCTCAGAAAACCTGTACTCCTCTGGGCTCATGATGGTGTGTTATCTGGTCATCCTGGTGTTACCATCACTCTTAAGACGTTACAACGTCATGTCTGGCGGCCTCATATGAAAAGGGATGTTACTGACTATGTGGCTGCCTGTCCAAATTGTGCCGCTCCCGGGATTACCTACAGCAGAAGCACTGTCTACCCTCTTCCTTTCCCATATTGTGAGATATCATGACATACCTACCAATGTCCTCTCAGACCGCGGATCCCAGTTTGTTTCCCGATTCTGGAGAGCATTCTGCAAGAAACTGGGAGTAACACTCTCACTCTCTACTTCACATCACCCTCAAACAGATGGTCAAACCGAACGCATGAACCAGACCCTAGAAACCTATGTCAATGCCTTACACTCCAACCGGTCTAAGTATTTGCCTTTGGCTCATTTCGCCATTAATTCCCGTTGGCACAGTGCTCTTCATACCACACCATTCTACGCAGCCCTAGGCTATCACCCTCAGACTTTTCCTCTACTTCAGCCTTCTTCTGGTGTACCAGCAGCAGATCTGTGGGTGAAAAATATTCTGCTACATTGGAAAAAGATATTCTTATTACTACAGAAGTCAGCAGGCAAGTATGCGCTTTTCTCAAACAAACGAAGACGCCATATACCTCCATATGTGGTGGGGGACAGAGTTTGGCTATCAACCAAATACGTGAGACTGAAACAACCTTCTACCAAATTGGTCCCTCGATTTATCGGTCCTTACAGAATTATTGCTCGAGTCGGGCCAGTCTCCTATCGGTTGAAATTGCCCTCCTCTCTCTGGATTCACCCCGTATTTCACGTTTCCCTCCTCAAAAAGGCAATTTTCAATCGCTACTCCAGAACGCAACAGCTACCCCCTCCTGTTCTTGTTGATGGATAAAATAAGTTTGAAGTTTCTTGATTCTAGAAGACAGGGTTTTGGCCTACGGTATCTGGTTCATTGGAAGGGATATCCCCTCACAGACCATTCCCGGGTCCCAGCCAAAGATTTGCTCCTGCTCTTATTCAAGACTTCCATGCCTCCTTTCCCACTAAACCCCACTAGGCCCCCGGAGGGGTCCACTGGGGAGGGGGCCCTGTAATGTACCCGGGTGTATTTGAACCAGGATGTTCCTGGTCCCACGGCTGCAGTCTTGCTTGTTGTGCCACATAGAAGCTCTGGAATTATAGCTATGTTCTCTTAGTTTGATGCATTACCTTGGACTTACTAGCCCCACCTGCTGCCAGCTGTGGACAATCTGCAATCAAAGAAGCCCATAAATAGCAGCACTTCCTATCTCTCAGTGCCCGTTTGTTTGGACTAGCTTCCTGGGTGTTTTGACTGCTTTTTGACTTTGAATACCGTGTTTGAACTTCTGCCTGAATTCCTGACTACTCTCTAGCCTGCTGATTTTGTACTTTACCGCCAGCTCGTGTATGACCTTCGCTTGCCTGACCAATCTCTGGATTTCGATTGTGTATCGCTTTGCCTGATCTGTTGCTGTCCTGATCTGCCTGACTAAGTTTTCGCCTGAATCCTCAACACACAAGATCCACTTCGGACACTACCTATCACAGGTACCTTACACTTGTCATTAATTAAGGAAAATCACTGCGGCCCCTTAAACAGGGCTCCAAGTGCACTGACCTGTCCCCAAAACCAAATAAATCAGAAAAAAAAGGAAAAATAAAGAAAATATAAAGGAACAGCAGGGGAACACAGAAGTTCATGAGTAAATTAGAGAGTGAAAGAAGGGGGGTAAAACTACCATAGAAATGAGAGTGGGGGAGGGGGGGATGAGGAAAGAAAGAATGAGGGGTTCGACCCGAGGGCGACAGACTTGTTGCCAATATCAGTGGCTATATGGCCCATGTCGGTTTGCTATTCAGGAATTAAGCTTGGACAGTCCCTACTCCAAAAGGATGAATATATTCCAGAGCCTCCATGCCTTGGAGAGCTTCTCTTGTTTGTTTTGTGCCGTGAGGACCAAGTCTTCCAATTTTTTAATCTCTTCTATCTTGTGCAACCACATTCCGATGAACGGGGGGGGGGGGGGACATTTCATCCACAATAGAGGAATGCAGGACTTGGCAGCGTTCAGGAGATGCTTTATTATCGACTTGTAATAGCTCTGCGTCGGGATTGTGGTGACGTGGAGCAGGAGAAAAGCTGGGTCATTCTGAATTGCATGGTCTGTATATTTTTGGGTGACTTCCCTAACCTTCGACCAGAAATGTTGCAGTCAGAGAAAATATGGAGCAGTGTCCTCTCATCCTGTTGGCATCTCCAGCATCTGTCCGTGGAGGTCGGGAATAATTTGTGTTGCAACTGGGGTGTATAGCACCACTTGGTCAGGAGCTTGTAATTGAGTTCCTGTATCTTGGTACAGATGGATGTCTTTAGTGAGAATCTATTTGCATTCTGTTTTTGGGCATCGGTAAACGGTCGTTGCAAGTCAGCCTCCCATTTTTGTATGAAGGACAAGTCCGGTTGCTCCGCGGGGGAGTTGAGCAGGTTTTGGATAGTACTTGCGGCAGGACTCCCTCTTCCCTACAGTACTCCTCGAATGGTGCAGGCGTATTGCCTTCCAAAACGGCAATCGAAAATGACCAGTATCACAGTATGTACAGTATTGAACTAAGGGCCAGTGATTGCCCTCCAGGAAGTGTGCAGCCCGATCCTTCCCCGTCACGTAGAGTGTCTCTTACTCCAGCCACTCTAATCCCAGGGGGGAACTCCGAGTTCCCCAGTATCGGGTAAAGGGGTGAATCTTTGGTGGATATGGGGGTCGTATGCATGTTCGACGCACCCGTACGAAGGGTCGTGCCGATGACCGGATGGGATTTCAAAGCCGAGGGTAACTTGTCAAAACACCAGACAGCTCCCTTCAACAGTATCACTGTCTGGGCTTGTTCTAGTTGGATCCAGAGTTTGGATTCCCCATGCCGATTACAATCTATGATCCTGCCTAGGTGCACTGCTAAATAATAGTTCCGTAAGTCTTAGGAGAGCTAATCCCCCATAATGTTTAGGGAGCGTTAGATAGCGTCTCTGTACCCTCGGCTTTGAATTTGCCCATATGAATCTCATGAAGAGAGAGTGTATCTGCTTAAAATAATGGGGTGTGATCTGGATCGACAACGCCTGGAAGAGATATAGAAATTTCGGGAGTATAGACATTTTGAGCAGGTTACACCTGCCGAACCAGGAATGAAGTCCCTTTTTCTATTCCTCAAGCAGTTGGCGCCTCTTAGTGAGTAAAGATGGGAAGTTTACTTCAAAAGTGTGGGACAAGTCCCTTGGGATCAGAGTGCCTAGGTATTTGAGGGAGCTGTCTGACCATTTAAATTTGAACTGGGATTTTTTCAATGAGTTCTGTCTTTTTGGAGTGATGTTGATACCCATGGCTGCCGACTTATCAAAGCTGATTTTAAGATTGGAGAGGTTCACATATCTATCGAACTCTCTGAGGAGGTTTGGTAAGGACACCACTGGGTTGGTTAGAGAGAATAAAAGGTCATCTGTGTATGCCAAGATCTTGTATTGGGCATCTCTAACCGACACTCCCTGAATATGCGAGTTTAAGCGTATGGTAGCCAAAAAGGGTTCCAGGACTATAGGAAAAAGAAGGGGCGAGAGTGGGCATCCCTATCTAGTACCATTAGTTATCGGGAAGGGATCCGAAAGGATTCCATTGGTTTTGACCTGGGCCGTCGGTGTAGAATACAGTAGATACAGGAGATCCAACGTAGCTTTTTATGTCCCACGCCGATCTGTTTGAGCACCGCGGACATGAACACCCAGTTGACACGATCGAACGCCTTTTTAGCGTGGGTGCTCAGGAAGACGCATGGTACCTTAGATGTAGTAGCTACCTGGATGAGATTGAGCACCTTCGTGGTGTTGTCCCTTGCCTCCCAGGCCGGGATAAAGCCAACCTGATCCAGATGGACGATAACCGGCATATACTTGGACAATCCATTCGATTCTTTTCTATACCCACTGCATAACTAATGCTAGCAGCATAAGGATTTAAAATAATTGCTTGAGAGAGTGAAACAGAGCCTTGTTGTAGATGCTCACCCAATGATATATTACAGACAAAATTGTATTATATATATATATATATATATACAGTTGCAATAAAAAGTATGTGAACCTTTTGGTCATATTGGTCATAAAATGTGATCTGATCTTCATCTAAGTCACAACAATAGACAATCACAGTCTGCTTAAACTAATAACACACAAAGAATTAAATGTTACCATGTTTTTATTGAACACACCATGTAAACATTCACAGTGCAGGTGGAAAAAGTATGTGAACCCTTGGATTTAATAACTGGTTGAACCTCCTTTGCCTTTGGCAGCAATAACTTCAACCAAACGTTTCCTGTAGTTGCAGATCAGACGTGCACAGCGGTCAGGCGTAATTCTTGACCATTCCTCTTTACAGAACTGTTTCAGTTCAGCAATATTCTTGAGATGTCTGGTGTGAATCGCTTTCTTGAGGTCATGCCACAGTATCTCAATTGGGTTGAGGTCGGGACTCTGACTGGGCCACTCCAGAAGGCGTATTTTCTTCTGTTTAAGCCATTCTGTTGATTTACTTCTATGCTTTGGGTCGTTGTCCTGTTGCAACACCCATCTTCTGTTAAGTTTCAGCTGGTGGACAGATGGCCTTAAGGTCTCCTGAAAAATGTCTTGATAAACTTGGGAATTAATTTTTCCTTCGATGATAGCAATCCGTCCAGGCCCTGACGCAGCAAAGCAGCACCAAACCATGATGCCCCCACCACCATACTTCACAGTTGGGATGAGGTTTTGATGTTGGTGTGCTGTGCCTCTTTTTCTTCACACATAGTGTTGTGTGTTTCTTCCAAACAACTCAACTTTGATTTCATCTGTCCACAGAATATTTTGCCAGTACTGCTGTGGAACATCCAGGTGCTCTTGTGCAAACTGTAAACGTGCAGCAATGTTTTTTTTGGACAGCAGTGGCTTCCTCTGTGGTATCCTCCCAAGAAATCCATTCTTGTTTAGTGTTTTACGTATCGTAGATTCGCTAACAGAAATGTTAACATATGCCAGAGACTTTTGTAAGTCTTTAGCTGACACTCTAGGATTCTTCTTCACCTCATTGAGCATACTGCGCTGTGCTCTTGCAGTCATCTTTACAGGACGCCCACTCCTAGGGAGAGTAGCAGCAGTGCTGAACTTTCTCCATTCATAGACAATTTGTCTTACCGTGGACTGTTGAACAGCAAGGCTTTTGGAGATACTTTTATAACCCTTTCCAGCTTTATGCAAGTCAACAATTATTAATCGTAGGTCTTCTGAGAGCTCTTTTGTGTGAGGCATCATTTACATCAGGCAATGCTTCTTGTGAAAAGCAAACCCAGAACTGGTGTGTGTTTTTTATAGGGCAGGGCAGCTGTAACCAACACCTCCAATCTCGTTGATTGGACTCCAGTTGGCTGACACCTCACTCCAATTAGCTCTTGGAGATCTCATTAGGTTAGGGGTTCATACTTTTTCCACCTGCACTGTGAATGTTTACATGGTGTGTTCAATAAAAACATGGTAACATTTAATTCTTTGTGTGTTATTAGTTTAAGCAGACTGTGATTGTCTATTGTTGTGACTTAGATGAAGATCAGATCACATTTTATGACCAGTTTGTGCAGAAATCATATCATTCCAAAAGGGTTCACATACTTTCTATTGCAACTGTGTGTGTATATATATATTTATATATATTATGTAGCACTACAGGATACATGATAAATACACACATGCTGTGTAAAATTTAAGGGATGCTACAATCTTTTTGGTGGCTGTAGATATACAGTCAGGTAAAAAAATTAGGTACACCCAAAGGAAATTGTTGACTTTTTCAACATTTTTGAACAACCCGTAGATCATTATTTATGTGGTGCACACAGATAAAGGTGATATACTTGAATAAAAAAAACACAAGGAAAATCTTCTATTTTTTAATAATGTATTTAACAAATATATTAATAGATGTAACCGTGTACTGTGAAAGCAATAATTGTACAGGTGGCACCTAAAGCTGGCAGCAGAAATGACTTCTTATATGCATTTCTGTAACTGTTTTTGTGTAGTCTCAGACATCAATACAGTGGATTTTTTTGAACACGTCTCCGTGCAAAATTCCTTCAGTTTCAAGATGTTCATGGGTTTCCTTGAACTGTCTGTTTCAGAATCCCCCCAACAAAATTTCAATGGAAGTCAAATCAGGGCTTTGACTAGGGCAGTGCATAACCATCCCTTGGCAAATTTGCTAAGCGTGCTCTGGATTATTATTTTTGTTGAAAGACTTATTTACGATTCAAATTTGACTTTTGGACAGATGGCCATGAATCATGATATGATGCAGAATGTATAGTTGGTTTGATGACTGCAAACTGTCCAGGCCCTGAAACAGCCAAGAAACGCCAAATCATAAGATTTCCACCACCATGATTCACAGTTGTTATGAGGTTCTTCTCCTGAAATACTGTCTTTGGTTTGGGCTAAAAATGTCCACTTTGTAGGGCACTCCCTGCCAGCTGAAAGGGGCTCATTTAGGAAGCATGGTCTAGGTACCAGTCAGTCTTCACCAGAGCATCCTGCAGGGGATGAAGCAGTGA
The DNA here is from genome assembly GCA_037952925.1 of Lithobates clamitans. Classification (NCBI taxonomy): domain Eukaryota; kingdom Metazoa; phylum Chordata; class Amphibia; order Anura; family Ranidae; genus Lithobates; species Lithobates clamitans. The sequence continues at coordinate 3,936,212 of JBBGZY010001129.1, read as the reverse complement.
CCTGCAGTTTTCTATGCTGTAGATTGGCACTAGGTTTCTGCCCCTGGGATTGCCTCACCATCCACAGAGGGGCTATTGCAGAACCAGGAGATCAGAGAGTAATCAGATCTAAGCAGGAGTTGAGGCAGGTGAGCAGCAGAGAGTAGTCAGGTACAAGCAGGGGACTTGGCAGGCAGCAAGCAAAGGGTAGTTGGGCAGTCGTGGTAGGCAACAAGTAGGCAGCAGACAAGAGAATAGCCAGGTTCAAGCTGGGTCAAGGCAGGCAGCAAGCAGAGGGTAGACAGTCCAGGTGTGTAGAAACAGATAGAGAAACTGAGACTTCAGCAGAGCATCGGTCCGGTCTGTTTGTGGAAAAATGCATGCAGCATTCATTTTACTGCCCTGCACCTGAGGGCTCTGTTCTAGTGTAAACGTGCGCTTCTACAGAGACCTGCATTTTTCTAGTGAAAAAAAAAACACAGGTCTTGCATGTAGTGTGAATGAGCCCTAAGGCAGAGGTACCCACATACAAGAGATTAGTCGCCTGAAATGCCTAAAGCATCTCATCTAGTTGCTGTTGTTGGACACTGAAAGAGTCCCTTATCCTTACTGATCCTCTTTCTCCATTGTCAAAGAGATACTGATAAGCTCAGCTGATTTAAATGTAAAAGTTTATGGAACACTTTAATGTTTTTAAACTGATGATAGTTAGATTAGGCACTTCTAATGTCCCTCAAATCTATGGCAAGCCTAAGAGTCCTGAGGTCTGTTTTTTTATGCCTTTTAATGCTAACAAATATAGGAGCTAAAGCAAAACCTGTTATTGTAGAGTACAACTTAACTGAGCTCCACAGTTATTAAGAGTGGGTGCAAATTTCCTCTTCTGTTATACCAATGACCACCAGAGGGAGCATTTGCAAATGTATAGAAATAAATATAATAATCAAAATATGGACCAGGAAAATGCCTAAAATTACTTTCAGGTGAATTTAACAAAGACAGATCTATTGGTAAGACAACTCTGATGTAGTATCTCTGTCGCTGTTTCCATTTTTTTAAACTGCCTTTACATTCATATTTACAGAACCTTAGCTTGTATCTGCTCTGTTGAGATACTATTGTTAAGAAAGGTAGCTATTTTTTGGCACAACAGCAACTCAAAGATCATTTCAAAAGTAATTTTGCCTTCTACCTTGAATCCAATGTATTACCCATTATAGTGAACTTTCATTGAAATCTAAATTTTAATAGGTTAACATTATTTTAAAAGCTAGTTAGGCCCCTTTCACATGGAGTGGACTTTGTTGAGATCAGCAGGGGAACTGTCTACTGATCAGAGTACAGTGGGCAGATGATCCATCCATGTCCTGTCAGTTTATGTAGAGTGGACACGAACAGAGCTGACTCCACTGTCCATTTATACCCGAATACCTTCTGATCCAATCTGTGTAGATGGAAGGGGATGGATCCCCTTCTGTTTTTTCTAGCGGACCGGATCAGACCGAAGGTAGGTGGATGTAAGTGGATACAAGTCCGTTTACATCCACCGGAACATAGGGGTGAATGGACCCTCCCATCAGGTCCGCCTGAAAAACTGACAGGTGGACCTGATTAGGGCCTTATTCAAAAACAGTTTTCAAGTAAATTAAAATTATTTTAAAAGGCCATTTACTCAAAAATGAATATATGGGGGCATCAGAGGCATCTAAGATAATGAATGCTATCGCAGCACTAAATGTCCTTTCAGCTTAAAATGAGTGTATATAAACTCTACATTTTTTGCCATCATGCCTTAAGGGAGAAGTGTGGGCTGTATAAAAAAAACATTTTTACACATTTCTATGCTGCAGCATCCGTGTGATGCTGCAGCTGTCCCACATGGGCTCTAAGCCTAAGAACTGACAGCTGATTGCTCAGTTCTTGTTCAGCCCAGAGCAGAGAGCAGTGACTTCAGTCACCGCTCTCCGCTCTGCCTCCCAGCCCTTTTAGTTAACTTTTTGACTGTCCTTCTGATAGGCCTTATAGATACAGTGCTAAGCATAAATGAGTACACCCCTTTTGAAAAGTAAGGTTTTAATCAATATCTCAGTGAACACAAGAACAATTTCCCAATTTTTTTTTACAAAACTTAGTTTTATAGAACATTTGTTTAGCTCGTTACATGATAGTAAGATTAATAATATAACTTAGATTACAAAATCTTCAGTTTTACTCAAACTAGTTGATGTAAAAATGAATACAGCCCACAAAAAATAATTACTACATTCAGTATTTTGTATGGCCTCCATGATTTTTAAGAACAGAACTAAGTCTTCTAGGTATGGAATGAACTAGTTGGCAACACATTGCAAAAACTTTTTCCATTCTTCAAGAACGACCTCTTTTAGAGCCTGGATGCTGGATTGAGAGTGATGCTCAACATGACTCTTCAGAATTCCCCATAGATGTTCGATTGGGCTCAGATCAGGAGACATACTTGGCCTCTGAATCACTTTCACCCTGTTCTTCTTCAGAAATGCAACAGTGACCTTAGATGTGTTTTGGATCATTGTCGTGTTAGAAAAGTACACGACGACCAAGGGCATGGAGTGATGGTAGCACCTTCTCTTTCAATATAGAGCAGTACATCTGTGAATTCATGATACCATCAATGAAACGCAGCAACCCAACAACAGCAGCACTCATGCAGCCCCACAGAAGGACACTGCCACCACCATGTTTCACTGCAGGCACCATGCATCTTTCGTTGTACTCCTCACTTTTGCAACGCCATAAAGTTTTTAAGCCATCAGTTCAAAAAACATTTATCTTGGTCTCATCACTTCAGAGTTCAGAGTCCCAGTATGCACACAACAAAAAATATTTAGCCCACGGGACTTTTAAAGAGTCACACCTCAAACTCAATATATAAAAAATATGAAAAATGTATTGACATACATTTAAAAACAACATATAATATAAGAAAAGTATGATGAACATCAATACATGAATAATATTTCACTAGAATCCCATAGGAAAAACTTTGCAATGGAACCTATATGTACCCCATGGAAATGACTACCATTAATCTGGACCAACTGTGCAACTAGTCTTGATGCATTTCGCGACAAAATTATCGCTTCTTCAGGAGAGGCACAGGAGAGTATAATTAGTTGCAAAATGCTGGCCAACTCACATCATCATGGTGGTTGTCGGGCTGCAAGGTAGATAAAGAATTGGTATATGACGATATATATAACAAAAGAAAAAACTGCCAAAAGGTCTGTTGTTCCTCCCCCCGGGTGCTGCGAGGGGGCAGGGAGATGTGGAAAAAGTGATAAGCTCACAAACAGAGACCCTGGTAGCAGATGTCGAATCCAGCCAAGGAAAAAGATACGCCACACACCCTTGGAGGAAGACAAATAAAAGTGTCCAGTGGTCAACCCTCTGCTTTTAGGAAAAAATGACTCATCTTTGGGCTGCTTTAGTGTTGTGATTGTTTACCTGAATTTCATCCTTTTCTTATTTCTCTGAAGCTTACACATAACTTTTCATAAGATGCATTTTTTCTTTGAAAGACAGTGTTTGGACCACGCTTCTAAATAAAAAATATTGTCTGTGAGCCACTAATTGGTAACTGAGTATATTTAAGGTTAGTAGTGAAAGTCTCTATATTCTTGCCTACAGACAACATTGTTGGAGACTGGAAAGAATTATTTTACCTTCCCTATATAGTATGTAATATTATAGTATGTAATATTAATGTTCACTTGCACAATGCTCATGCTGAGGATACTTTAACAAATATGAGAACAAGCAGCCAATACTTTTGGGTCTATTTAAAAAAAAAAAAAGGTATAGCCATTCATCTAGTGAATCTGCATGTGGATTCATTCTGTGCAAGTTCTTTATTATGGGCAGTAGTAAAATACTGCACTATGGCCACTAGATGGAACTGAGGAGCATAGGAAATACATACAATATGTCTGTAACAAGATACACAATGTAGCAATTCTAGAGAACTCTAGGTCTCTACGAAATTAACGAATTAGCAAAAAGTTACCTTTATTTTCTAACTAGTGTTCTCTAGAATTGTTACCACTTGTTACAAATACGTATGACAAAACAGGGCTGAGGTTTTACTACTAGAGGTCGACCGGTATGGGTTTTACTCTGGCCCATGCCGATATTTAGAAACCGGGGCAGGCCGATGGCCGATATATGATGCCGATTTTTGCGGCCGATATTTTAAGCTGATTTTTTTTTCTTTTTTTTTCCCCTTTATCTCATAAACTCACCCACTCCCACTCCACTCCCCCCTGCTTGCTCCTGTCACTATACCACACACTTGATGTCCTCAGTACAGGTGGCACTGATTGGCACTGGCAGGTGGCACTGACTGGCACTGGCAGGTGACACTGCCACTGACGGATGGCACTGATTGGCACTGACAGATGGCACTGGTTGTCACCACATGGCACTGGCAGGTGGCACTGGTTGGCAGTGATTGGCACTGGCAGGTGGCACTGGTTGGCACTGGCAGGAGGCACTAATTGGTACTGGCAGGTTTCACACTGAGCCAATATAGTGTAACTGTGTCTGAAACTGACATATGTAGCTGAATGCAGAGAGAGACCGTCTGTCAAAATTCAGCGGTGATGTTGGGGTGGGCGGGACCCAGCACCTATCAAACACCAGCCAATGATTGGGCTGCTTAATAAATGAGGCGGGGCCACATACACATAGCGGCCCACCCAGATCTCATCCCATTGGCTGTCGTGGGTCAACCCCACTCCCGACATCAACGCTCAATTTTAATGGCTGGTCTCTTCTGCATTTAGTTACATATGTCATTTTCACACACTCAGCAGCTCTGGCAAGCATCAAGCGCCACGCTGCTCTGCCAATGGATATATCGGTCGACATATATTTACTACCCACCCCCCTTCCTGATCACAGAGTCGCAAGTTAATGTGGCCAGTAGCCATGTTGGTAGACATTGCCATGGTTGTGGTGTGGTGAAATATATACCACCTGTTGTCTTTGACAGGCAGGACTGCCGCCAAACATAACTTATTTAAGTGCACGAGACCACTCCACAACCACTTGGCAACAGCGTGGGTGCATCAGGCTTTCAGTTGTTAACACGGGTGATGAGAAGGCAGCTTATCGCTTCCAAGACATTTATCAAATACGGTGCACACAGCTGCACGCTTTTACAAAGTCTTTCTGATCAAAGAGTAGTCTGGAGAGCTTTTATCAGTTCTAAAATTGATCTAAGTTAAAAGGTGTCTGTGAATGATACTCCATTGTGTTGATTTTGCAAAGACTGGGAAGCTGCCAAACTCTCACTTAGTGGCCACTAGTTGTTTTGATCAGCTTTCTTCGATCTTTTTCAGGCACTGACATTATTTTTTAATATAATGTTTCACATAATAACATGCAATACCACAAGCAGTGCTGGGACAAGGTCATCCAGTGCCCAGGGCAAAAACTCTAAACTGCGCCCCTCTCCCCCACTCATGATGTGCAAGCTTAGGGGATCCTGCACCCAGTAGTCACTTACTTATCAAAATCACTGCCGCTGTCACTGTCCTATCAGCCTTGTAACAGAAGGAAGGTGCCCCCAGTAAACCATTGCACCCAGGGTAACTGCCCCTCCCACCCACCCCAGGCATTCTTGAAGTGCAGGCTCCCTGCCCAGACTATATCTGATGCTTTCTCCTTCATATAAAGACATTGCTATGATAATATCCCAGTAGATACGGTACATGACTATATCCTTAGTGGTGGTCCATTCCTGCAGACCATACCGTGAAATACAGCTAATTTCACACACATACGGCGAATTGCAGGATTTCTCCTCCTCACCTTGTGCTGGCTGACAGCCATTTTTCCTATCTAAATGACAGATCTGATTTTTAAGTTATACTTTTACTTATACTTTACTTATACTTATACTTATAGGCACATTGGGGTTGATTTGCTAGAGGCAAATACACTGCGCAATACAAGTGCACCTGCTCTAGAGCTTAGCAAATGAGGTAAAGCTTCACTTTGCAAAGAATTCTCAATCACATTATAGGGAAAAAATAGTCTTTTTACTTGCACATGATTGGATGATATAAATCAGCAGAGCTTCCCCTAAGATCTAGAGCTGGGGTCTGCAAATTCTTAAACAAAGGGCCGGTTTACTATCCATCAGACCTTAGGGGGGGCCAGACTGTGGCCAACGGGAATAGAAAATGTCCCAACATCAGTTGGAGAAAACAATGCCCCATCTTTGGTGCCATTTGTAGGAATTGTGTCCCCTCATTGAGCCCGTAGTTGGTAGAAATTGGGCCCCATCGTTGGTGTCATTAGGAGGAATTGTGCCCCATTGTTGGTGTCAGTGAATTAAATAGTGCCCCAAGGGCCAGATAAAAATCACATTCAGCCCCCGGGCTGCAGTTTGGAGACCACTGATCTAGAGTAACTGCAGTGCACAGTATTTTTGCCTTTCGTAAATCAACCTCCCCGTATACTAATTTTGTCTTCTCAATCGAGTGGCACTTTTTGGGATTCTTTTTGCCGGGGTCTTCCCATAGTTCAAAATATAGGTATGTTGTGTTTTTCACTCAGCATCTACTGAGCTTACAGCACTCCCTGTGAGGTAATCCATCGATTAACAAGTAGAAGATATTTCTCTGTCAAATGAGCGTTTTTTATGGCATTTATTCTTATGCTGGGCATGCACATTAAAATTTCTCTTGCTCAGCCCTGCAGAACAGAACAAGAGAAATCACTTGATTTCCCCATCTGTTCTAAAGAGCATGGTTAGAGGAATCTGCAGTGCTGGCTATTGTATTCTGACTGCTGCAGATCTGATCTGATGCAGGTTCTGTATGGCTGGGAATTTTCTGCCTGGCTTCTTTGGCAAAATAGATTTGAAAAATCAACCTTTGTTGAGCTGGGTGGTGCTGACAAGCCCACCCATGGAATGAATTTGGGCCAGTTTATCCAGAATCATTCCAAATTAAAATCCATGTATGGTCATATGTATAGGTCAGATTTAGAACCCATCATATGTTTGGGTCAGACTCAAAACCCATCATATGTATTAGAGATGCACATCTTCACTGGTCTCACGATTTGATTCAATTATGATTATCTGGTCCGCGATTCGATATGATTCCGCAATGCATCACGATTACTGACGAGGATTTACATTAAAAAAAAATTCAGGCATTTAGAAGAACTTTTTAAAATTTTATCTGCTTTAAAAAACAAAATAGAGGACACTCCCTGCATATAGCAGGACAAGGACACGGAAGAGTCCAGAATATGAGGGAGGGGTAGGAAATGAAGGATGGAAGAATCCATGAATAAGAAAGGAAGGATGGAAGAGTCTGGGGATGGAGGAATCCATGGATAGAGAATGGAAGGCCCAGAGGAGTCTGGAGATAGGAACTGAAGGATGGAAAAGGATGGAGGAATCCATTTATAGAGAATGGAAGGCCCGGAAGAGTCTGGAGATAAGAACTGAAGGATGGAAAAGGATGGGAATGGAGGAATCCATGGATAGAGCATGGAAGTCCAGATTATTCTGGAGATAGGAACTGAAGGATGGAAGAGTATGAAGATGGAGGAATCCATGGATAGGAACAGAAGGATGGAAGAGTTCAAAGATAAAAATGGTGGGGGTGAGGGGGGGACCAAAGGATGGTTTTGGAGGGTGTTAAGATGGTCATCATGGAGTCTTGCAGATGAGGAATATCAGAGGTAGAGGATCCCCTGTGCTGTGTACATGGCAGGGTTGGGGGGGGTGATGGTCTCCTGGAGTCCAGGGTTGGGGATGTCATAGTGCTTTCTGTATAAACATATTTTATTAAAGTGGAGTTCCACCCAAAAGTGAAACTTCCGCTTTAAGGAGCCCTTACATGCCACAACTGGCATGCCATTTTTTTGGGAGGAGGGGGTACCTAGTTTTGACAGGTACCCAGCTTCCACTTCCGCTCGGGCCGCCTAGGCGGCCCCTCCCTCCCTGCAATCTTCTGGGACATGTCACAGGTCCCAGAAGATTGCCCAGCCATTCAGGACAGAGCAGTGAGACATGTGCACCCGGCTGTGAAGCTGCAAGCTGTCACAGCCAGGTGCCCACAGTAGTAATGCCAGCGCCGCGGACAGGTGGGAGAGAGAATGGAGGGTTTGGGTGGCCATGTCGATGGACCGTGGGACAGGTGAGTGTGTGTTTATTAAAAGTCAGCAGCTACACTTTTTGTAGCTGCTGACTTTTAATAAACAAAAAATCGACTGGAACTCTACTTTGAATGAAAAATAATCTCACTCACCTAAAGTGCACTAATCCGGTGCAATACAGGGTACAGGCATTCACACACACTGCTGGTGGGAGGTCAGGAGGAATTAGAATTTACCAGCTGACAAACAGCCCTGTGAAGTTCCCTGTACTGTCTCTGTGCTAACAGTTCCCCTGGGCTTCCCTGTTTGCACCTTCCAGCACACTAGGAGTTAACACAGTGGAATGTGCAAACGGGGAACTGGTTGCTACCAGCATTGCTGCAGAGGTTGAAGGGGTGCAGCCTGTCATTGCGAAGACCATATGCCACACACTGCATAAAATTGGTCTGCATGGCTGTTGTCTCAGAAGGAAGCCTCTTCTAAAGATGAGGCACAAGAAAGCCCGCAAACAGTTTGCTGAAGACAAGCAGACTAAGGACATAGATTACTGGAACCATGTCCCGTGATCTGATGAGACCAAGATAAACTTATTTGGTTCAGATGGTGTCAAGCGTGTGTGGCAACAACCAAGTGAGGATTACAAAGACAAGTGTGTCTTACCTACAATCAAGCATGGTGGTGGGAGTGTCATGGTCTGGGGCTGCATGAGTGCTGCTGGCACTGGGGAGCTACAGTTCATTGAGGGAACCATGAATGCCAACGTGTACTGTGACATACTAAAGCAGAGCATGATCCCCTCCCTTCGGAGACTGGGCCACAGGGCAGTATTCCAACATAACGACCCCAAACACACCTCCAAGTTGACCACTGCCTTGCTAAAAAAGTTGAGGATAAAGGTGATGAACTGGCCAAGCATGTCTCCAGACCTAATCCCTATTGAGCATCTGTGGGGCATCCTCAAATGGAAGGTGGAGGAGCACAAGGTCTCTAACATCCACCAGCTTCATGATGTCGTCAGGGAGGAGTGGAAGAGGACTCCAGTGGCAACCTGTGAAGCTCTGGTGAACTCCATGCCCAAGAGGGTTAAGGCAGTGCTGTAAAACAATAGTGGCCATACAAAATATTGACACTTTGGGCCCAATTTGGACATTTTCACTTAGGGGTGTACTCACTTTTGTTGCCAGCGGTTTAGACATTAATGGCTGTGTGTTGAGTTATTTTGAGAGGACAGCAAATTTACACTATTATACAAGCTGTACACTCACTACTTTGTAGCAAAGTGTCATTTCTTCAGTGCTGATACAAGAAAAGATATAATAAAATATTTACAAAAATGTGAGGGGGTGTACTTACTTTTGTAAGATACTGTATGTGCCACTTTGTGTTGGTCTATCACATAAAATCCCAACAAAATACATTTACGTTTTTTGGTTGTAACATGAGAAAATTTGGAAAATTTCAAAGGGTATGAATACTTTTTCAAAGCACTGTATGTATGAATGTGAGTTAGGGAACTAGTATTGTAAGCTCCTTGAGGGCAGGGACTGATGTGAATGTACAATATATATAAAGCGCTGTGTAAATTGTTACCTGTAATAAAAAAGAAATACTTCTAAGCTACCTTTCGCTGCAACCTTTACCTAACTCTAAGCAGTTGGCATTTGAAGTGAAATAAAAAATAAAAAAAATCACTCAACAGAATGTGTATTTATAAAATATGCTGTGCTAAATGCAAATAGATCCATCCTATCTAGTGCATGGAATCACATACTACATACTCATGCACCAATTGCAATAATACGTAACAAAGTGTACCACATACATGAAATAAATCAACAAATTGTGTATCACATCAGTATAAAAATCAAAAACATAATAACAAATCTCCAAATGTGAACATTGCTGTTTGCAGTTGGTGCATATGTATATGGAGTATATGATTGCATTTTTAATAAATACACAAAAAATAAATATTGTTTAACACAATGAATAGTCAAATGTTCTGTACTTTTTATTTGTCCTCATGGTAAAGAGTTCACCATGGTGTACATATACAGTGAAGTGGCTAGAAAATGAAGAGGTGCTGATGCTTCCTGCTTTTTATAGAATAGACAAATGACATCTGTTTCCTATTTCTTCAGGAAATGAATAATTTCAGCTCTGAGCAGGCCAGACTTTGCCCTATTGGAGCCTAAAGAAGGACTTTTTGTAGTCTATGCTGTGTTCACATCTGTCAAGGAAACTGTGACCTCTCTCTTCTTTGTCACTGGTCTTCCACAATTCTTAGCACACAAATGTCTTCTACTACTAACAGGTATGGGGTTTCTTTCTTCAGTGTTCTTATCTACAGCTCTGCATGACCATTCTTCTGCTGCATATATACTTTATCCTTTGCTTATAGATCTGTGCAGAAATGTAAGTCATTAACCTGTATGCAGGCCCAGATTTAACACTCTGCTAATAATCTGCACTTGTCAATTCCACATCCTTATCAGTGTCTGCTCAGAAATCAAATAGAAAGGATAAATGCCCCAAGGAAAAGATGTCTGCAATTAAAGCAGTATTAAAACAAAAAAAATATAGATATTGCAGCTTACCAGTTCTTAGATGTGGTGGCGGCATTCGTTTATTTATTTTTTAACCACTTGCCGACCGCCCTATAGCAGTTTTACTGCTATAGGGCGGTTGCTATGCGCAGGATGACATATATATACGTGCTCCTGCACTTCCAGGTAGGGGGTGCGATCAGCGGATACCCCAGACTTGTTGTCCGCCAGCACCCGCCGATCATCAGCTTTAGAGACAGAACTGCAATCTGCCTATGTAAACAGGGCAGATCGCCGTTCTGTCAGGAGGTAAGGCATGGATCCTGCGTCTCTGCAAAGCAGAAGCTAGGATCCATGTCCTCCCCTAGTAAAAGCACCTCCCACACTGTAGTAAAACACAGGCTAGGCACACAGTTAACCATTTCAACTCCCCTATTGTTAACCCCTTCCCAGCCAGTGCCATTAGTACAGTGCATATTTTTAGCACTAATAACTGTAGTACTGTCACTGGTTCCCAGAAAGTGTCAGAATGTCCACTGCAATATCACAGTCCTGCTATAAGTCGCTAATCGCCACCATTACTATTTAAAAAAAAAAAAAAAGGAAGTTAAAAATCAACAGACTTAGCCCACATTCACACCAGTGCGACTTGTTATGTGATTTGACTGTTCTACATCGCATGACAATTCGCACCCCATTGCCGACAATGAAATCGGTCATATCTCTGTGACTTCTGATAAATGAAGTTGCAAGTCACAATGAATTCTGCAGTGCAAATCGCACTGATGTGCGACTTTTAAATTGTGCTGAAGTAGCGCTGTTTACATAGTTCCATAATTAGTCTGGTTGAAAAAAGTCCATCCAGTTCAACCAGTGCTTGTTTGTGTGTGTTGTGGATTTCACTCACTTCCAGCTTCCTACAGTCATTTCTTCCTGAGTGCTGAGCGACAGGGTCTGCTGCAATCTGATAATCAGTCCCAGTTGCAAAAAGAGAAACGCTGTGGGGAAAAGCAGTCGGACAATTATATGGGAAGTACAGGTCCTACATAATAAGATCACACTTTCTTTTAGTCTGGTGCACAGTTAGAGGATTTAGCCAATGTTCACACTGAGGGCCAGTTTGAAATTGTGGAAGTTCAGCTAAACTCCCACGATTTCAAATCGGCATTTCAGTCCGACTTCGGGGGGCGATTTGACAGACATCTGTGCGGGTTCAACCCTTTTGGAAGCCAGGATCTATTGAGGACACCATTATCTGGTTTACAACCCGCAATATCATCTATCAGGAGATGGTCCATTTCACCAACAGGCCCTTATATGAAGGATTCCATCTATAATGCCTCAGTGGGTTTGGGTCCCCCATTTTCAGGGATCTTTATTGACTACATGTATAAAAGCATGATACAAAATATGCTAATGTGTTTTGGCTTTTGCAGCCTTCCTCATAGCATACATCCTGTAGCATACATCCTCTCATATAAGGGCCTGTTGGTGAAGTGGACCATCTCCTGATAGACCATCTCCTGATAGACCATCTCCTGTTTTCACATTTTTTCTGTAACCAATAAAGAATTTTCTTCTCAAGAGCACTCTGAGTCGACGGCTTTAATTTTATTGATATCTACTACCTTGGGCGTTGAACTCTCCAGCCAGAGCACCGTACTCAGGCTCCCGGATATAAAATATATCGATTGAGCTTGGGTAAAACTTTTATTTGTCTATAATCTTTTCAGTTACTATCAAAACAGGCAATTATTGCACTACATAGTTGATCTAAAGAAGATTGTACAGTCAGCTTGTATGGGAAGCCTAATGCCGCGTACACACGACCGGACTTTACGGCATACTTGGCCCTGCGGACCGGAGTCCGTCTGACAATTCGATCGTGTGTGGGCTCCAGCGGACTTTTTTCCCCCAAAAGTTCGACGGACCTAGAAATGAAACATGTTTCAAATCTTTTCAATGGACTCGAGTCCGGCCGAAAAGTCCGCTTCTGCATGCTAGTCCGACAGACAAAAACCGACGCTTGGGCAGCTATTGGCTACTGGCTATAAACTTCCTTGTTTTAGTCCGGTCGTACGTCATCATGTACAAATCTGACAGACTTTGGTTGATCGTGTGTAGGCAAGTCCGTTCATTCGTAAAGTCTGTCAAAGTCCACCGGACAAAGTCTGCCGTAAAGTCCGGTCGTGTGTACGCGGCATTAGATTCAGTGTATAAAATATGTACCCCTTACTCATTCATATGGGGGGTGCTAGCTATTTGCCCCCTATTGTTAAAATGGGGCTTTCAGATTCCGATAAGCCCCCCCCCCACAGAGTTCCACAACCACCTGGCCACAGTCATAGGGAATTATCCCTTGTTTTCATCAGCATGGGGACAAGGTATCTTGCAAGGGTGGTACCCCCTGGTAAGGTAACCTCCATGCTTAGGGCGCGTGGCCTGGTATGGTTCAGGAGGAAAGGTGGGGGGCGCGCTTATTCCACCCATTTTCTGAACAGCCAGGCTGCATGCTCAAATAAAGGTCTGGTGTGAATTTTGAGGGGAAATCCAATGCTTTTTTTTCTTGATTTGCATGGGGTCCCCCTTGACATTTATACTAGTCCCTCAAGATAAGGAGATAAGGTCTGGTTTGTATTGTTAGAGAGAACCACACACCATTTTATTTTATTTTTTTCTGTTCTTGAGTAGGGTCCCCTATGAATCAGCAAGTAACTGTCATTTACCAGCAATTAAAACTGCATTTTTCTCCTTGTAAATGTCAGTTTTGCTGTACTAGGTAATATACATCTTACACATGCCCTGCTTCACATTAAGGTTCAGGGCACCCCCCAAACATTATATTTACAGTGGAAGTCCAGGCTATTATTAACTCAGCGCATATCTGCTCCCACCACCTTAGAACTTTTATACGAACTGCCCTGTAGAAGGAAGATGTTTATGCTTACCTATTCTCAGGGAGCCCTGGTCCGGTCACACACAGCTCGGCTACACCCGCTTGCACCTCACTGGCTGTGATTGACAGGAATGTGAGCCAACGGCTCCCACTGCTGTCTCAGAGCCTACGAGGAGGAAGAGATCCACTGCTTTCGTGCGCAGCTCTTGATCAAGATCAGGCTCAGGTAAGTAAAAGGGGGGGCTGAAGCTGAAGAGAATGCATTAAAATAAAAAACCTTCAGTCTTTTGAACCACTTTAAAATCACTGCTCCCCATCTGGAATTTTGTTAAAACGTTTGCTTTGGTACATATTCCCCAGCCATAATATTTGTTTGACAATCCCTTGGTGAATGATCTAGAACAGGGGTCTCCAAAGTACGTCCCGCGGGCAACATCCAGCCCGCAGCTTAAGTCCTCAGACTCATTGCAGGGACCGGTCTCTGCTCAAGCTTCTTCAAATTGCACTACATCCGCTGCTTACTCTCCCTCCTCCCGCAGTATGTTGAGCAGGCCCTGCTACCGGACAGCTGCCAGTGCTGCTATTGCTTGCTAGGACTGCCAGTGAAGTATTTCAGGGGAGATCCACTGCACCTTCCGGCTCCTGCACGCTTTTAACATAATTATAGTGGAGCAAGGAAAGGGATTTTAGCGGTGCCAAAAACAATTTAGAACACAATTATTATAAAAATATCAAATCTTTATTAATATACAATTCTAAAAAACATAGTTCATACACATATATTATATGTAGGTAAACTAGACAAAGAGCACTTTACAGTTTTGTATAATGACCGACACCAAAGATGTTGAAAGGTAGTCGATAGTCAATTCATCCCTATTAGTTTTGCCAATACATTGGCTTCATCAGGGGAATAAACAAGTAGTAGAAAGGAGTAAAAACACTGGAAAAAATGAAAAGAAAAGATCAATCATAAAGCAAAAATATCGTGACACAGATAAAGTAAGCGATTGAACAACAGGGAGATCACAATTTTGTCTGACCTAGACCTCAAGGCTTCCCAATCAACCACATCACAGGCATACCAAGTCAAGCTCCCAGGACACAGAGTGGGCACCATCAGGCAGCTGGGGGCGATAGTCGAACTCAGCCCGGTAAAAGCTACACTTTTACCAATGTATCAATTTTTAGTTTTTATAAGCACCCTTTTGGGCCCCCTGTAGCCAATTACAGGGCTGAGTTCGACTATCGCCCCCAACTGCCTGACGGTGCCCACTCTGTGTCCTGGGAGCTTGACTCTGTATGTCTGTGATGTGGTTGATTGGGAAGCGTTGAGGTCAAGGTCAGCTAAAATTGTGATCTCCCTGTTGTTCAATCGCTCACTTTATCTGTGTCACAATATTTTAGCTTTATGATTGATCTTTTCTTTTCATTTTTTCCAGTGTTTTTACTCCTTTCTACTACTTGTTTATTCCCCTGATGAAGCCAATGTATTGGCGAAACTAGTAGGGATGAATTGACTAGCGACTACCTTTCAACATCTTTGGTGTCGGTCATTATACAAAACTGTAAAGTGCTCTTTGTCTAGTTTACCTACATACAATATATGTGTATGAACTATGTTTTTTTAGAATTGTATATTAATAAAGATTTGATATTTTTATAATAATTGTGTTCTAAATTGTTTTTGGCACCGCTATAATCCCCTTTTCCCCGCTCCACTATACATTAATTGTTTAGGGATGAGGTGCCGTATCTATTAGGACATTCCATCCACTACCTCTTTTAACATAAGTGTCTTTCACACAGCATGCCTGTGTAACAGCAGGACCGGAGCTGGATGGTGCAGCTGATCTGCACTAAAGATAGTGGTTGGTTGGTAGGCACACTTTGTTTTTCTGGTGGGGAGGCAAATGTACATGGGGGGAGCTCTGAGGGGAACACCGAAAACTGGGAAGGGGCTCCTAAAGGGACATAAATGTGTTTGAGGGTAACACAAATGTTAATGGAGGTCTCTGAGGGGGAACACAAATGTGCATGAGGGGAGGCTCTGAAGGGGGGCACAGACATGCATGGGGGGCTCATATGTGTATCAGGGGGCCCTAAGAGGGACACAAATGTGCGTGGGGGAGGGCTCTTAGGTTGGCACAAATGTGTGTGGGGAGGGCTCTGAGGGGGACACAGATGTGCATCAGGGGGCTCAGAGGGGGACACAAATGTGCATCAGGGGGCTCTGAGGGGGACTCAAATGTGCATCAGGGGGCTCTGAGGGGGACACAAATGTGCATCAGGGGGCTCTGAGGGGGACACAAATGTGCATCAGGGGGCTCTGAGGGGGACACAGATGTGCATCAGGGGGCTCTGAGGGGAAAACAGATGTGCATCAGGGGGCTCTGAGGGGAAAACAGATGTGCATCAGGGGGCTCTGAGGGGGACACATATGTGCATCAGGGGGCTCAGAGGGGGGACACAAATGTGCATCATCGGGCTCTGAGGGGGACACAGATGTGCATGGGAGGGGCTCTGAGGGGACACAGACATGCGCGGGGGGCTCAAATGTGTATCAGGGGGTTCTGAGAAGGATCCAAACGTGCATGGGGGAGGGCTCTGAGGGGGGCACAAATGTGCGTGGGGAAATCTAAAGGGGGCCACAAATGTGCGTGTGATTACCTGAGCGGGGCTCTTGGGGGGGGGGGGTAAATGTGTATGGGGCTGTGATAGGGACACAAATGTGTGTGGGGGGGGTCGATGAAGGAGACACAAATAAGCGGGGAGGCTCTCATAGGGACACAAATGTGTGGGGGAACCCTGATGGGGATGCCAATTTATGGGGAGACTCTGATGGGGACACAAATGTGTAGGGGGCTTTGATGGGGACACAAATGTGTGAGAAGACTGACATGAACAAAGACGTAAGGCCCCATGCACACTGGAAGTTTAGTACAACTGCATGAGGCTCCGCATTTATGTTCAGGCGGAAAATACAGGAGCAGCGCTGCCAGTTGCCTGTCCAATTCTATTCTATTCTGCTGCTGCGGATCATTTATAAACAACTGATTTTTTTTTGGCCTGCAATTTTGTGTAAACTATACAATGTGGCCCTCGAGGTGACAAGTTTTGAGAACCCTGATCTAGAAAATAGCATTTACTGTTTTTTTTTTATATTTGGCTCCCACGGACTTCAGTGGAGTTCCAATTTGGTAATGTTGTGTTGTTCACCAAACCCCTCTCAAACCTAGCACATGTACATTACTTATTACTATTCATCAACTTTGCCCAAAATGAAAAACAATATACAAACACATGTATTTTTTGCATTTGTCTACCAAGTTTCTACTATACAGTATAATTTATATACCCTATTTATCGGTGTATAACACGCATTTTTTCCCCTGAAAATGGTGGGAAAATAGCAGGTGCGTACCTCAGAGGGGAAGGAGGGGGACGAGTGCCGCTGGAAATCACCAAGCCGTCATCTCCTCTCTACTTGGCTCTCACTCGGCTCGCACGTCACACACAGTCCCGCCTTCACCACTGGCATTGGACCAGTGTCCTGTCTATCGCAGGAGCTGGTCCAATGCCGATGGCAGAGGCGAGACTGTGTGTGTGACTGCCGACTGACTGAGAACCGAGTAAACAGATGACGGCTCGGTGATTTCCTGCAAGGAGAGATGGTGAGCTGCATTGATGGGGGAGATGGGTGCAGATCAGTCTGCAGATGGGAACAGATCAGGCTGCAGACAGGCACATATCAGGCTGCACTGAAGCTACAGATGGGCACAGATCAGTCTGCAGATGGGCACAGATCAGGCTACACTGAAGCTGCAGATGGGCACAGATTAGACTGCGTTGAGGCTGCAGATGGACACTAATCAGGCTGCATTGATGCTCACTGACCATTATTTTGCTTCAAAGTGGTTTATTTTAAAAAAAAGTTTTTTTTCCTGAAACTTCCCTCTGAAATTGGGGTGCGTGTTATACGCCGGCGCGTGTTATACGCCGATAAACATGGTGACACCCTGTCATTCTTTTAAAAAGGATGCTGTAACAATGCAGTCATGTATTCATATTTTTAGATGTGCATTGCAGCCTTCAATGAATGATCCCTTAGTTGTGTTGATCTATTCATTTTGGCAATAGAAAGCTAATTGAAAAATGCTAAAATAGCCCGAAAATTGCTGCGTGTAACCAACATAGGCATTACTCCGTCTGTTCAGCCCTATCCCTTCCCAGGCTTTATATGTCCAGAAATTAAAGTAAGGTGAGGTCCGGTCGTTTGAACGTGATGACGTACGACCGGACTAGAATATGGAGGTTCATAGCCAGTAGCCAATAGCTGCCCTTGCGTCCTTTTTGTCCGTCGGATTAGCATACATACGTACGGATTTTTCTACCGGACTCGAGTCAAGTCCATCTTATTTTCGACAGAAAAAGTCCGCTGGAGGTCCGATGAAGCCCGCACACGATCGGATTGTCCGACGGGTTCGTTCCATCGGACCAGTCCGGTCGAAAAGTCCGCCCGTGTGTACACGGCATTACACTATTTTCATATTCTGCATTTCTATTCTTTTTTGCTTTCAGTCTGCTGGCTCCTAGCCTGTGAAAAACACATCAGCTGTTAAAAATCACTTTTTGTGAATATGTAAAATGGACAAATCTTTCAGCTTTTATTTGTATAGAAATATATATTTTCCTTTGAACTCAGCCAGAAGGCATTATCACTTTATGACCCAGCCATGATTAACAGGGAGCATGTGCATCTTACTTGGAAATTCCCCAAGACTCAATTAAGGGAAGCTTTGGTTTGGGTCAGATTAATCAGCTGTCATTTCATCTGGGTCACACGATGCACACAGTAAAAATCTTAATGCTTGCACCACTCACCCCATCCTTTGGGAAAGAAAATGCCTATTAATTAGGAAGTAAGTAATTAGTAAAACAATATGCTCCTTTAAAGAATACTTTTAATCAATCCGCCCTTCCTTTTTATTCTTTTGGGACTGGAATAAGGACTTCCGTCCTACTGTATTCATCTAACTCTAACTCTAATTCATCTAAACTGCACTTTAGCTTAGTCTGTATTAGAGCTAAACAGTTTTATCCCATCCTCTAATTTATTGATCCAAATCTATTTTTTGCTGGTTCATATTTTTGTCAGACTGCATATGTAATTTGTATACATTCAACATACATTAGAAATGCTCCCATAGCTCAGTATAGCCATATGGTATAATTATCTCCTGGTGGAAATATGATAGTTTAAACAATCATGTCCCACTGCACCTAGGAAGCAGTTATTCCCTGTCATTTCCCCCCACCTGTCTTTTTCAAGATAATTAATCTCCGCTGAATGATATAAGTGACATAAATATAGACGGTATGTATATATATATATATATATATATATATATATATATATATATATATATATAATATTAAGAAAATGGGTATTTTATCATCTGATTTATAGAAACTGGAGCAAAGGCAAAATAGGGCTTTGGTATAGTAACCATCTTGTATTTCATTTATCAACTTGCACTGGGAAAATAAAACAATGCATCAGATTAGTTGCCGTTTGCAACAGTATTCATAAATCAGGCCTATAACTGGCTAGGACTGCACTAACAATAAAGGCAAAAGGGCCAGCTGAAATGAGCTCAACAGTCCACCAGACGACCAATGGCCGGTTCCCAAGCCACAAATTCTTGTTCTGTAATTAAGAAGGAAAAGAGCATCCAGGGGGAGGACTGGGAGGAGGTATGGGATCAACCATTTAAGCATTTGGTATCAGCCAGAGATAGGCTGATTCAATTCAAATTCCTCCACAGGTGTTATTACACTCCGGCAAGACTAGGAAAAATTTATGGGCTGACATCAGCAGAGTGCTGGAGATGCACTTTTTCCCCGGCAGACGCCAGCCACATTTTCTGGAACTGCCCACAAATAAAGGGATATTGGGAGGAGGTCCTCTCATGTGTCTCGGGCCTCCTCACAATACCTATTCCACTAAGTATTAAGGTGTGCCTGCTGGGTTTGGTTCAGGAGGTGGTACAGACCAGAGCCTTAAGAACACTGCTCAATATTCTGCTTTTCTACGCCAAAAAGGCCATCCTACTAAAATGGAAGGATCCCCAACCACCGGATGTTGCATTTTGGAAAAAGTTGGTAAATAATATGATGCCTTATTATAAATCTACGTATCAAGCTAGAGGATGCAAAAATAAATTTGACAAGGTATGGCAGGCATGGTATGGAGATGAAAATACATTAGGTTAATCAAAATAATACAAAATTAACAATGACAAGTAGAAGGTAACTTATTAACTTAAGGTAACGCCAATTAACATAGAACCAGGAGGATTGATTGGAAAACGAGGGATTGGGGAAATATAATGTAATAAATCACTCCGACCCGGCGGTGCAATAACTTTTATGCAACAACTTTATTTTACAGGAGAAATTAAGTATACGTTAGCTACTTGAAATGGACTTGGGCTGTGACAGGGAGGGAGGGGGGAGGGGGATTCCAGGGGGAGGGTGGAGGGAATTAGGGGGTAAGACTCGTTGTTGGGCCCTGCGAGGCCAAATCTAGGCTCTGTCATGTTGGCAGCCTAGAGGTTATTGTATAAATGAAAAACTTCAATAAAAAGAATTTAAAAAAAAAAAAAAAAAGAAGGAAAAGAGCAGACCTCTCTGCAGTTTGAACACCTATCACCTCCCCTCTTAGCTGACACACGGTTACCACATGGCTGGAATACCATTATCTCTTTAAAACCTAATGCAATAGACACAAGAGTCTGCACACGCAGTATCTTCATATGTTTACATGCCCTCCCACGTAGCCATGCTTTAATAAGAAAAATTTGTCCCCTCTTTAGCCTTCCTGGTTTAAGTCTGCTTTAGTATCTTCAAAGAGTTTGGAACCGTTGGGGGGAATTGTTGAAGAACATGCATTACTACAAAATAAATGTATTCTTCTAAGGTGTGCTTGAGATTTTTGTGAATAGTCAACAGTACATGAATAGAAAACATAGGCAAATCACAAACAAGAAGTTGACTTTACAGCAACTGTCGCTTGAAAAAAAAAACTCCCTGGAACAGAAGACTCTTAATACCTGTCATTCAGATGGTCAGTGAGTCTAAACTTAGCTTTCCTGGCCATACCTCATGTCAGCACACAATTGATTAACGCCTCATCTGGCGCCCACATGACCACCTTTTCCTAGCTGAATAAAAGACAGCCCCTCCCCCACTGACGTGTTTTTTTTTTTGGTCTGCTCCAGGCCACCTGTGGATTGCAGTGGTAAGTACTTGCTGCAAGGATATCCCCCCTACTGCACCGCCCCTCCATGTTCAGCCTCTCTTGGAGTTGGAAGACCCAGAATGTTGGACATAAAGTTTCCTGAAACTGGGTATCCCTTGTGCCAGGACGTGGGCAAAGTTGCTTAGATAGCACAAATATTTTACAGGTGTGGTATTAGTAAGCTCTGCAATGTCACCATTGGGGTTTTTCTGTCTTGTATAGGCAGTGTGCCGCTCTCCTGGCTTTGTCTTCAGTCTGAGAGCGGCGGTGGATGATGTCACAGAGGGCAGGGAGATGGGCGGTGCGGGGTAGCGATCGCCAGTCACCAAGCAGCAGCTTAAACAGTCTTAGAACCTCCGGACAGTAGAGGTGTAAAGTTCTGACTTAATACTTGTATGTATCTATTACTGGCCTCTGAGCGAAGTCAGTTCTAATCTGTTATTTAACACCAACTTGTATATCAGTTTGATGCAATGTTTTATCCAAATGGAATGCATATGTTCTGGACTCTGTAATGTCAAATATATTTCACACAAATTTTTTATTTGAGAAAAAAAAAAAAAAAAGTCTAATGCCCTGTACACACGGTCGGATTTTCCAACGGAAAATGTTCGATGAGATCTTGTTGTCGGAAATTCTGACCGTGTGTAGGCTCCATCGGACATTTTCCATCGGAATTTCCGTAACACAAATTTTGAGATCTGTAAATTCCAATCGTGTGTACACAATTCTGACGCACGTATTTTTCTCGGCTCTTCGCATGTGTTGTACGTCACCGCGTTCTTGACGTTCGGAAATTCCGACAAGATTTGTGGGACCGTGTGTATGCAAGACAAGTTTGAGCCAACATCCGTCGGAAAAAATCCATGGATTTTGTTGTCGGAATGTCCGATCGTGTGTACGGGGCATTGGAGCCGGCAGAGGATTGGTTTCTCTCTCTGCAGTCCTGCCAGTTTTCTCTTGTGTGGTAAAGACTTGTTGCTGTTTGCTCCCCTGCTGTGCTGAGTTTTCCCGGGGGTTAGACAGTCTGACTGGTTTTGTCTCCGATTCTGGGTCTTCTGTCTGCCTCTGGAAGGCTGTCTGACCTCACCTGCTGCTGCTTAAGTAAGTAGATAAAAGTGGATGGGTCTTAAAGAGACAAGGTACTGTTTTTTTTGTGACAGAATTATGGGTTTTTTCCATATTTTTTTTGCACATATGAGCTCACCACACCTGTCAGTGGCACAGAAGATTAGCGAAGGTATGAGGGGGCGGCGTGGGACATATCTTCAAAAGAGTGCTCAAGGAATGCAGTATGGTGTTTTGCATGATTTTAGAAGCAGAAGCCCTAAATGCAAACACTCCAGAAAATCTAAGACCCGCCACTGATCATCCCATGACCAGGGCAATATGCATTCCTCACATTCCCGCACAGGGTGGCTTCCATGCTCCTCAAGCAGCTCACGTGGCAATGGCTCACGTGCGTCTACATCAGCGCAATAGAAAATGCCTTGCCCAGCCCTGTAGCAAACATTGGCCATTAATCGGCATGGATTGCCTCAAATGCCAATGGATAAGGAACAGGCAAGACACAGGCCCAACTATTGCAAACGCACGCAGATATTTCCAAATGTGAAAAAGGAAGCACTTCTTTTCCCATAATGACGGTGTTAAAAGATCATTGATGAAGAATGGGAGAGATGTGATAAGAGCAATATACAGTAAAGGTCTCCAAGCTTTATACAATAAAGCTGGCTGATGCTTGTTTAAAGTGATTTAAAGGATCGTTTTTTATTTTTTAAGAATAACAAACATGTCATACTTATCACCACTGTGCAGCTTGTTTTGCACAGAGTGGCCCCGAACATCCTCTTCTGGGGTCCCCCCGCGGCTCTCACGGCTCCTCCCTGCATCAGATAACCCCCTAGGAGAAGCGCTCTCCCGAGGGGGTTACTTTGCGGGCGCGCTCCCAAGTCCAGTATTTGCGTCCACAGACACGAATGCCAGACTCTGCCCCGTCCCCCGGCGCCCGCATCATTGGATTTGATTGCCAGCAGCGAGAACCAATGGCTGCGCTGCTATCAATCTATCCAATCAAGAGCCGGGACCCCGTGGAGAGTGGGACAGAATTATACTGCAACAAGTCCATAGGTCTGGTGCCACTAAAAGAACAAATCTGGGGGTTTCTCCCCATTCTTTCTAGTACCCAAGGCTTCAGGAAATGTACGTACTGTCTGGGTTTGAAGAAATCAAATTGGTACATACACAACAAAAGGTTCAAGATCGAGTCCATGCAAACAGTCATGGTGATAGTTCAGCATGAGGACCAGTTAGTCAATTGACCTACTGGGCGTATACTTCCATATACCAGTCAGTGTGTAACACCAGAGATATCTGAGATTTGCAATGACTGGCTGTCACTTCCAGTTTAGGTGTTTGCCATTTTTAAAATTTGGCACGGCACCAAGAAACGTTTTTTGAACATTTTGAAGGCAGTAGTGGCAGTAATTTGTCTTTGAGGGTAAGGCCCTGCCATTACTTGGACAATGTTTTGATTGTCACAGGTGTAAGCCAGGAGCTGGCAAAGCATCACAACCTTGTCCTAACAATTCTTTTCCAAGTTCAGTCGACTAGTGAACAAACAGGAAAAGCAGTTAACCCCTTCTTAAGCTATCAAGGATCTTGGAGTAGTTTTTTATACCCAAATATGTCAAGAGGTTTTCCAAAACGGCAAATGAAAATCTGAAGAGTCATGGAAACAGCATTTATGTCAGCGAGGGATTGCATTGTCCCCATTGGGACATTTTACAGCAGCCATTCCAGTGCTGCCTTGGGCCAGGTGGCGCATGGAGGGGGGGGGGTGTCTTTTCAATTTGCCTTCCTCTATCAATAGAATGGGCTGCCTATGGATCAGAAAGTCTTTGTGTCTGCACAAATTAGCAAGATTTGGACACCAGTGTGCCTTTTTTGTGGTGTGCCTCTCAGCCCAGGTGATGGAATAGTTCTGACGTCGGATGCCAGTCTGCCTCCAGTCTGAAGAGACAAGTGCAAGTCCATTGGAGCCTAGTGGAATGCAGATGCTCTGACTGACTGACTTAAATGTAAGGCAGTTTTGTTTTTTGTTTTTTGCGAACCTTTCAGGATCTTTCTCCAAGGGGCCAGAGTAAAGTTGAAGATTGACAACAAGACAGTAGTAGCTTACATTGCCCACCAAGGGGGCACCAAGTGTCTGTCTTTTCCTGTTACTTTTCGTAGCATAACATTTTCGCTGATCGGAGAACCGTTTACAGGCAGTTAAAGGCAGTCTACTTACCGGGAAAGCAGGATCCACTAACAGATCAGTTAGGCAAATTATTTTTCAACAATAAGTACCTCAACTAGTATTGGCTCTATGGTACATTCCAGCGGTCGTTCTCGTAGAGAGTCCTCTGAACACACAGCTTCTGGTATTTATAACAATGTACAAAGTTGAAGTGATAGAAGGTGGATTCACAGTGCCATAGGTTTTTTCAGTTGGTGTTTGTCTGCCTCCAGTGTCCTTGATTATAAAGATTAGGACAGAACACGTTTATGTCATAGAGGTGCTTTCCACCAGCGAATTAGCCTTGGTTGTTATTCAGCACCACCAATCCTGTTTCTGGTCAAACAAGATCTTTTATGCCAACATTAATGGCAGCACCCCAATCCAGTTAGACTCTTAATAGCCTGGCTATTGAATCGACTGGCCTAGAGGTGCAGGGAGGCTCATTCAAGGTGGTTTAGACCTTGGCTAAGACTTTAAGACAATGAACGCTACATATGAGGATACGAAGGAAGTTTGTTCTGTTTACTCAGCAACGTTTTCTCTCCTGTGTCCCCAGCTCTAGACATTTTTAGACTCGGCGCTTGAGGTTGGTCTGGCATACAACGCCATTGAATAATGCAGGCCGTAATACATTAACGACCACCAAGGAAATTCTTGTTCCCTTCATGGGACCTAGGCTTGGTTCTGAAAGCGTTCATACAGGCATCTTTTGCTCCAATAGCTTCATTTCCATTGCGGTTCCTAATAGTAAAACTAGTTCCTCTGACAGCAGTTGCTTCAGAAAGAAGGATGTTGGAGGTTGCAGCACTTTCCTGCAAAGATCCCTCTTATGTCTTTTTTTTTGTGCTACTACGTACAGTGGGGACAGAAAGTATTCAGACCCCCTTACATTTTTCACTCTTTGTTATATTGCAGCCATTTTCTAAAATCATTTAAGTTAATTTTTTTTCCTCATTAATGTACACACAACGCCCCATATTGACAGAAAAACACAAAATTGTTGACATTTTTGAAGTTTTATTAAAAAAGAAAAACTGAAATATCACATGGTCCTAAGTATTTAGACCCTTTGCTCAGTATTTAGTAGACGCACCCTTTTGATCTAATACAGCCATGAGTCTTTTTGGGAAAGATGCAACAAGTTTTTCACACCTGGATTTGGGGATCCTCTGCCATTCCTCCTTGCAGATCCTCTCCAGTTCTGTCTGGCTGGATGGTAAACGTTGGTGGACAGCCATTTTTAGGTCTCTCCAGAGATGCTCAATTGGGTTTAAGTCAGGGCTCTGGCCGGGCCATTCAAGAACAGTCACGGAGTTGTTGTGAAGCCACTCCTTTGTTATTTTAGCTGTGTGCTTAGGGTCATTGTCCTGTTGGAAGGTAAACTTTTGGCCCAGTCGGAGGTCCTGAGCACTCTGGAGAAGGTTTTCGTAAGGATATCCCTGTACTTGGCCACATTTATCTTTCCCCCGATTGCAACAAGTCGTCCTGTCCCTGCAGCTGAAAAACACCCCCACAGCATAATGCTTCCACCACCATGCTTCACTGTTGGGACTGTAGTGGACAGGTGATGAGCAGTGCCTGGTTTTCTCCACACATACCGCTTAGAATTAAGGCCAAAAAGTTCTATCTTGGTCTCATCAGACCAAAGAATCTTATTTCTCACCATCTTGGAGTCCTTTAGGTTTTTTTTAGCAAACTCCATGCGGGCTTTCATGTGTCTTGCACTGAGGAGAGGCTTTCGTCGGCCCACTCTGCCATAAAGCCCCAACTGGTGGAGGGCTGCAGTGATGGTTAACTTTCTACAACTTTCTCCCATCTCCCGACTGCATCTCTGGAGCTCAGCCACAGTGATCTTTGGGTTCTTCTTTACCTCTCTCACCAAGGCTCTTCTCCCCTGATAGCTCAGTTTGGCCGGACGGCCAGCTCTAGGAAGGGTTCTGGTCGTCCCAAACATCTTCTATTTAAGGATCATGGAGGCCACTGTGCTCTTAGGAACCTTAAGTGCAGAAGAAGTTTTTTGTAACCTTGGCCAGATCTGTGCCTTGCCACAATTCTGTCTTTGAGCTCTTCAGGCAGTTCCTTTGACCTCATGATTCTCATTTGCTCTGACATGCACTGTGAGCTGTAAGGTCTTATATAGACAGGTGTGTGGCTTTCCTAATCAAGTCCAATCAGTATAATCAAACACAGGTGGACTCAAATGAAGGTGTAGAACCATCTCAAGGATGATCAGAAGAAATGGACAGCACCTGAGTTAAATATATGAGTGTCACAGCAAAGGGTCTGAATACTTAGGACCATGTGATATTTCAGTTTTTCTTTTTTAATAAATCTGCAAAAATGTCAACAATTCTGTGTTTTTCTGTCAATATGGGGTGCTGTGTGTACATTAATGAGGAAAAAAATGAAGTTAAATTATTTTAGCAAATGGCTGCAATATAACAAAAAGTGAAAAATTTAAGGGAGCCTGAAAACTTTCCGTCCCCACTGTACATCTCCAAGTGGTATCCAGTTTCCAGGAAAAACTGGAGGCAGTCCCTCCAAGCATTCACATGGAGTTACTGAGTATACAGCAGGAAGATTTCAGGTCCTTACACAAGTTGTTAACCGTGTACATGCAAAGATCAAAGACATGAGGAAAGTGGACAATCCTTTTCATTTCGCTGTCAGGTTCTTGGGTCATCTTCTATTGGTTCACCAGGGTGATTAGATTGGCATGCAGGAAGTGGGCCTTTCTGCTCAGGGACGCCTAGCTTGTAAAGTTGAATGAAGGGCTAGCCATCTCTCATATACTCTTCACTGACATCCTGGCATAACTGCCCCAAAGGCTGCCACCCCTCCTTCATACTGAGGGGTGGCAGCCTTTGAGGCAGTTATGCCAGGATGTCAGTGAAGAGTATATGAGTGATGGCTAGCCCTTCATTCAACTTTACAAGCTAGGCGTGCAGTCGGCAAGTTCTGCAAAGTTTGGGACTAGACATATAAATTATTTTTGTCTTTGGCAGCTTTTCTGCGATTGTCAATGTTTCTTTTTATGTGTTCTCTCCCACCCATTTATTCAGCTAGTTAAATCCCATTGTGTGCTGATGTGAGGTATGGCCAGGAATACGGAAAATTGTTATCAAATACTTACTGTCATTTTCCTTTCCTGGCCTATCCCCACGCCAGCACAGGACTCCCTCCCAAGTGGCCTGTCGCAGGCTAGATTATCAAACACGTCAGTGGTGGCGGGGCTGTCTTTTATTCAGCTAGGAAAAGGTGGTCATGTGGGCGCCAGGTGAAGCGTTAACCCATTGTGTACTGACGTGAGGATAGGCCAAGAAAGGAAAATTATGGTAAGTATTTGATAACACTTTTCCGTATTCTTCCACAGTTTCAGCATCTGGCAGAATCTGCAGTATCCTGCACGATGTCCCTCACTGTGCACTTTTTTTTCCCATCTGTTTGCCCTTTTGTCATCACAAGACATAAATAGAGACATAGGGTCCAATGGGCGGTACCACAGCGCATGGTGGGAGTCCAAGCATCCAATACACCCAGAAGTATGTCAAATGCCGAAGAGTCATTGTTTACCAAAACTTTTAAAGACAGCCAAGTGAGCACTTGTTACCCATCAGAGAAGAAGGTATTAAAGGACAATTTCACTCACATTTCTTCTCAATCCAGCAATATTCACCATGCCGCCTCATCTGAAGCCAAGCAGCCTTGCTTCAGAAAGTTTTTCCTCTTGGGTCCTCAGAAAGTATCCCCACTGGGTCCTCTTCATCCTGTGCCCTATTTATTCCTAAGGGCAAATTCATATTGTGTATGGCTGCTGGCGACCTCCATAAATATGGATCCCCACAGAAATGAATGAGTTCACAATGTGCATGCACAGAATGAAGGCAGCACTTTATACACTTCATCTGAGCCAAAAGGCCAAGAAGCAATAAGGACACTTTCTGAAACAAGGCTGTATGGCTTTGGGTAAGGCCTTAAAGTGACGATCACTGCTTTGAGAATGAAGGTGAGTGTTTCTACAAGTTAGCTGCACTCAGGGTGGTGGGGGAAGGCAAGTCGTAGGCTAGGTTCAGATCTGTGCAGATGGTGCCACTGCGGGACCCACACAAATACTGTCAGCCACAACCACCCACACAGAAAAATGTGGGACCCGCGGGTGGGTGCCGATAATCCTAATGGTACGCCACCCACACTGGAAACTGCTCCCATACAGGGAATGTCGGTTCCCGTGTGGGCTTCGGTTTTAAAAATAGTGCAAGGACTTTTTTCCTGCGTGTCGCGGGGCATGGCAGCCCTAGCTCTCGTGCCTGTGCAGGGCCACACAGGTGTCTGACCTAAAAGGACCACCTGTATCAAAGGTACAGTTGTCCTTTTTAAGTCTTTTTGTTTTTAGAGTATTTTTTGTAAAAGTTTGTTCAAGCACTAAAGATTTGCTTTAAATGTAGGCAGGAGTGTGAGAATAAAATAATCAAGGCTTAAACCCATTTATCACCATGGTGGTAGAAGAATGCAGCAATACATTTTTCACAAACCTTTAGGCCGGGTTCACACTGGTGCAACACAACAGCCGTCCTACTTTCCCGTCCGACTTTGCCCTGCAACTTGAAACCGACATGCGTCTGACTTTCAATGAACGGGGATCCGACTTGGATCCCCGCCAATACCAGACACTGTGTTTGGTATGAATCTTGAGGGGGGACTCCTCCCCAAAGACCCCCGAAGTCAGAAGAAGACTAATAAATCACTTCTGGCTAATAAATCACTTTAAAAACCTGTCTAGTGTGTTTTTTTTTAATTGACAGTTTTTTTCCTAGGTGAATGGGTAGGGGTACGATGTACCCCATACTAATTTACATAGGGCGGGGGGCCGGGATCTGGGGGCCCCCTTATTAAAGCAGGCTCCCGGATTCCGATAAGCCCCCCTGCCCGCAGAGCCTGACAACCAACGGCCAGGGTGGTCGGGAAGAGGCCCCTGTCCTCTTCAACATGGGGACAGGTACTTTGGAGTGGGGGGGCCGCAAGGCGCCCCCTGCTCCAAAGCACCCACCCCCCCCATGTTGAGGGCATGCGGCCTGGTACGGTTCATGGGGGGGCGCTCGCTCGTACCCCACCCCTTTTCCTGACCAGCCGGGCTGCGTGCTCGGATAAGGGTCTGGTATGGATTTGGGGGGGACCCCCACGTCGTTTTTTCGGCGTAGGGTGTTCCCCTTAAAATCCATACCAGACCCAAGGGCCTGGTATTCTCTTGGAGGGGGAACCCATGCCGTTTTTTTATTTAAAATTTGGCGCGGAGTTCCCCCTCAAGATCATCTGAGCATGCCAAAGTCGGATCATGCAAGACGGCGATCCGACTTTGATCTTTGATCCGACTTCAATGATAGTCAGTGGGCTGAAGTAGGATCAAAGTCGGACCAAAGTAGTACAGGGAGCATTTTCAAAGTCGGACCGACTTGTGTCGGACCAGTTAAGACGGCTCCCATAGGGAAACATTTATTTTCACACGTCATGCGACATGAGCTCCCAATGTCGGAGCGTTTGTCGCACTAGTGTGAACCCGGCCTAACTATATTTAAAGCTATTTAAAACGTATATTATGGTGGTTCTTTTATGGCTGCTACAGGTCAAGGTTTCTTACCTTTTTGCATGATTTGTTACTACCCCAGTTCCAAAAAAGTTGGAACACTGCATAAATTCTACATAAAAACAGAATGCGATGATTTGCAAATCTCATAAACCCATATTTTATTCACAATAGCAAATATATCAAATGTTTAAACTGTAAAAATATACCATTTTAGGAAAAAAAACATAAGGTCATTTTGAAATTGATGACAGCAACATGTCTCAAAAAAAGTTTGGACAGGGAAACAAAAAGCTGGCAAAGTAAGTGATCCAAGGAAAAGCTGAAAGAACATTTTGCAACTAATAAGGTGTGGAGAGTCAGCCTGGGAAGGGTTAATGACACAGGGTAAGTACTTCCCTTTCAGGCCTGCTTATTAGACACCTGGTCAGAGAGGCTGTGAGAGGAATTGCTATGTTGCTATCAAAGCTGAGAGGAGCTTGAAGCTGGAAGGACCCCTGTTACCTATGACTTGATCCTGCATGGTGAGCTTGCCTGAACCGGGACTTTGCTATGTTATATGCTGTGGCTGGGATGCTGAGCGTTATTTAACCACTTGCTGCCCGCCATATAGCAGAATGACAGCGGCAAAGTGGTTTCAATATCCTGAGTGTCATATGATGTCCGCACGATATTGAGCCTCTGCGCGCCCCTGGGGGCGCACATCGCGTCAGTCTGTGTCAGTCACCCGCAACACCGATCAAGGTAAAGAGTCTCTGACGGAGACTCTTTACCACATGATCAGCCGTGTCCAATCACGGCTGATAACGATGTGAATAGGAAAAGCCAGTGATCAGCTTTTCCTCACTCGCGTCTGACAGATGCAAGTAGAGGAGAGCCGATCGGCTGCTCTTCTGAAAGGGGGGGGTCTGTACTGATTGTTTATCAGCACAGCCCCCCCTCGCATCCCACCCAGGACCACCAGGAAAGCCGCCCAGGACCACCAGGGAAGCCATCCACACTGGACCACCAGGTATGCCCCCTGGACCCCCAGGGAAATACTGATCTGTGCCCAGGCAGCTGCCAATCAGTGCCCACTCACAATGCCTACCACTGCCAGTGCCACCAGGGATGCGTATCAGTGTCGCCTATCGATGCCCATCAGTGCCACCCATAAGAACCCATCTTTGCAGCCTTTCAGTGCCCATCAGTGCCACCCATGAGTGCCCATCAGTGCTGCCTATCAATGCCCATCAGTGCTGCATATCAGTGCCACTCATCAGTGCCACATATCAGTGCCCGCTCATTGGTGCCGCCTTATCAGTGAAAGAGAAAACATACTTAATTACAAAAATTTTTATCAGAAACAAAAGCAAAACTTTTATTTTTTTTCCAAAATTTATGGTCTTTTTTTATTTGTTTAGCAAAAAATAAAAACCGCAGAGGTGATCAAATACCACCAAAAGAAAGCTCTATTTGTGGGAACAAAATGATAAAAATTTAGTTTGGGTACAGTATTGGATGACCGCGCAATTGTCATTCAAACTGTGACAGCGCTGAAAGCTGAAAATTGGTCTGGGCAGGAAGGTGTATAAGTGCCTGGTATTGAAGTGGTTTAAAGGACTGTCTTATACTGCTAAGAAGTTTGTGTGTTGTAAAGTTTGTGTGTTGTTTGAACTGCCTATAAAGACAAAACTTGTCAATTTTCTGTTGCTTTTTTGCTTAATAAAGCCTTTTAAGTTGATTAAACTGTCTCACAGCTGCTTGTTAACCCCTTGGATCCTGACAAAGGTTATTTGGCAACAGGTTAGTAACATGATTGGATAAAGTGCACCTTAGAGAGTCAGCGTGTATCAGAAGTAAAGATGGGCAGAGGTTCGCCAATCTGTGATAAGCCTTGTCTAAAAGTTGTCGAACAATTTCAGAATAATGTTCCTCAATGTAAAATCACAAAGACTTCAAATATATCATCATCTACAGTACATAATATCAAAAGATTCAGAGAATCTGGAGAAATCTCTGAGCAAGGGACAAGGCTGAAACATGATATTGGATGTCTGATCTTTGGGCCCGCAGACAGCACTGCATTATAAACAGGCATGATTCTGAGATGGACATCACTGTATGGGCTCAGAAATACTTCTAAAAATCACTGTCTGTGAACACAGTTCAGCGTACCAAAAATGCATGGTAAAGCTCTATCATGCAAAGAAGCCATATCTGAACTAGAGCTGTAAAATTTCCGGAAATTTTGAAGCTCAGAAAAAACGTTTTTTTTTGTTTTGTTTTTTTTGGGGGGGGGGACTGAAATTTTCTGAAAAAATGAAAAAAATGCTACATTGGCACGTTTTTGTCTTTTTAAGATTGAAAGTCATTCTGTTATGAAAATGTTGTGCATTGTCATCATTGTTGTCCTCTTCACTTTGATCCATGAAGGATTTTTTAATATCTACAGGACACTTGTTACATACAAGAATGTGTTTTGTCATCCTGGTAGTATTTGGAAATGCATAGTTCATCTGACAATATTTTAAAAGAAAAATGTGATTTGCAGAAGAACTTGTAATGTAAAAATGCCTCCATATGCTAGATGTTGGTCTCACCATTTTTTCTGAGGGGCGTAGAAAATAAAAACAAGAAAAAATGACTACTTTGGAAGAAGACACTAATCTATGGTTGTGTGTGGGGGTGGGAGAAGAACCAGATTACTGGTATATTAAATTATTTACACAAAAGTTTATAAAGATAAACTAATTTAGCTAAATGATTCAGTTTTCTGGATTCAGAATCAGATAAATGTAAAATCTTACCTTTTTTAATTAAGTATTTACTTTCAGATCCTTTTTTGTTGCTCTGTATTTTCTTCCAATGCTTTTGAGGCCTAGTGAAGAGGACAGAAACCAAACACACCCACTAACATGCAAAAGCAAAACTGAAACCCTTTTCTTGTTACAATAGCAGCACAGCACCTCCTAAAGGAAGAAATGCATTCTGTTCTTGCATTGGAGGGCTCAGTTTGTTACCTAGGACTTGCTTGTCCTCACTCATTGCACAGAAATTTGAATAATCTGATATCATAAATTTTTTCTAAAAAAATGATTTGGAAAATATTTGAACACCCTGTCTTAAAATATTTTATTCATCATGTTAAAATATATTCCACCTTTTTTTTCTTTTATTTTTTTTTTATTTTTTCAATTTTTCCAATTTTTGGGAAAAAATCAAAAAAGCCTTCAGGGGAAAAAAACGGGGGAAAAAAATGTTTTTTTTCCGAATTTTTCCCTTTTTTTTTTTTTTTCCCGGGCCTTCACATCTCTAATCTGAACATGATCCAGAAACTCTGCTGTCTTGTCTGGGCCAAAGCTCATTTACAATGGTCTGTTGCAAAGTGGAAAACTGTTCTGTGATCATACTAATTGAAATTTGACATTTTGGACTAAAGAGGAGAGGGAATTTCCAGCTTGTTATCAGCGCTCCTTTTTAAAACCCTGCATCTCTGATGGTATGGTAGTGCACTAGTGTGTATGAATTGGGCAGTATGCACATCCGGAAAGGCACCATCAACGCTGAAAGATATACCGAGGGGTTTTAGAGCAGCATAGGCTCCCATGCAGGTGATGGGAAGGCCTTGCATATCTCTTAAACAGCATATTGCATCTATGATAACAGCATGGTTTCGTAGTAGAAGAGTCTTGATGCCTTACTGGCCTGCTTGCAGTCCAGGCCTTTCACCAATTGAACATATTTGACACATCGTGAAATGAAAATTATGACAAAGACCCAGGACTGTTGAGCAGTTAGAATCCTATATCAGGCAAGAATGGAACAACATTCCTTTCCCAAAACTCCAGCAACTGGTCTCCTCAATTCCCAGACATTAGGGCTCATTCACACCATACGTGCATGAAAACTCATTAGAAAAGCGTGCAAATTTAATTTGCAGAGACGTGAGTTTACGTTAGTTTCACATAAGTTTGCATGAGTTTTCATGCACGTTTCAGTGAGTTTTCATGCACGTTGACATCAGTTTTTATGGGCATCAATTATGTACCCTATTCACACCAATGTTGATTTCATGTCAGTTTTTTTCCATGCAGAAAACTGCATACGTGTTGCAGTTTCCTGCACAGAAAAAGTCTGCATGTGATACCAGTGTTGTTGGGTGAACAGGGCACATAGGGAACAATTGCTTTTTTTGTGCTCCTGCAGAACGCATGCAGAAACTGATTTTTCTGCACCATGGTGTGAACGAGGCCTTACAGAGTGCAATTTCAAAATTACCTTATTTTTTTTCCTAAAATGGTAAATTTTTTCAGTTTAACATTTGATGTGTTTTCTATTGTGAATAAGATATGGGTTTATAAGATTTGTGAATGATTGCATTCTGTTTTTATGTAGATTTTACACAGCGTCACAACTTGTTTGGAAATGGGGTTGTAGTCTACACAAACAATTGCTAAGTCAGAATTTTTAACTGCTCCTCAAAAACTAAAAACAGAAAATAAAAAATTAAAGGAGAAAATTAAAAAAATTTTAAGAAGCCCAGCCTGAACTTTAGGCTGGGCTTCTCCTCTGGGTCACAGAAGTACAATTCATTTTCCACTCCTTTGACCAGTTTTCAGCAGAGAGTGGTCTGAAGTCCGCTCTCTGCTGACGTAATTGCTATCAGTCCAGGCAGCGCGTCATACCGACTTCCCAAGTCTGGAGCTGCCTTGACTGATGGCAGTCTCAGTGAGCCGCAGAGATGGCCACTCCCCACCTCTCCACAGCTCAGCACTCCAATGAGCGTGGAGGAGCAGGAGCGATGCAAACTCACAGTCAGCATCGCTCTGCTCGGGGAGGAGTGAGAACCGAGCCATCGGCGGTGTTCGGTGGCTCGGTTCTCAGTGCAGAGACGGTGGGGGACAGCTGCAGCATTGGTCTGATGCTCCATCCATCTAGGTAAGTATGATTAGCCAAAAAAAAAAAGAAAACCATAATTCGCTTTTAAATGATTTTTTATCTTTGCAATGGTAGAAAGACTTTCTTTCACAAGCTGATCTATGAGCAATGTTCTCATACAATTTACCATGCAGATGTTTGATCACATTTTAACAAGAAACATCAGTCAATGACTATATTATGCTCAAAGAATTAGGGCAGAGATCATGTGCTTCTTTGAACCCAGCCAGTGGCAGTTGATCAAGGATATATGCATAACCGACTAAGACTATTCAAAGTTTTTTAAGTTTACTGAAAATCACTTCAATTTCTTTGGCAGAGATTTGTCAGTAAAAAAAAAATAATGCAGTAATAACAACGCTACCCCTTCATCTCTAAATGTGACAAAATGCTAATGTTAAAGATAAGCCTTTCTTACCCTTTCTGTAGTGCCACGCAAAACATAACTGGTGAAACAGTAATTCCCATGCTACATGTGGTCAAAGGATGTCACCTCCCTCAGTTGTGACAGACAGTTGTGTCCTTTCTGGGTCCATCAAGTCTTTGGATTTTCCCAAAGTTATGGACATTCAGATGTTTACATATTCTTTATCTTTAAATGCTTTAAAATACCATTTACCACTACTGGTGTAAACCAGCTTTAGTAATGTAAAGTGGTTACCCCCCTCTATTTTCTATAGTGATCAATTGCTAGGCACTGGAGGGACAGGTAATCCACAACTTTAGGAAATAAAATCAGTCTTTGCATATCAGAGTGACTGACTCAGGGCTCTCAAGGTGCTCAAAAATACATTCTACATCCTGTTTTATTCTACTATGGTTGGTTTATACCTTTTTTAAAGGTTCATTTTAAACTGTTCCGATTTTAGAATAATACATGTTGGTATATAGCCACTTTAGGAGCAAATATTTAATTTTATTCTCTACTCTCAAATGAAATTATTGTACTCTATTTTTTTTTTCTTGCATTTGCAAAGCTTTTACTCTGGGTTTTTCTTATATGTCTTTGTACATTCCTATTTAACAGTGTTCAGTTTAGGATATGGTGCACTTAAAACTCTATGCATTATATCTCATTTATTGCAATTCACGTTACCACTATTCATAATTTAAATGTCACTGCTAGATCTCCCAGCAGTGCGATAACACATTTACCACTCTGGTTTAAAACCCAGCATGCAGATGTGCACTTTTGAAATAATGGTGCGGAATACCACTGAAATCAGAATGCAATTTCACAATAGTAATTGCCAAGCAGAAGGTACTGTCTTATACATAAACGACCTGGAGGATGGGGTAAACAGTTCAATCTCTGTATTTGCGGACGATACTAAGCTAAGCAGAGAAATAACTTCTCCGCAGGATGTGGAAACCTTGCAAAAAGACCCGAACAAATTAATGGGGTGGGCGACTACATGGCAAATGAGGTTCAATGTAGAAAAATGTAAAATAATGCATTTGAGTGGCAAAAATATGAATGCAATCTATACACTGGGGGGGAGAACCTCTGGGGGGAATCTAGGATGGAAAAGGACCTGGGGGCCTTGTAGATGATAGGCTCAGCAATGGCATGCAATGCCAAGCTGCTGCTAACAAAGCAAACAGAATATTGGCATGCATTAAAAAGGGGATCAACTCCAGAGATAAAACGATAATTCTCCCACTCTACAAGACTCTGGTCCGGCCACACCTAGAGTATGCTGTCCAGTTCTGGGCACCAGTCCTCAGGAAGGATGTACTGGAAATGGAGCAAGTACAAAGAAGGGCAACAAAGCTAATAAAGGGTCTGGAGGATATTAGTTATGAGTAAAGGTTGCGAGCACTGAACTTATTCTCTCTGGAGAAGAGATGCTTGAGAGGGGATATGATTTCAATATACAAATACCATACTGGTGACCCCACAATAGGGATAAAACTTTTTTGTTGAAGGGAGTTTAACAAGTTTTGTGGCCACTCATTAAAATTAGAAGAAAAGAGGTTTAACCTTAAACTACGTAGAGGGTTCTTTACTGTAAGAGCGGCAAGGATGTGGAATTCCCTTCCACAGGTGGTGATCTCAGCGGGGAGCATTGATAGCTTCAAGAAACTATTAGATAAGCACCTGAATGACCACAACATACAGGGATATACAATGTAATACTGACACATAATCACACACATAGGTTGGACTTTATGGACTTGTGTCTTTTTTCAACCTCACCTACTATGTATTGTGGCATCCCTGTTTTTTAGTAGTTTAAAAAAAAAAAAAAAAACTTTAAGTCTCTAAGAATTCTTTATCAAGTGGAAATGATTTCTACATTTTTTTTTTTATTCTTGAACAATACTTGAAATCATCCATTTCTATGCCACTGCATTACTTTGGGGAATTAGATATAGAATCAGATCTTCCTTTTTTTTTTTTTCCCCCCACTAATAAGAATTATTATTATTTAGGATTTTAAGTGCCTTGCTTACATTTCTGGGCATATATAAATCAAAAGCTTATATTCACTGAAATTTCATCAAATGTATTTTTAATGTAACTGGTGTAAGTAACAGAATTAGTCTTGATAGCAGCCTCCTGTAACCCCCTGTAATGCGGAAACCCGGGCGGGCAGAGAAAAAGGGCCAGCGTTAGCAGGCAGTCTTTGTGTGAAAAAATGATAAAAATGTATTTTGGGTACAGTGTTGTTTGACTGAATAATTGTCATTCAAAGAGTGACAGCGCTGAAAGCTGACCTGGACAGGAAGAGGTTAACAGTGCTCAGTATTGAAGTGGTTAATGTTTTTGTAAAGTTCAGACATGAAATATGAACAAAGTATATCCCTGTATAGAGTGTGCTTGTGCTGACAAGGAACATGTGAACTAAGGGAAAGAACAAAGTGAGCAGAGGGTTGACTTGATCACTGTGCTGCTGCTTCATTGACCAATTAGTAAGTAAAGAAGTTAATATAAGTACCTTACCCTCAGCTTCCATATTGCAGAGGCTGGCATCATCGATTTTCTGATAAGATCCCAGGGAATTCTGAATATCCCAAATCTCATAAGATAATGGTCAAGCACAGTGCAGAAATGTCTTCTTGTGAGAATTGTGGCTACTCACAATTTCTTGAAATCTTGCCGGAAATATGGTGATTTCACCCTCGTCTAGGTACCACAGTTGGAAACAGTGGGTAAGGCACAAATAAGTGACTTTTTTTTTTTTTTTTTTTTACTCGCAAGCTTTTTTAAAATTTTAGGTTTGCATGGTGGAGGGGACCCTTTGTAAATGAGCAGACCTTGTATATTTAGTACATGGTCTACTTGCTCTTGTTTGCCCCTATAAGATGACTTAATCTATCCCACCCCTCCTCGTTGGAGATGCATACTCACATCAAACCCCACAGCTGTGGCTGGGCATTGCTTACATCCTGCAGCACAAGTCTTCTGACTGCACCTGAGCAGTAGAACATCTCAGAAGTCTATGGAGCCCAGGAAGAGAGGAAGGTAGACAGGTCCCATAGACTTCTGTGAGACTCTACTGTGCAGCCAACGGACAGAGGACTTGCAGAGTGGGATGTAGACATCAAGGCAGCGGCTGTCAGATGGAGGTAACTATCCATCCTCCCTGGTGAGAAATATTTACTTCTTGCTTGATACCACTTGCTGTATTGATGTTCACAGAATACTCACACAAAAATAGCAGCCCATAGTTATACTTCGTCAACAAGCAAAATTTGAAACATTACTATTTGTCAGATTGGATAAACCTGGGTCTTTATGGGTACAGAGGCTCTCAATTTTAAATACAACAAATTTAATAAAATTATGTTGTCTGCAAAGTTTATTACTTTTGATGCTCTGTGTTTGTGTCAAAAATATAGATTTAGGGAATTCATTTTATCTACTGGAGCAATGGCAAAGTGGCGCCATGGCTGAGCTGTTATCTTTTCTTCACAGGGAACAACCCATTTTTAGCACCAGAGCTCACGTTTTTCAGATAGACCCAGTTACCAAAAAGAATTGGATTCCAGCCAGCAAACATGCTGCCACTGTGTCCTACTTCTATGATGCCACAAGAAATGTATATCGGATCATCAGTGTGGGTGGCAACAAGGTAAGGCACAATGCATTATATTTAGAAACAATGAAAGTATAACTAAAGTCAAAACTTTTTTTTTTATTTAGTTTTGGATGGAGCAGAGAGGGATTAGAACACCTGTCAGTTTTTATTGCTGTCTGTGCCCCCATTAAGGAGAGTCACCCTCTCTATTTGTCCTGTCTACCATTATTGAAAGTGAAAGTAAAGAAAATCCTAAATTGTGGGTTGTTCCCAGAAAAGTAATAAAGGTGAAATCTTCCAATGAGGACACCAGTTCTGGTGATCCCCAAGGAATTCCCTTAATATGCAGGGATTTCCTCTTACTTCCTGTTTGGCTGTGGGACAGGAAGTGAAGGGAAATCTCCGAAATGGGACACAGATGGCAAAAAACAAAGTCCATCCAGTTCAACCAACAGGGGAAAAAAACCCATAAAAACATACACACAAATAGAAAACCTCCATATACACAATCCTATACACCCACACTTGATACTTGATCCAGAGAAAGGCAAAAAAAAACAAACCAAGCATGACTCAATTTGCTCCAATGGGGGGGGGGGGGGATCCTTTCTGACCCCCCCCTCCAAGAGACAATTGGATATTCCCTGGATCAACTTTACCTATAAATATTAGCATTCAGTTATATTATGTACATTTAGGAAAGAATCCAGTCCTTTTTTTAAAAAACAAACTAACAGCTGGTTCTGGCCGGCTCAGTAAAGGGAGTCTATTCCACATTTTCACAGCTCTTACTGTAAAGAAGTCTTTCCATATTTGGAGATGAAATCATCTCTTTTCCTCTAGATGTATAAGCATGCTCCCTTGTTTCTGTGATGACCTTAAAATGAATAACTGTACACCAAGTTCACTATATGGACCCCTTATATATTTGTACATGTTGATCATATCCCCCCTTAATCTCCTCTTCTCAAGAGAGAAAAAATTCAGTTCCTCATAGCTGAGCTCCTCCATGCCTCTAATCAGTTTGGTTGCCCTTCTCTGCTATAACCCCCCTTTACTCTATCCAAAATGGGGAAAAAAAAAAAAGTTTGCCTATAGTAGAGCATAAAAAGCATCTTCTAATCCTCTGTCTTATTTGTGCAGGCCATCATCAACAGTACCATTACTCCAAATATGACCTTCACCAAAACCTCACAGAAATTCGGACAATGGGCCGACAGTCGAGCCAATACAGTGTACGGTCTGGGCTTTGCTTCTGAACAGAACCTGACTCAGGTAAATCGGGACTACCTCAGGCTTTACTTAGTACTGGATAGAAATGAAAAGTTTCCTGTGTAAAGATGAACAAACAATACAAAATAGGGACTATAGACATTGTAAATAAGGTCATCATGCCAGCATGTCTAACTGGTGTTTTATAGACTTGCATGCAACACTTTTGCTCCTTCTCTACAGGCCTCAGGGGTTTTAAGAAAAAAAAAGTCCCCAGTTGCTCTGTAGATCTTAAAGTGGAATTGTATCCATAACAACTTGACGACAAAAATGTTTTTGAGCAAAAAAAAATTAATAATATGCTACCAAAATTAGTGTGTGCTATAAATTGCCTCCATCATTGTTGCTGTTTCTTCTTGCTGGTGGCTGCCATTTTGCTAAAACCCAGAGCCCCTGAACAGCAGTAAATCTCTAGACTGTCAGCAGATGGACCTCCAAAAATTCAGCACACTAAATATAGAGATGAACTGAGCATGTGCTTAGCAGTTTGAGACGGTGTATTACTGGATTTTAAACAGTATAAACAGTATAAGCACTTATTTTTAAGTTCCACTTACATATTTCGCATTTCAGGAAACATTTATGGTTCCATTCTCTTGATTTAAATATTGTAAATTACAATTTTTTTTGCGATAATCTTAAAACCCAAAAGTGCCATAATCCTTTTCTGGAATTAAGTAGGCTCTGACCCCATAGTGTAGCCACTGTGAAGATTTAGGCTGGGTTCACACCTATGCGAATTGGATGTGGGTTTCTCCGCAATTCACATAGCAGGAGAATGTGACCGGCTCTCTATGGAGTCAGTTCACATATCTCTGGGGCGGCTGTGGAGCGGCTTGTACTGTGCGTCTTTCGCTCCGTTTCAGGGTAGAATTCAGTCAGATTCGGCCCGATTCGTCCCTGAAACGGAGAACAGGGACGCACAGCAAATTGCAAAATTTGTACTTGAAATTTGAGGAAAAAGGAATGGACTCTAGCACACAGGACTTATACAGTGGGGACAGAAAGTATTCGTATTGCAAAACATGTCAACAATTCTGTGTTTTTCTGTCGGTATGGGGAGCTGTGTGTACATTAATGAGGAAAAAAATGAACATAAATGATTTTTATGCGCAAATGGCTGCAATATAACAGAGTAAAAAATTTAAGGGGGTCTGAATACTTTCCATCCCCACTGTACATGCAGGAGAGTACATCCACTTCAATGTCTACAAAACATCACATTTTCCAGTGTTATTCTTATGTAAAGCATTTAACCAAAGGTCATATGAAGCCTAAAACAAAAAAACGGCAGTTGACTGCAGATATGCCCCACTGGCAAATACTGAGTTCCAAATGGTATTGATGCATGTTGCTCCCCCAATCTTTGCTCGAGGAAAACATTCAGAGGCTATAGACAAAGTATAAAGAAGCCCTTTTATGTTAGGAATCGATATGTTGCTATGGCATTGTTCTGGTTCCTACAAGACAAGAAGAATAGAATAGAATAGAATGAAGAAAAATATTCTAGGTTTACCACATTTTGGGTTCTGACTTAGGCTACATTCACACCAATGCGTTTTTTTATTTGCCTGCTTTTTGCAGAAACTCAGGACATTATTTTTAACATGGGTTACTATGGAACACGTTCACATCAATGCACGTGTACGTGCACGACACACTGTGGGTGTGCGCTCTGAAAAGCAGGGGAGCCAATGCACGGGTCCGGTTGCCACGATGTCCGCCGGCCACCCGCGATCGCTCCTCAGAGGTAGAACGGGGATCTGCCAATTTAAACAAATCGGGTCCCTGTTCTGTCAGGGGAGTACAGTGTGATTGTCTGTTCCTAGTGATCAGGAACAGCTATCTCTTTGTACTCCCAGTCAGTCCACTCCCCCCCACAGTTAGAAACACCTCCCTAGGACACACATAACCCCTTGATTGCCCCTAGTGTTAACCCCTTCCCTGCCAGTATCATTTATACAGTGATCAGTGGATATTTTTAGCTCTGATCACACTAATAATGTCACTGGTCCCAAAAAAGTGTCAAAACTGTCCGATCTGTCCGCTGCAATGTCGCAGTCCCGCTAAAAATCGCTGATCACCGCCATTGCTAGTAAAAAAAAAATAATAATAAAAATGCCATAAATCTATTCCCTATTTTGTAGACACTATAATTTTTGCGAAAACCAATCAATATACACTTATTGTGATTTTTTTTTTTTTTTCTCAAAATTGTCAGTCTCTTTGTTTATAGCGCAAAAAAAAAAAACCCCGCTGAGGTGATACCACCAAAAGAAAGCTCTATTTATGGGGAAAAAAAGGACATCAATTTTATTTGGGTACGGCTTCGCACGCCCACACAATTGTCGGTTAAAATAACGCAGTGCGTATTGCAAAAATTACCTGGTTATTAAGGGGCTAAAACCTTTCGGTCCTTAAGTGGTAACCGCTTGCCCCCCTCCGGCTGTCATATGGCAGGTGGCGCGGCTCTCATTCTGGCAGGGAGTCATATGACGCCCTCGCCTTCCCGGCCCACCAGGGGGCACGCCGTGTGACTCGGGACCCGATGCGTGTGC
Organism: Lithobates clamitans; assembly: GCA_037952925.1. NCBI lineage: Eukaryota > Metazoa > Chordata > Amphibia > Anura > Ranidae > Lithobates > Lithobates clamitans. The sequence goes on along the minus strand of JBBGZY010001129.1, from coordinate 3,893,692 downwards.
CCGTCGGCGCGATGTCCACCGGGCACCCACGATTGCCCGGTCACACAGCAGGACCATGGATCTGTGTGTGTAAACACACAGATCCACGTCCTGTCAGAGGAGAGGAGACCGATGTGTGTTCCCAGTACAGAGGAACACTGATCGGTCTCCTCCCCTTGTGAATCCCCTCCCCCTACAGTTAGAAACACTCCCTAGGAAACAAAATGAACCCCTCAATCACCCCCTAATGTTAACCCCTTCCCTGCCAGTCACATTTATACAGTAATCAATGCATTTTTATAGCACGGATCGCTGTATACATGTGAATGGTCCCAAAAATGTGTCAAACGTGTCCGATGTGTACGCCGCAATATCGCAGTCACAATAAAAATCACAGATCGCCGCCATTACTAGTAAAAACAAAAAAAAAAAAATAATAATAATAAAAATGCTATAAATCTATCCCCTATTTTGTAGACACTATAACTTTTGCGCAAACCAATCAATATACGCTTATTGCGATTTTTTTTTTTATTTTTTTTTTAACAAAAATATGTAGAAGAATACATATCGGCCTAAACTGAGGAAAAGGTTTGTTTTTAAAAAAAAAACAAATTAGATATTTATTATAGCAAAAAGTAAAAAATGATGCGTTTTTTTTCAAACTTGTCACTCTTCTTCTTGTTTATAGCGCACAAAATAAAAACCGCAGAGATGATCAAATACCACCAAAAGAAAGCTCTATTTGTGGGAAAAAAATAACAATTTAATTTAGGTACAGTGTTGCATGACCGCGCAATTGTCATTCAAAGTGTGACAGCTCTAAAAGCTGAAAAATGGCCTGGGCAGGAAGGGGTGAAAGTGCCAGGTATTGAGGTGGTTAAATGCAAAACACTTTTTTTTTTTTTTTTTGTTCAATGGAGAAGCTGCAGAAAAGCATGTAGTGCATTTTTTTACCGCGATTTTGCTGTGATTTGCATTTTGCGGTTTAAAATCTGCCCAACAACAAATTTGCCTAAAAATAAAAAATAAAAAAATTGCACATCATGACAAAATCACAGGAAGAACATGCAAAAAGCACTGCAGAAACACTCAAAAGCAATATGCATAGGTGTGAATGGAGCCTTATAGTGATTAGAAAGTCTTTTTTTTGTTTTTCTATAAAAATAACAAACCTGTTTTACTTGCCTGCTCTGTGAAGTGGTTTTGCACAGAGCAGCCCAAATCCTTCTCTTCTCGGGTCCCTCTTCGGCTATCCTGGTCCTTTATGTTGAGTGCCCCCCCACAACAAGCAGCTTGCTATGGGGGCACCAAAGCCGAGCTGCAGCTCTGTGTGTCCATTCAGACATGGAGCTGCAGTTCGGCCCCGCCCCTATCTCTCCTGATTGGCTAACTGACTTTGACAGCAGCGGGAACCAATGGTGCTGCTGCTGTGTCTCAGCCAATCAGGAGGGAGAGTTCCGGATGGCTGAGACACTCGTGTACATCGCTGGACAGAGATGAGGCTCAGGTAAGTATTAGGGGGGCTGCTGCGCACAGAAGGCTTTTTAAAAGCCTTAAGGCTAAAAATACTTGTGACTTTACAACCCCTTTTAAAGGGTGCACACTGCTGATTTCAAACTAATCACTGTGGTAAATGTATTAGAATGCCTGTGTGGCTGAAAAACATTGCATAGCTACAGTATATGGATAGCAATGGGTCATTTGAACGTCTTCCTGAGAATTCCATATATCGCCCACAGAGGTTTTATTGAGGTTAAATGTGTGTTTTGCAGAGATTTACTGACCCACTTTGCAGTGCAACAAGCTGCAGTTATCAGCCTGATTTAGATCATAAAAATTGAAAGCACTGTTGTAAGCTCATAACACTAAATTATACAAAACTGGCTTTATGGTCTCTTCATCTTGTGCAGTATGTTATATTCCCTGTTACTTTATGTCAGGTCTAATCCAAAACTCAACTCCACGCAGACCACTTGATACAAAGTTAAAATATATGGCTACCTTCTAAATGATTTATAATTCTTAGTAATTCTTGTGATTCAGCCATCATTACCAGGTACCATAGCTATACTGGACCTCGCTGCAGCTGTAGTACTACAGCAAGATCCAGACACGCTCCCAAACTGCTGATCAGACAATTAAGAAAAAGCAGCAGACAGATGAGATCATTCTTCTATGCACTCTGCTCCCTTCTCCTGTCAGCGTATGCACTCTCAGCACATACATCTCTAGCAGAGCCTGAATGACAACACATAGGTTGGACTTGATGGACTCGTGTCTTTTTTTTCAACCTCACCTACTATGTAACTATGTAACTATGTAACTTAACTTGCCTCCCTCTCCCTGACTGACTGCTGTTGTACAGGAGATTACAAGAGGCTGATCAGGACAAATATCATTTCTTCACTAGCTTGATTTAAATATACAGTATACTGAGGCATCTTTCACACTATGCATTGCGTTAAGGCATTTTTTACATATCCCTCCAAACATTCCCAACAATGTCAGAACATTCTTGATTCTCAGGATACTAACAAAGTGATTGCTAGCAAAATGAGCATGGTTTTGCTTTAATATGGGTGCGTTACATTAGAATATTGTCTGCATAGACTGGAGCTGTTATTGATCTGGTCTTATATTTTAAAATGTTGGTCAATTTGTTTTGCTAATGTTAACAAAGATTATTATTATTATTATTATTATTATTATTATTATTATTAATAATAATAATAATAATAATAATAATAATATTTAAAACCGAACCCCACACAAAAATAACAAGATAAAATGATGAAAAAAAACAAAAAACAAAACCAGCTTTTACTAAAATGTTCACCTTTTAATCAAAAGACCCCCTCTGCAGTACTTTTTTCTGTCGCTAGAAGTCCTCAGTCTGATAGCCAATATCAATCCACTTTGAGCCCACCCCAGCCTGTGACTGGATAGAGAAAGGGGAGGCAGCACAGTAATGAGCTAATCTCTGTCACCCTGGTCTCTGCTCCAATCACCATGCTTCTGGGAGGACATGAACTGATTGGTCCCTTGTGCTGCTTCTTTCTCTGCTTTTTGTGCTTTACAGGGTCTGCAGGAGGTTGCATACCAGAACATATTCAGGTGCCTAAACTGCTTGTGTTTAACCGCTTAGCGACCACCCCACGCACATACACTTACGGGTTTGGGGCATGCATGCACGCACCACTGGCGACCCGCTCCCATTGTGATTATATACAGCGGAAGCCCAGCGGTGGGTACCACAGACTGAATGCCGCTGTTTAGACAGTACAGAGGCAGAACAACAATCTGCCTATGTAAACAAAGCAGATTGTCGTTCTGTCAGAGGGAAAGGTACTGATCCTATGAATCTGCTAAGCAGGAACGGATCTTTGCCTTCCCCTAATCAAAGCACAACTTAGGCACACATTTAACCCATTGATCGCCCCTGATGTTAACCCCTTGCCTGCAAGTGTCATTAGTACAGTGACAGTGCATATTTTTTAGCACTGATCACTATATTAGTGTCACTGGTCCCCAAAAAGTGTCGGTTAGGTGTCTGATTTGTCCGCCACAATATCACAGTCCCACTATAAGTCGCTGATCGCCGCCATTACTAGTAAAAATAAATAAAAATATCCCATAGTTTGTAGATGCAGTAACTTTTGTATAAACTAATCAATATATATAATATGTAGTAGAATACATATTGGCCTAAATTGATGAAAAAATTTGATTTTTTTTTTTGGATATGTTTTATAGCAGAAAGTAAAAAAAATTTTTTTTTAAATTGTCGTGTTTTTTTTTTTTTTTTTCTCTATAGCGCAAAAAATAAAGACTGCAGAGGGGATCAAATGCCACCAAAAGAAAGCTCTATTTGTGGGGAAAAGGACAAATTCTACTTTGGGTACAGTGTCCCTTAATGACCAGGCCATTTTTTGCGATGCGGCACTGCTTTAGCTGACAATTGTGCGGTCGTGTGATGCTATACCTGAACAAAATATATTTTTTTTTTTCCCACAAATAGAGCTTTCTTTTGGTGGTATTTGATCACCTCTGCGGTTTTTCTTTTTTTTTTTTTTTTGTTTTGTTTTTTTTTGTTGTGTTTTTTTTTTTTTTCGCTATAAACAAAGACCGACAATTAAAAAAAAAACAAACAATATTTTTTACTTTTTGCTATAATAAATATCCCCCAAAAAATGTAAAATGTCTTCATCAGTTTAGGCCGATATGTATTCTTCTACATATTTTAAATACAACAAAAGGGCAATAAGCGTATATTGGTTCGCGCAAAAGTTATATAGTGTCCACAAAATAGGGGATAGATGTATGGCTTTTTTTTTTTTTTTTTGCAGGCCTGCGACATCGCGGCGGACAGATCGGACACTTTGACACTTTTTTGGGACCATTGACATTTTATACAGCGATCAGAGCTAAAAATAGCCACTGATTGCTGTATAAATGTCACTGGCAGGGAAGGGGTTAACACTAGGGGACGATCAAGGGGTTAAGTGTTCCCTGGAAGGTGTTTCCAACTGTGGGGGCAGTGTACTGACTGGGGGAGGAGACAGATCGCTGTTCCTAATCACTAGGAACAGACGATCTGTCTATCCTCCCCTGGCAGAACGGGGATCTGTCTATTTACATTGACAGATCCCCGTTCTGTCTCTCTTAAAAGCAATCGCGGACATTGCGGCCGCCGGCCACTCGCATCAGCTACGGTGTCACGCCCCCTAGTGCTCTTAAAGCGTACCATGATGGCAATTTGCCCAGGAGAGCCAGCCTGCCGCAGTACAACTGTGGTGTCTGGTCTTTAAGTGGTTAAAGTAACACAGTGCCGTATCGCTAAAAATTGCAGGGTCATTAAGGGGCTGAAACCTTCCGGGGCTGAAGTGGTTAACTCTGTCATTCATTTGTTATGTTCATATAAAGCTGGATACACATTATACAATTTTTGTTTTTCAATTTCCTTTAGATTTACCTTCAACTATGTAGTGCATGAGCCCTGTCTGATTGCATTCAATTTGAAAGTGTTTAGGTTTGACCTCATATTTTATGGTTTTGGTAAATATAAAGGAAAGTTGTACAAATATTGTATAGTGTGTAGCCAGCATTACACTTGTTTTAGGCTGCAGGTGTTTTGTTTGTACCTGCACATAATTATTACAAGAGTTGAGTAAACGTAGATCTGTCCAGGATTGTACTTGATTTTAATATTTGCAATTTCTAGATACAGTATATTGCAAAAAGTATTGGGATGTCTGCCTTTACACGCACATGAACTTTAATGGCATCCCAGTCTTCGTCCGTAGGGTTCAATATTAAGTTGTAAAGAGGTTTCAGGTGTGGGTGTGGCGCTGTTCTAATTGAGAAATGTGACTCTGTGGTGTCCTACTAGACTCACCCCTATAGGGTAGAACCAATGTGAGTGTCTATAACTCAAATTGCGATGAGGTACAGAAAAATAAAATTGAAAATAAATAAAAGTGGATCACAAAAAATTTGGTGCATTTAGTTACTATCCCATAATTTATAGCCACGTGTAAGATTATTAATGGGAGGAATGTGGGGTGGTGTTGGGGGGAGGAAAAGGAAAGGGTGAGGAAGGGGTTAAAGGGATTAGTGGCTGGTGATTAGAATAGTGATCAGCATCTATATTGAAATAACAGTTGTAGACCAATATTGGCTAGATTAGTCCCATTAACGTGCACATTTGACAAATAGTGCTGGCTGTTTAGTCCTCGACTCCTTTCACCCCTGCAGGGGTATCATACAGTCAGTCTGTGCCACTGTGCGGCAGTTCCTGGCACTCTCAGGATCGTGTTGGTGTTTAACATAGAAGAAAAGGGGTGCCCATAGCGTAAAAACGTTTTTCTAAAAGTTTTTATTCACCAAAATAATAGAGCGGTACTCACATATTAGTAGCTCTTTAATAAGCAAAAAAGTAACAAATCCTGTCTGTTTGGGAGATGATGCAAGACATAGGATTAGGCCATACCCTACGCGTTTCGTCATTGGACGTCTACGGGAGCGTGACCCTTGCTGCACCTCCCACCCTTATATACTGTGCGGTGATCGTTCTGCACATGCGCTGTGGGTCAATTAGCATCCATTTTGCCTGAGTCTGTTACAGACCAAAGTCCGTTAGCGGCCATTTTTCCTATGCTCATTAAGGACCGAAGTCCTAAATAGTTGGTAGGTAAATAAGACCGTAGGTGGTGACACCGCAAATACATTCTCCATAACTGAACTTTTATTTTAATTTTTTATTAAATTATTGTGTTTTATACATATTGTTGTGTAAAATCGTTGACATCGGAAGTACCTGATTATACTGTGCGGGATTCCAAGTAATTCTGCCTGCAGTAAGCTTATTTAAAATCATCTCACTTCTATATCTAGGAAGTAACGGCGGCACCACTTCAGATATGGAGAATGCGGTGTCACCACCTACGGTCTTATTTACGTACCAACTATTTAGGACTTCGGTCCTTAATGAGCATAGGAAAAATGGCCGCTAACGGACTTCGGTCTGTAACAGACTCAGGCAAAATGGCCGCTAATTGACCCACAGCGCATGTGCAGAACGATCACCGCACAGTATATAAGGGTGGGAGGTGCAGCAAGGGTCACGCTCCCGTAGACGTCCAATGACGAAACGCGTAGGGTGTGGCCTAATCCTACATCTTGCATCATCTCCCAAACACACACGATTTGTTGATTCGATTTGATACTTTCTCACTTGTTAAAGAGCTACTAATATGTGAGTACTGCTCTATTATTTTGGTGAATAAAAACTTTTAAAAAAACGGTTTTACGCTATGTGCGCCCCTTTTCTTCTATGTTAAACACCAACACGATCCTGAGAGTGCCAGGAACTGCCGCACAGTAGCACAGAGTGAGACTTCATGATACCCCTGCAGGGGTGAAAGGAGTCGAGGACTAAACAGCCAGCACTATTTGTCAAACGTGCACGTTAATGGGACTAATCTAGCCAATATTGGTCTACAACTGTTATTTCAATATAGATGCTGATCACTATTCTAATCACCAGCCACTAACCCTTTTAACCCCTTCCTCACCCTTTCCTTTTCCTCCCCCCGGCACCACCCCACATTCCTCCCATTAATAATCTTACACGTGGCTATAACTTATGGGATAGTAACTAAATGCACCAAATTTTTTGTGATCCACTTTTATTTACATTATTTATTTTCAATTGTATTTTTCTGTACCTCAACGCAATTTGAGTTATAGACACTCACATCGGTTCTACCCTATAGGGGTGAGTCTAGTAGGACACCACAGAGTCACATTTCCCAATTAGAACAGCGCCACACCCACACCTGAAACCTCTTTATAGCCCAACTTTCTCCACTTCGGTGGTGATTGTTGCTTGGGGGCAGCAGTTCTAAACCAACCTTTTTCTATATCCACTGCGCGGGGCCACCATTTAATTACCATTTCCACTGTTTGTGCTCTACGGAGCCAAATAGAACCCTGCAGCAATGGATATTTTCAGATATTTAAATAATAGGAATATCAATCTAACAGACGTTTTTAATCAGGAACTAGTAGTCAATAGACAAGACCTGAATAGCCTCTTTAAACAACTTAAACATAGCATTGAAAAACAAATAAGAGTCTGGTGGGATATAGCAACATTAGAGATGTATATAACAGAGAAAATCACCCCAAGAAGACTTAGGTTGGATATTTCACCTAATGACGCGACTAACGATAAAGGATTGATGGAGGAATAGTACAGATTCTTCAATGAAAGCGAAACCGCACTACTAAACAAATTAGTGGTGCGGAGACAACATAAATTAAAAAATATAGAATCAGAAATTTTACAAATGAGAGATCAACTAACACCATTCCTAGAATCAAGAGAGTATAAAGAGAAAGAAAACAGCTTACAGGAAGTAGCAAAGAAATATGATAAGGAGATACACCAAAAAAAATTTAGAAGGGATGTGTTAGATTACAAGAACCAGCAGGTTTACAAATGGCAAACCGATGAAAGCTATATGGAGGAAGATCATAACATTTCAATGATGGATGAATCCAGAGAAAACTCAATGGAAGGAGACACAACAATATGGCAAGAAACAAGACCGACCTTAATTAGAACACCAAGAGAGCTACCGGAAGAAACTTCCACATCTGGGATCAGAAGGGGAGGTTTTAGCCCTGACCGTAGAAACTAGAGACAGCAAGAAAGAAATGAAAATAGAACAACAATATAATAATGTTCCAATTACCCCAAGAACACCGAGGTATAGGAACAGATATTCCCCTTTTTAAGGAATGAACACCAATACACCTCCTATGAAGAACCACAGCATAGGCGGGGGGTTTTTCCCAGGGAATACAGAGGAAGACATCCGGCATTCAGAAGAAGGCCGTCACCATACAGGGGAGACAATGGCCCCCAAGGAACACAAAGGGGATGGAGACCCTTCAGGTTCCCTACCAGGAACCGGAGAAACAGAGACCCCCGTCAAGGGTGGAATCCAAGGGTAACCAGAGATACAAATACAAGACCAAGGGACAGACTACAGGAAGAAACACAATGGGAGGAGAGAATGGAACAAGTATACAGACCACAAAGATGGGGAAGAGGAAGCGGACAAGAGGGAAGAGAGGAGGGACCAAGCAAAAGAAGAAGAGAATACTAGGAGGAGGCATTTTCAACCTAAGTGAGGCAAACTTCAATGAAGAAGAAATGAAGGTGCTTGACCTGGGTCTTAAATAGGCACCCGAGAAAAACCTAGATCCCTTCGAAGTATATATAGCCCTCCAAAAATTCATGAGAAAATTGAACATCAAAAAATTTTTTGCAATTAAAGATAAGAATAGGATACAAAAAGATAAAGAAGTTTCCATGTTTCAACATTCAAATTTAAAGAATAATTCCATATTCAATCCCAATTTTGCAACAAAACTAAAGCCTTATGCCGCGTACACACGAGCGGACTTTACGGCAGACTTTGCCCGGCGGACGGGATTTCGTCACACAATTCGATCGTGTGTGGGCTCCAGCAGACTTTGTTTTCTCAAAAGTTGGACGGACTTAGATTTGAAACATGTTTTAAATCAATCTGTCGAAATCGAGTCCGGTCGAAAAGTCCGCTGGTCTGTATGCTAGTTCGGACAAAAAGCCACGCTAGGGCAGCTATTGGCTACTGGCTATGAACTTCCTTGTTTTAGTCCGGTCGTACTTCATCACGTACGAATTCGACTGACTTTGGTGGATTGTGTGTAGGCAAGTCCGTTCATTCAGAAAGTCCGTCATAAAGTCTGTCAAAGTCCGCCGAACAAAGTCTGCCGTAAAGTCCGCTTGTGTGTACGCGGCATTACGTTCTTTAAAAAGATGGTGGAACAAGATATAAGGAAATTGAAACCGAAGAAAGTAAAAACAAGCATCTGGAACACCATCAAAGAAATTGAGAAGAAAAAGAATATAGTCATTCGACCGGCCGATAAGGGCGGAGGCCTGGTTATTTTGAATAAGGACTACGAATTGGAAATGGACAAACTATTGAAAACACCAAATACATATAAAAAACTGAGAGGTAACCCGAAAGTTGATTACGAAAAGAAATTGAAGGCCTATATACAAAAGGGTGAAAAAAGAGGGATCCTAACCAAAAAGGAAGCAAAGTACCTAGTCCCACAAGCAGCCAAAACACCAGTTATTTATTACGTCCCTAAAATCCACAAAAATCAATCAAATCCCCTGGGAAGACCTATAATAAGTGGTATTGAGTCAATGTTCTCAAGACTAGGAGCATACCTAGACTGTTATCTACAACCACTAGTGGCAAAAGGGAAATCTTATCTGAAAGACAGCAGACAACTGATTGCGGAGCTGAGCAACTTCAAAGTAAATGAGGATGATATCCTTGTAACTATTGACATAAACTCCTTATATACCAACATCATACAAAAAGATGGCCTAAAAGGTGTAGAATGGGCACTACATCTACAAACTAGTCTCAAAGAAGAACAAATCAAGTACATATTAGAAGGATTAGAATTGGCCATGGGCCACAATTATTTTTGGCATAAAGGGGACTTCTACACCCAGACTAAAGGAGTAGCCATGGGGGCTAAATATGCCCCTAGTGTGGCAAATTTGTTCCTCAATAAGTGGGAAGAGGAACAAATTTACAGTATCAACAGAAAAAATTTGAAGTTATACCGGCGATACATAGATGATATTGTTAGTGTGGGGCGGCACTGAAGAGGAGCTGGAAGTTTTCTTTGACTAAATAAACCATAAGATCTATGGACTCACGTTCTCGGGAATTTGGAATAAACAAAATATAGACTACCTTGACTTACAGGTTTACAAATATAATGGATACCTCTGTACTAGGACGTTCTTTAGGACCACGGATAGGAATGGTTACATTCCAAGCAACAGCTGCCACAATCCACAATGGATTGGAAACATTCCCAAGGGACAACTCATGCGAATATACAGAAATTGCAGCAATAAAAATGAGTACGAGGTACAAGCAGATATATTAATAGATTTGTGGGAAAAGGGTATAAGAGGAGGGATTTAATAAACAGTGTCTCTAGACACTTCAGGGACTATCACAACAAAGATCCGAGATGTATGGTCTTTTACGCTATTGACAAAATTAAGGGGCACTGGAGAGGTGATAACAAAAGAATTAAGATTTCACAAAATTAAACTAAGTGGATCTTCCAGCTAGACACCCTCCAACCAATGGGAATGAACATAGACGTCGACCTGAACTTCTTTCTTACTAACTTTTAGTACCATAAGTATACCACCTGTATTGAATATATTTCCCATTTAAACTAAGTAGAAAATGGAAAAAATATACGATATTACCACACTTGACCCACATGTTGTCTCCAGAGACGATCGTGTATGTAGTAGTTGACCCTAACTATATATGTTTGTTTTAATAAGTATAGTACATTTTACGCTATACGGGATGTACTTCAATTTCTCGAGCCCATATTCAGTATACATATACATTTTTATGATTTAATACGTGGTTGGGGTTCTCTTTCACCTTATACACGCCCACGTATCCCAGTTTCACTATAGAGTATACGCATCTAATTTTTTCCTCTTTTATTTGATTTTTTTCCTTTTTTTTACATTTTTTCCAATTTTTCCTTTTCCATTTGATATTTATTATGGGGCTGGTCTGATTCCATCATTTTTATACATACCCGGTAGAATAAAATTGAACATCAATTATCGTTTGACTTGGTCACAACGATTATTATAACCCCCTTTGCTGTATAAGATTAAAGGGGACAATATTGTCGCCAGAAATGCACTGCATCCGGTACAACTTAGGGAGTACAGCACTTTTCTTCAGGCATGTACATATTTGGTTTTAATACCATGCATAACCCAGGTTTTCATACATACATATACACATTTTCCTCTTCTTAAGAAAAAATATCTACCATATGAAACTTTAGGCAGTTTCTTTGGGAATGTAAGGGCCAATATCTTACCCTCTACATGCTGGGAACTTCGAATAAATAAAACAAAAATAAATATAAATTGTATGCTTAGTAACCTTATTTTTAACCTACCCTCTCTCTCTGCTTATCATAAATATATCACAACTATAAGGGATAATAATGGGGATGACCGCACTGTATAATGTAGGCTTGTAAAAAATTGATATTAATGACCGATTTACTACACTCAAACTACTCCCCACCCCATGTGGTACCCTTGTGGATTAATACTTTTAACTGAACATTAACCCCTTCACTCATTACTGTTACACTACATAAAAGTAAACATACAGAGGCATCTGGATGTTTCATAATCTATGCGATTGAGATAATATTTCCGAAATAGACAATTTTGAGACAGGGGTTTCTATATATATATATATATATATATATATATATATATATATATATATATATATATATATATATATATATATATATATATATATATATATATATATTCACTTTTTATATTTTATAATTTTTAAAAAAATTGTATTTCCTTATTTTTATTTTTACTTTTTATTTTCATTTTATTTAAATTATTGTGTTTTTATTCATATTGTTGTGTAAAATCGTTGACATCGGAAGTACCTGATTATACTGTGCGGGATTCGAAGTAATTCCGCCTGCAGTAAGCTTATTTTAAAATCATCTCACTTCTATATCTAGGAAGTAACGGCAGCACCACTTCAGTTATGGTGAATGTATTTGCGGTGTCACCACCTACGGTCTTATTTACCTACAAACTATTTAGGACTTCGGTCCTTAATGAGCATAGGAAAAATGGCCGCTAACGGACTACGGTCTGTAACAGACTCAGGCAAAATGGATGCTAATTGACCAGATACTGTGCAGAACGATCACCGCACAGTATATAAGGGTGGGAGGTGCAGCAAGGGTCACGCTCCCGTAGACGTCCAATGATGAAATGCGTAGGGCGTGGCCTAATCCTACGTCTTGCATCATCTCCCAAACACACAGGATTTGTTAACGATTCGATTTGATACTTTCTCACTTGTTAAAGAGCTACTAATATGTGAGTACCGCTCTATTATTTTGGTGAATAAAAACTTTTAAACAAACATTTTTACGCTATGGGCACCCCTTTTCTTCTATGTTAAACACCAACACGATCCTGAGAGTGCCAGGAACTGCCACACAGTGGCACAGACTGTGACTGCATGATACCCCTGCAGTGGTGAAAGGAGTCGAGGACTAAACAGCCAGCACTATTTGTCAAATGTGCACGTTAATGGGACTAATCTAGCCAATATTGGTCTACAACTGTTATTTCAATATAGATGCTGATCACTATTCCAATCACCAGCCACTAACCCCTTTAACCCCTTCCTCACCCTTTCCTTTTCCTGTTTGACCATTCTTCCAGAAGCACATTTGTGAGGTCAGACACTGATGTTGGCCGAGAAGGCCTGGCTCGCAGCCTCCGCTCTAATTCATCCCAAAGGTGTTCTTTTGGGTTGAGGTCAGGACTCTGTACAGACCAGTCAACTTCCTCCACCCCAAACTCGTTCATTCATGACTTTGTGGACCTTGCTTTGTGCACTGGTCTAAATAATTTGGTGGAGGGGGGATTATGATGTGGGGTTGTTTTTCAGGGGTTGGGCTTGGCTTCTTAGTTCCAGTGAAGGGAACTCTTGAGGAATCATCATACCAAGATATTTTGGACAATTTTCATGCTCCCAACTTTGTGGGAACAGTTTGGAGATGGCCCAAAGCAAGGTCCAGTGCCTGACCTCACAAATGTACTTCTGGAAGAATGGTCAAACATTCCCATAGACACACTCCTAAACCTTGTGGACAGCCTTCCCAGAAGAGTTGAAGCTGTTTATAGCTGAAAAAGGTGGGCCAACTCAATATTGAACCCTATGGACTAAGACTGGAATGCCATTAAACTTCATATGTGTGTAAAGTCAGGCATCCCAATACTCCTGACAATATAGTGTATGTTGTGTTATCAGGCCCATGTAACGTCATTACAGGAGCAAAGCAGTCACAATTTTCTTTGCGCATTGGCAGTGGTCACCTTCTTTCATTGTCTTCATTCATCTCGGTCACAGACAACACATTTTCTGATTGGCAGAATTTACTATTAACTCTCAGTGGATGTAATGATTTCACAAACCATGTATTAAAGCTCACACAAAGTCAGGTTTTTATCACTGATTGTCACACATAAGCAAGCAGTATATCATCAAGCCAAGTGAGGCAGATGATTATGAGGATCCTTAGACATTAAGGATCATAGTTAAGGAAAACAAAACTGGGAGTTGTAGGGACATAGGACAATAAGGGTTGGTGTAGTCGTTATCTTCTGTGTCGTACCACAATTCTGTGCAGTGAGAAAAAAAAATCTTAAAACCAAAGATATTTTTGAAAACCGAGCAACTATCTTTATGTATTTTCTGCTGTTGATAAATTAATGTGTGGGGCTGCCACATGATATGGACAGCTTAAAGTCAACAAGGGGCAATTCAGTTCCAAGCTGTATCAGGAAGTTCTAGAGCAAAATGTCAGGGCAGGTGTGTGTGACCTAAAACACAAAATAAGTTGGAATAACAATTAAAAAAGAAGTAAATTAGCAACATAATGGCTCGCATAAAAACAAATTGCAGTATTTTAGCCAAAATCCTGACCTCTGTCTCATTGAAATGATAAAGTGTTATTAAATTCCTAGAGAACACATTTATTATATTGCAGCTTTCCAATTCCTAGATGCAATGGCTGCATTACTTTCTTTTTAGGATTTTCTTTCCTTTTTTATACCTGGTGATCCAGCCAGTTAGTCTGTTTTTCCAAAGAACGAGCTCTCTTGCAGATGTATTGGAATGTTGAGACCATTTACTACTGACAGGGGTACTTGCAATGATCAGCTTTTATTTATTTAGGTAAAACTCTTACAAAAGAAAAGAAAAAAGATGTTGCTGTAACTGCTTGTGTAATTGCAGTGTGAGCTGGAATTTGGCATCAATTTGTTAGATGTACTAGCAGATTTAGATACACCAACATTCCCCTCCCTGCAGTTTAACAATGCTGCTGTTCAAAGGTGCCCCCACATGTTCCTTCCTCCAGAGTGGGGGCACTCTAATACAGGAGGTGTGTTACTGGTCAGATCACTAGGTGAAAACAGAGGGGAAAAAGGCCTAAAAAAGGAAACCAATGCAGCCACCGCATATAGGAATTGGTAAGCTGCAATATATTACATTTATGATTTGGGGTATTAATACGGCTTTAAGATGTAATTTGACCATACATCTCAAAAATATACAGGTCTGATATATGACCACAAAAAGCATTGGTTGAGAATCTTCCCAGTAAAAGCAACAGTACTACTGTTCATTAAATATAGTGGTTCACATACAGTATTTTTCATCATTGGCATGATTTCCTATATCTAAAATAAAAATAAAATCAAAGATCAAGAACTTGGGGGGGGGGGGGGAGTTTTTGTTTTTAGACTATAAACCAAAACACAAATTTGAATGAAGAAATTCTTCAAATGTTGAACATCTGGAACAGAATGCTTATGGCTTAGGCTGGCTATGCATTTATGCAAAGAAAATCACTTGATTCCCCATCAACATAGTCAGTTTTAAGGTGGAATCCCTCTTCCTGCGCTACTGTATCCATAGATCAACTTCAGTACAACCAGCCTGCCCATTAATGGATTGACATTCGTCTGGTTCAGTAGGTTCGTCCTTACTCCTGATTCTTCTCCTTCCCTACTTTACACCTCATCTTTTTTTACTTTATTTTCACTGAGTAAATTAAGGAAAAAAAACATGCAAAGGACCAGACAAAATTTGGCAACTGTTGGTTGATGCTCATGTGAGCATTAGTGGACTGTTCAGGACATCTGTTTTGTTCCAACAAGAGTGTTTTTTATATATATATATATATATATATATATATATATATATATATATATATATATATATATATATATATATATATATATATATATATATATATATATATATATATATATATATTGGCCTGGATAATATTTAATATAAAAAACAAATCTTTGCTGCTCTTCTGAAGACTGATGGACAACCCTAACTTCCATTTCTCCATTGTCTGACAGTTTGCAGAGAAATTCCAGGAGGTGAGGGAGGCTGCTCGACTGGCAAGGGAAAGATCTCAAGATAAAACAGAACTAACAAACCCAGCCCTCGGTATCACTCCACAGCAGGTAAGGTATCCTTCATACAAGTGTGTTAAGGGGAGGAAACAGAGTGCACTTCTACTGAACAGTATGATGTTCTAAATACACAGCTAGACTTCATGCACATGGGCAGCATAAATACGCTGCGTATTTCAGGTGCCTGGGATGTCCTGAACCTGCACAGCTGTCCATAGACTTAAATGGGTGAAGATAGAGATACTATGAAGATGCTTTGCATTTCTATATTTCTATTAGCGTATAATAGTGCACACACAAATAATGTCTTGGACGTACACTACCTGCATTTGGGACATTATGTCTGTGTGAGTGCACTATTTTATGCTAATAGTGGCGCATAGCTGCTTGCAAGCACCTTCCCCAAAATATGTCTAGGGCCAGAGCACCAAGATATCCAGAGCGCCAAAAATACAGTCTGTTTACACTGCACAGATAAATGCACATATCTGCATGCAGCCCCAAACGTTCAGAAATGGTGTTGGTGTACATAATGGGGAAGGGACCAGCAGAGGAGAGGACGCTACACTTTAGAAAATTACTCTACTATAACAAAATTTGAAAGTTCAGCCCTTGAAACTAAGTTAGTCAAAAGACTGGGGAGAGGGGACCCTTCGTATCTGGTATGCATTGTAAGGGGAACCCCACCAGAAAAAAATCCATACCAAAACCTTATCAGAGCATGCAGCTCGGCAGGCCAGGAAAGGGGGGGGGGGTGAGCGAGCACCAACCCCCCCCCCCCAATACCAGGCCATATACCTTCAACATGGGGTTAGTGCTTTGGGGCAGTTCGATAATGTCATAAGGGGTGGGGGTCACCCAGTTACGTCATCCAATGCCTCTTAGCTTATTTAGTGGCTGGAGGGGGCAGAGCTGTCAGATTGCAGATGGCACCTTCTTCCTTTTTTTTTTTTTTTTCTTAACATTTCTTTATTACCTTTTGTGAATTGACTTTACCGCTGATTTTATGTGGTATTTACCGAGCATTTTTGCTTTATGCGGTATATACGTGAATTTACATTTTCAGGATCACACGTGGTATTTGGGAAACCGCCTAAATACCGCCTAAATACCGCATGCGATCTGCTTTTGTGAATGGAGCCCACTTTCTTTCTATTCTTTCTATTTTCTTTCTTTCTTTCTATTAAATATACATTACTTGGTACAGCATTTTACATTTTTATTAGACTATTTATTTTCCATGATAATTAAAAATTTTAAATATTAAAAGTATTCCCAGCCTTTAAAATTTTATAAACTTAACATGTTAATGTAATTTCAAAAGTCATGCTCAATCTTTTTCTTTTTTTTTTTAAGTGTAGTTCTAAGTGACAGGTCTCTTGGCTCTGAGGAAGAGGGCATGCCCCTCAAAACATGTTAGCTTTCCAGACTTGTGCAACTCATACTTGTGATGTGTTGAGACGAGATGTGAGAAGTCTGGCGTTCTTTACTTGGGTTTGTTCTGATGAGCTTGTATACACATTGGTTTGTGAGTGTATATAATACACGTGTGTGTGTGGTTTTTTTTTTTTTTTTTTTGTTTTTTTTTGCCACTTCAGTAGACATATCCGAGAGACTTAAATCAACTCTGCAGTTCATCTTTTCCGTCCCACTCGTTGTCTCATCATAGTAGCTCATATCGTATCAAAAGATTTATATGAGTTAACACACCCCATGCAGCTAAAGATATAGGCTGCTCTTAACACAATTATTTAGCCCTCCCCACAACCCACCCTCCCCTTACCCCGCTCGACCTCAGCGTGCCCATCACACCCACTCTCCAAAGTCCTATCTCGGCTCGTCCTCCTACTCTAGACCTGGACTTTCAGTTCCTTAGCGGAACAAGATTTTTTGAATTTTTTCCAACATTCCCATTTGTCAGTAATCCTATTGTTAGCTTCATCTAGACTACTCCCCAAGCACTCCATGTTATGTTTCTTCTACCGAGTCTATCCACTCCCAGGTTGCTGGGCCCTCCTCCTTTTGCCAGTTCTTGGATATCAGTCTCTTTGCTGCATTTATCAGGTGAGGGACCAGCGAACGCCTATATTGTTTAATATCTCCTTCTCCACCATGGAACAGAACGACCCACGGGTCTTCCACCATGTCTGTCCCAGTGATTGCCTTGATAAAAAATAGAATCTTCTTCCAAAATTTTTTAATTTTAGGGCAGTCCCACCACAAGTGGGCCATTGTTCCTACCTCTGTGCAGCCTCGCCAGCATTGTGCCGATCTGTTCCTCTGATATTTACTTATTATAGCTGGAGTTGCATAACATCTAGCCATACATTTGTAGTTCATTTCTGCTGTTCTAGCGTCTACTGCCGAACTATGGGCTAATTTCATAATTTTGCTAATGGTGTTCTTGTCCCACTGTGAACCTAGTTCCCTCTCCCATTTTCTAATTAATGGCGGTATCTCCACTTCTTCTGCCTTTTAACAGTATTTTATACATTTTTGAAATTATATTCCTTGAAACCCCTGCTGAAAACAATCGTTTCAACCCCGTCAGTTCATCTCCAGATCTAATGGGTTGAGGTAACTTGTTGACGAAATGGTTTAGTTGGAGGTACCGCCACTCATCCATCCCCCGTGCATCCCTACCGTGCCTAAATTGTTGTATTGAAATAATTTTACCATTTTTAATTATGTCTCTTAATTGTGTTACCCCCTTAATGACCAAATTCCTCCCACACTTTTTGTCCCAGGTGCGAAAAATTCATCGTCTTTCAGTGCTAATAAAGGTGAATTATATTTCCCGTTCACTTGTTTGTATATCCCATCCCAGATTTTAAAAACATTCCGTTTCAATGCGTGAGTATTTTCGTCTAAAGTTCTATAGTGTGGAGGATTCCAAATAATACTTCCCAGTTGTGCCTTACTCAGTGTTTTCTCTATATTAACCCACCTTTTTTCATTTTCCCCTTTCGCCCATTCTACCGCTCTTGACAGAACTATTGCTTTATAGTAATTTTGAATATCCCCAACAGCTAGGCCGCCGTTCATTTTCCCTTGTTTTATTTTTTGGAAGGAGACTCTTGGTCTTTTATTTTTCCAGATAAAATTCGTTAATATTATTTTTAGCCTTCTCAGGTATTGTTGAGGGAGCAACATCTGAAACCTGTACTTCGGGAGTAGGACCATCTTTATGATGTCAATGCGTCCTATCCATGATAGAGGCCTACCGGTGAATCTTTTACAATCAGTTCTGACTTCGTCGAGCAGGGGTAGATAGTTTATACTATAGATCTTCTCTATTGTGTTTGCTAGTTTAATTCCCAAATACCTTTTTAGTTCCTTCGTCCAACCAAATTTGAACTCCTTTTTCACTATCCCTTCCTCTGTCTTACTTAAGTTGATATTCAATATTTCAGACTTTGCTAGATTTATTTTAAAGTTAGAAACCCCATATTTTCCCAAGGTTTTTAATAACTTGGGCATAGTAGTCACGGGGGTTCGTGATGTAAAACAAAACATTGTCTGCGATTGCTGCGAGTTTGTGTTCTTCCTCTCCCACCTTAAAACCGCTTATGTCGGGGTCATTGCGTATCGTAGCCAAAAGTGGTTCTAGGGATAGGACAAATAGTAATGGGGATAGGGGGCACCCCTGTCTCATCCCATTTTTCATCTTGAAAGGTAGGAACATTAAGCCATTAACTTTTATTGCTGCAGTGGGGTGATGATATAGTGTTTTAATCCAGTGGATCATTCTTGGGCCAATTCCCTTAATTTCCAAGGTCTGTATCATGAACCCCCAGTCTACCCTGTCGAAAGCCTTTTCAGCATCGATCGACAGCAGTAGTCCTGGGGGTCCACTTTCCTTTATCTTTTGGAGTAAGAGCAACGTTTTGACCCCATTATCTCTCCCCTCTCTTTTAGGAGTAAATCCCACCTGATCTAGATTAACCAGGGTGTTCATTAGCCCTTTTAGCCTGCCTGCCAGTACTTTAGCATATAATTTTATATCGGCATTAAGCAAAGAAATTGGCCGATAGCTAGAGCACAACGTTTCTTCTTTACCTTCTTTCAATATGACGGTAATGGAGGCCATTAGTGCCTCCCTACTAATTTCATATTCTGCCCCCAGACCGTTCATGTATTGGCATAACTTTGGGACTAACATTCCTTTATATTTTTTGTAGTAAAACAGTGTAAATCCCTCTGGCCCGTGACTTTTCCCGGGTGCCGCCTCGAGCAGAGCCTTTTTTATTTCCTCTTCTGTAATTGGGGCCTCCCTGGCAAAATCGGAGATCCTTGGTAGTCCTGCTTTCTTTAGGAACTTAATGTTTTTCCCGCTCTTCCCTCCTAGCTGGGCCCCCCGCTGTTTTACAGAATATAATTCTTGATAATAGTTTTTAAAAATGTCCGCTATTCCTTTTGATGAATACACCATACGTCCATCCTTAGTCTGTGTTTTCTCAATAAAGTTAATGGCTTTTTTCTTTTGTACCATTCTCGCCAGGTGTTTACTTGGTTTATTTCCCCATTGGTATCTTTCTCTCGCAATCCTATTAAATATTTTTCTTGTTTCTTGTTCCATAACCGTTTTCAACTCTGCCCTTTTATTTACTACCTTTTGGTATAATACCTGATGGTGGCCCTGATGTTTTTTATGTTCTTGTTCTGCCCTAGTTATTTCCTCTATTAATTTTTGGGTTTTCTCAGTTCTCTCCCTTTTCTTCCTAGGTTCTATTTCTATTAGGATCCCCCTGATGTAGGCCTTATGGGCCTCCCACAGGGTGGACTTCCACCGCCACACTTATGAAACTGTGCGTTTCTAGCCATGTCCCGTCCCCTGGCCTGCCCTCTGTTCGCTAAACCAGTTCGGCAACAAAGGGACTTGTAAGTCCAATTTTCTGCAAAAATCCCCCAGTTTTTCAGGGAATCTTAACCTGGCAGATCTTCCATCCTTAAATCCTAATAGACATGCCGGAAACCCCCCAGCTATATTTTACGTTCTGTTTCATCATCTGTTCCAGCAGGGGTTTCAAAGCGCGTCTCCTCACCAATGTTTCCGGCGCTAGGTCTGCAAAAACTTGGATCTTTGCTCCCTCAAATTGCAGGTGGGGGTTTTCCTCTTAACGTTACCCAGATTTTAGCTTTGTCCTCGTAGTATCTAAATCTCACTATTATATCCCGAGTTCTTTCTGTTCTCGTAGTGTCTGATCTCTCTATCCGGTGTACCCTTTCTATATTTGGGAACTCCTACTTCAAGTAGGGGGCAGAAAATTGCAATTATGACTTTCCTCGAGTCCTCTTCCCTCGTTTCTGGTACCGCTCGGATTCTCAAATTTTGTCTTCTATTTCTATTTTCTTGGTCTTCTAGCCTATATAGGATTTTTCTTTGATTTTGTTGGGTGGTTTTGATTTGTTCTTTTAAGTCGCATAACTCCTGGGCTTGTCTATTTTATCCTCCGACGTCTCAACTCTGACCAACAGGTTTCCCAGGTCTGTCCTCAGCATGTTTATCTCAGTTTTAATTGAGATTTCCAGGCTCTTAAACATTTCAAGAATTTCATTTTTTGTAGGGAGTTGGGCCTCTATCCTGTGGTCTTCTGATCTAGTTATTTCTAGTTCACTTTCCGTTGTTAATTCATCCCTGGACTGATCTGGGGTCTCCTCCCTCTTCCCATCTGCTCCTTTTTTTTTTTTTTGTTCGTTTTGCCTGTCTTTTGGGTTTCAGAATTAATGTTCTTAGGGCTTAACTCCTGGGCCAGGTATTGTTTGATTGTACTCCCTGTGGTGTTGTCTTTTGGAGTTTTAGGGGCTCCCCCCTTTGTAGATTTAGACGCTGCTTTACTCATGGTAATTTAAAAGACTCCACCGGGGTTGATATAGGACTGATCAACGGGGCTCAACGTCTTTGCAGGATTTATGCTTTTTTATTTCAGTGCCCACAAACTTGCTGAACTTTACCCACTGTGTCCTATAGATGCGTACTATACCAGGGGGAGGTCTCTGCAAGATTCCTGTTCAACCCTCCTCCTCTCTCCTCTCCCTGCTTTTGCCCCTCAACGGTGCCCAGCGCCTTCAATAAGGAAGAATTACAGTTCTATAGATGGCTTCTCCACTCCTAATCCTTCAGACCCCCCTCTCTTGGCTGTAATGCACAGTGTCCCCCCCGGGGGTCTCCATGTGCGAGGTTAATAGTATTAGTATAGTACAACATTCAGATTACACAGTCCAGTAGCATACTTTTAATCTTCACCGTAATGGGGACATCCCCATTATCAATCCTCTCTTACCTGTATTCAGGTGCTTCGAGAGGCCGAGCAGCCCTTACCACGACCCCTTAAGATGAATGCTTGGGAGTTACAGTGTAGCAGTGCGGTCTGGGACAAATACCCAGACAGACCGCTCCTCGGTCTGCCTCTGTACTCAGCCGTCCCAGCAAACCGGGATACCACCGGGTCGGAGCCTCTACGAATAGGGTCCGGGGGGGAGAGGGTAGATGAGCCTGCCGCTCCGTGAGCCTCACCACCCGCCCGGCGCCGTGTCAAACACACGCTCCACCGTGCGGGTCCGGACCCTCAAGCGCCCGAGTAGAAGAGCGGTCAGTGCCTGTAACAGCCGAAGCCACGCACGGCACTCCTCCTCTCCTTCTCCACCATGCAGGCTGTGGCTTGTCCGTGTGGGTACCCGCCAGCTCACCGGCCGGCACACTTCAGGCTCCTCCCTCCACGTCTGACGCCTCACGTCATACCTCCCCCAGTGAGCTGCACTGGCTTTCCTCTTCTGATATAATACACGTTTTGGTTTTATTAATAAAGTATACCTAACGATAATGAACTAGGCTGGTGTTCCCTCTGGCTGTCACCCTATCATATGGGCTTCTGATGGAGACAACACACATACATAGGCATGGTCCTCTGTTGTTGATATCTAAAAAAAAATGACAATAGCTTATGTTACACAGTACTTTAGAAATCTTACAGTCATTCAGGTAGTAACCTATGGTCGTTCATCATAAATTAATCAGTAGTCTGCTCAACCTCGCTCAGTGGTCATCAACCCTTTCCTCGGGGCCCACTAACAGGCCAGGTTTGCAAGATAACTGAAATACATCACAGGTGATATCATTTGCTGCTCAGTAATTGCAGTATTCTAGTCTGCATCTCCCCAAGGTAATACATAAAACCTGGCCGGTTAGTGGGCCCTGAGGACAGGGTTGATGACCACTGACCTAGCTGATTTCTTGTTGCTATGGGTTGCTACAATCCACTGCTTTTTGCACAACATTGTTAAACACCAGTTGAAACTGTGTAAATCAGCTAAACACACTCCAAGTGCATCAAAACAAAAGGTGTTCAATTTCTTACAGCTTGTTTTCTTTTTGAAGCATACAATAATGGTAAAGCCTGCCAGCAGCTCCAGAGCCGGACTTTTGCCTGCCATAGGAATGCAGTGGGCCCTGCTGAACCAGCCACATTTCAATCTGCCTAGGATCAGCTTTAATTTACTTAAACAAAGTTTTTTCAAAATCGGCACAAGGTACATTACTACAGTCAATGCAATGTCCCTTATGCTAATGGCTGCAGAATTCATTGAAATCTTCTGTCCTCCAAATACCCCCTCTTGCACTCCATAATCTTCTGGTGCAGCGGGTGTTAAAAGAGCCAAAGGACCTGTCATCAGGTTGCCAACTATGCCCCCTTTCCGCCCCCTCTCCTCTATTCATACTAAAACCTCTAAATATAAAAAATGATCTATGAATGGAGGGGACAGATGAATGAAATGTTCACCCTCCTTCATTCATGGAGGCTATAGTTCAGCAATGAACAGAGAAGGGTGGCAGAAAGGGGATAACATAGTTGGCAACCTGATGAGTGCATATGACCGGTCCTTTGATTCTTTTAACCTCTACTACGCCAGAAGATTATGGCGATGTAAGTGTGTGTGGGGGGGGGGGATCTCAACTAATTCTAAAGCCATCAACATTAGGTAGACCTTGCATTGACTGTGAGTAAGGTCCTTTTTGTACTGAATTTTTTTAACAGCTTTTCGACTAAACTTAGGCTTTAATTATCAGAACATTTTTTATTATCCACATGAATGATATATTTATTTTTTTAGAAATCATCCTTAATGTCATTGAAAAAAATCTCTGCTCTTTTTTCCCACATTCAGAAACTTTGCTTTCTTTCTCTCTGGGGTGACAGACACTGGCAAAGCCATGTTCTGGCAGTATCATAGCCTGGCACTTCAGCATCTAGTACTGTGCCAGACGCTGGAGAGGCCTACTGGATTAACCACTGTCATCTCAGGGCATTGAACAGATGGGAGACAAACTCACTGTTGGTTTTAATCAAGCTGTTACGTGATTATTGCACTGGAACTCCAGAGAAGCAGAAAGTTAAATTAACATGAAAAATGTGGTTTAGAATCAATTACCATTTTGAAACAAGATGTTTTCCTGAGTGCTTCTTTTATGTTTACGAAAATCTGGTGTGCGTCTTTCATATATGTGGTTTTCACTCTGGCTCTTCTATTCAAATGAAATTGATTGTTCGTTAAACCCACAACAGGACCATGACGTTTTCTGGAGATGTCAAGTATGCTATACATAGATCAAAATTCAGCCAGTTCAGTAGGCACTGGCCAATTTTCAGTCCATGTATGGGCAGGGAGGTTATACATAATCACTCTACCTATTGCCTTCTGTACAACTGCCTTGTTGGATTTTCCTTGCTTGATCAGTGCGGCGGGCTGTAACCTGCAACACCGATCAGCATAGGTGTGAGCAGCCTATTGCATTAGGATGTGCACCCCAAAGCTCAAACACACATACGTGTGTGTGTATATACACACCTACAGACACACAGAGTCAAGGTGTGTGCTACGCACAGGGTGCAGAGTTAATGAGTGGGCTATGTACAGGATGCAGAGTTAACCGGTTCCCGACCGGCGCACGCCATACGTCGGCAGAATGACACGGTTGAGCAAATAGGCGTACCCGCACGTCCCTTTAAACTTGCCACCGTGCCATTGCATGCGCGCCGTCCGGGAGCTCCGTGAGTTGGGTCGCGGGTCCTGTGGACTCGATCGCCACAGGGATACCCGCGATCACTTCACGGAGAGGAAGAACAGGGAGATGCAAAGGTAAACAAGCATCTCCTCATTCTGCCTAGTGACAGTGTCACTGATCTCTGCTCCCTGTGTTCGGGAGCAGAGATCAGTGACGTGTCACACATAGCCACGCCCCCCCACAGTTAGAATCACTCCCGAGGACATACTTAACCCCTACACTGCCCCCTAGTGGTTAACCCCTTCACTGCCAGTATCATTTACACAGGAATCAGCATTTGTATAACACTGATTGCTGTATAAAAGACAATGGTCCCAACAATGTCCGAAGTGTCCGCCATAATGTCGAAGTCACGATAAAAATCGCTGATCGCCGCCATTACTAGTAAAAAAAAAAATTCTTAATAAAAATGCCATAAAACTATCCCCTATTTTGTAAACGCTATAACTTTTGCGCAAACCAATCAATAAACGCTTATTGCAATATTTTTGGTAAAAAAAAAAAAAAAAAAAGTAGAAGAAAACGTATCAGCCTAAACTGAGGAAAAATTTTTTTTAATATATTTTTGGGGGATATTTTATTATAGCAAAATGTAAAAAATAATGCTTTTTTTTTTTTCAAAATTGTCGCTTTTTTTTGTTTATATCACAAAAAATAAAAACCGCAGAGGTGATCAAATACCACCAAAAGAAAGCTCTATTTGTGGGAAAAAAAGGACATCAATTTTGTTTGGGAGCCACGTTGCACGACCGTGCAATTGTCAGTTAAAGCGACGCAGTGCCGAATCGCAAAAAGTGCTCTAGTCTTTGGCTAGCAAAATGGTCCGGGGCTTAAGTGGTTAAGAAATGCATAAAAAAATAAAATATGTATGTGTATATATATATATATATATATATATATATATATAAAATAAGTTTATCTTGGTCTCATCAGACCACAGGACGTGGTTCCAGTAATCCATTTTCTTGCCTTTAGCAAACGGTTTGTGGGCTTTCTTGGGCATCATCTTTAGAAGAGGCTTCCTTCTGGGACGACAGCAATGCAGACCAAAATGATGCAGTATGCGGCGTATGGTCTGAGTACTGAGAGGCTGACCCCCACCCCTTCAACCTCTGCAGCAATGCTGGTACCATTCATACGTCTATTTCCCAAAAACAACCTCTGGATATGACACTGAGCACGTGCACTCAACTTCTTTAGTCGACCATGGCGAGGCCTGTTCTGAGTGGAACCTGTCCTGTTAAACCGCTGTGTGTGTGTATATATATATATATATATATATATATATATATATATATATATATATATATATATATATATATATATATATATATATATATATATATATATATATATATATATATATATATAATATGCACACACACAGTGCCTTGCAAAAGTATTCACCCCCTTGGCATTTTTAATGTTTTGTTGCCTCACAACCTGGAATTAACATGTATTGTTTTAAGGCTTTGCATCATTTAATTTACAGAACATGCCCACAACTTTGAAGATTTTTTGGTTTTTTTATTATTGTGAAGCAAACAACAAATAGGACAAAATAACAGAAAAAGTCAATGTGCATAACTATTCACCCCCCTAAAGTCAATACTTTGTAGCGCCGCCTTTTGCGGCTATCACAGATCCAAGTCCCTTTGGATAAGTCTCTATGAGCTTGCCACATCTTACCACTGGGATTTTTGCCCATTCCTCCTTGAAAAACTGCTCCAGCTCCTTCAAGTTGGATAGTTTGCGCTTGTGAACAGCAATCTTTAAGTCTGACTACAGATTTTCTATTGTATTGAGGTCTGTGCTTTGACTAGGCCATTCCAACACATTTATGCCGCGTACACACGAGCGGACTTTACGGCAGACTTTGCCCGACGGACTTTATGACGGACTTTCCGAATGAACGGACTTGCCTACACACAATCCACCAAAGTCCGTTGAATTCGTACGTGATGACGTACGACCGGACTAAAACAATGAAGTTTATAGCCAGTAGCCAATAGCTGCCCTAGCGTGGCTTTTTGTCCGTCGAACTAGCATACAGACGAGCAGACTTTTCGACTGGACTCGAGTTCGACGGATAGATTTAAAACATGTTTCAAATCTAAGTCCGTCTAACTTTTGAGCAAACAAAGTCCGCTGGAGCCCACACACGATCGAATTGTCCGACGAAATCCAGTACGCCGGACCAAGTATGCCGTAAAGTCCGATCGTGTGTACGCGGCATTACATGTTTCCCCTTAAAGTGTTGCTTTAGCAGTGTGTTTGGGGTCATTGTCCTGCTGTAAGGTGAACCTCTGTCCTAGCCTTAAATCACACACAGAGTGGTACAGGTTGTGCTCAAGAATATCCCTGTATTTAGCACCATCCACATTTCCATCAACTCTGACCAGTTTCCCAGTCCCGACTTCTGAAAAACATCCCCACAGCATGATGCTGCCACCACCACGTTTCACTGTGGGGATGGTGTTCTTTGGGTGATGTGATGTGTTGGGTTTGCGCCAGACATAGTGTTTTCTTTGGCCAAAAAGTTCAATTTTAGTCTCATCAGACCAGAGCACCTTCCTCCATACATTTTGGGAGTCTCCCAACATGCCTTTTTGCAAACTCAAAGTGCCATTTTGTTTTTGGCTGAAAGTAATGGCTTTCTTCTGGCCACTCTGCCATTGTAGTCCTATGTACAGATACTCCAGTCTCTGCTGTGGAACTCCGCAGCTCCTCCAGGGTTACCTTAGGTCTCTGTGCTGCCTCTCTGATTAATGCCCTCCTTGCCCGGTCCGTGAGTTTTGGTGTGCAGCCGTCTCTTGGCAGGTTTGCTGTTGTGCCATATTCTTTCCATTTGGTTATGAAGAATTTGATGGTGCTCCTAGGGATCATCAAAGATTTGGATTTTTTTTTTATAACCTAACCCTGACTTGTACTTCTCAACAACATTGTCCCTTACTTGTTTGGAGAGTTCCTTGGTCTTCATGGCAGTGTTTGGTTAGTGATGCCTCTTGCTTGGGTCTTGCAGCCTCTGGGGCCTTTCAAAAAGGTGTGTATATGTAATGACAGATCATGTGACACTTAGATTGCACACAGGTGGACATCATTTCACTAATTATGTGACTTCTGAAGGTAATTGGTTGCACCAGAGCTTTTTATGTATATATTTTTCTTAATTTTACTTCACCAACTTAGACTATTGTGTTTTGATCCATCACATATAATTCAGATTAAAAAAAAACATTAAACTAAAGGCTGTAATGTAACAAAATAGGTAAAAAGCCAACCTTTTGTTCTACAGGATGCGCCCCCCACTCATATACAGTACTTACCTGAGCCTGATCTCAATCCAGCAGCTCTGTCTGCTCTCTCCCTCCTCACTTGGCAGATTGATAGCAATGGCAGCCATTGACTGTTGTCAATCAAATTCTGTGACCAGGGAGCAGGGAATGGGGGCCGAGACCTGCTGTCTGTGTCTATAGACGCAGGCAGTTTAGCTCAGGATTGAGCCTGCAAGAGTGCCCCCATAGGAAGTGACTTCCTATGGGGGCACCCCCCGAAGACGTGGACCCAGGAGCACCAGCGGGGGACCCCAGAAGAGGAGAATCAGGGCTCTTCTGTGCAAAACCAATAGACAGAGCAGGTGAGTACATCATGTTTATTTTGTAGAATATTAAAAAAAGTTTACAATCACTTCTGAGCATATAATATGTCCTTGCAACTAAACATTCAGTTTTTAATGCAAATTGTTACACAGGCTAATTTTTTTTCTGGCTCGCTGATTAGCCTGCTGGGAAATATTTTGCGATGTGCAAAGCCCTTCCATGTGCACTTTGCTCTAAAAGTTGGGTATAAATTGGAGTGGTTGCCATTTATGTTTAGCTTGCTGGGTATGGTGTGAAGACACATTAAATGCCTTCAGCTGCCAATGTGCTATGCTGTGATTCTGGTGTGTCCCTGCTCTTTTTATAGAAGAATAGGAAGAGGAAGGACCTCCAGGCATACCTGCCCTTAAAGGCATAGTTCATGTTTACAAAAAAAAAAACACCTATGCAGGTAAGGGGGTCTGTAGATTAACACAGTCAGGGTATTTATACTGAAATATTAAACAGTGTTATATTTATGGAAATAAGCAAGGATCTATCATTTGGGAGATTCCTACGTATTTCCACAAATCAACAATGTAACTCAAATTCATTTATCTCCGCTAACTTGAAGACAGGAAGGAATATGATATTGTGCAAAAATATATATATTTATTTACTAAAAATCAGTGCAGTGCAAAATAATATCAAAATATAACTGGTGATAACATAGAATATAAATCCAAATATCAACAATATGGTTATTACAGATGCTGAGTAGATAACCACAAGCTCTCGTTATAAAATACCAATGTCTTAAAACGTAGTAACTGCTTAAATAGTTAACAGTTTCTCAATGGCTCTGCAGACTAATCCCCTGTACACACGGTCAGATTTTCCGACGGAAAATGTGTGATAGAACCTTGTTGTCGGAAATTTTTGACCATGTGTGGGCTCCATCACACATTTTCCATCGGAATTTCTGACACACAAAGTTTGAGAGCAGGCTATAAAATTTTCTGACAACAAAATCCGTTGTCAGAAATTCCAATCATGTGTACACAAATCCGACGCACAAAGTGCCACACATGCTCAGAATAAATTAAGAGACGAAAGCTATTGGCTACTGCCCCGTTTATAGTCCCGACGTACGTATTTTACGTCACCGCGTTTAGAACGATCGTATTTTCTGACAACTTTGTGTGACCGTGTGTATGCAAGACAAGTTTGAGCCAACATCCGTCAGAAAAAATCCATGGATTTTGTTGTCGGAATGCCCGATCAATGTCCGACAGTGTGTACAGGGCATTAGAAAACAAAAGTGTTGATTTTGACACATGACTTCTCTCAATTAAACAGCAATCTCAAACTTCTCTTAACGGTATATGGACAAATTTGTTATACCATATACAAACTTGGTAATTTAACAAAGATTTATATTTAAGGTAAAAATAAATCACTGATGAATTTTATGTTTAAGCATACATCACAACTAAACCATTGATAAGACTTTGAACCCAGCTTTGTTGAGATATACAATTATGTGTATTTCTCTTTATTTGGAACAGAAGTATGTCGTACTGCTGTTAGAAATAAAACCATTCTAATATTTATGCTACAAAGAATAAATGGTTTAGCTATGTATATGTTCAAATAATTAAATTACCAATAGGCAGATAGAAAATTATACATTACCAAAAATATAAGAATCTTTTGTCTGAGAGATATCAGCGGTATATTCCAAGGAACCTTTTCTACCCTCTTGTCCTCCTTTCCTTCCAATCTTAGTCCTCTGTTCTCTCCGTTCCCCCACTGCTATGTGTCTACCACCTTTATCCCACCCAAAAAGTGGGTGTGAATGTCTCTACTACGTAATAAATGACGTCAATTACCTGTCAAATTCCTTATAACTGCCGACAGAGGGCAGTGTTTTCCCTGACTCCACCACCAGGAGGTGGCATTATAGGCTCAAAAATTATTTTGGAATGTTTCTTAAAATGTCAAAATCTCATCTCCAAATAACCTTTGACTTGAGCTTAGAAGAAAACTATAAAATATCATGAACTGTCTGTGGCAGATTTCGCTAGACTTTTCGTCTGTTCATGATATATTTGGCTTTGAGAAAGTTTGTATAGGGCAATCAACCTAATTTTCACATACCTTGAGCGTTGGGTAATATTGCACTTAAAAATCCCAAGGATTGCTTCATTTGTACTCTCACTTCTTAGAACTCCTATACACTTAAATCTTATTCATAGTATTACAAACATAAGATAGATAGATAATATATATTATCTATCTATCTAATTTTTATGAGTGTATCCAAAAAATAATCATGAATATATATTCGAATATTATAAAAATGCACAAACCGAAATATATGAAATTTTTCAATTAACTATGCATATAATCTTTCCAATATAATATAATAGAAATTATTGCTAATACAATTACTTGTATTCAAGAAGTCTTGTTTATAAGGCAATTTTGAATAAGCCCCATTTTCTCAGTCATTAAAGCGGGGAAAAAAAAAACTATACGTTTCTGTTCATTGTTCATTTGAAACATGAGTCACTAGTCTCACTACAATACACATTAGTCCATGGTTGATTCCTTATCTCATCTAGGGAAAATGTGAGATAGAGCTCTACAAGTCTCTTTTTAATTGCATGCCGACCAGCCGCCGCAGTTATACTGCGGCAACATGGCTTGGCTGCGGGAATCGCTGTCATGTTACGTCGGTAACATAGACGGCCACTAGGGGGCGCGTGATTAGTATGCTGATCACCAGCATGCTCCTTCCACAGAAGTTGGGCGTGAGACCCTTTTTTTTTTTTTTTTTTTTTTTTTTCGGACAGGGAGCAGCACAGAAGGGCCAAACGTGGGCTGTACCGACCGTTTTAGGATAATTTTTGGCCTGTGTGTCCCCAGCATTACAGCTGGATGTATTTTAGCAGTGTCCTATAAACAAGGCAGGATGGGGGGGGGGGGTGTATCATTTCAGAGTTTTTTTTTTAGTCAGGATTTGAAAAATACTTATGCCTACATCTATAAGAGCATTATCCAACTTTGATCAAACTGCACAGTTTTGTTTTTTTTCTATAGGAGCCCCTTACCTTCATAGGCACATTTTTGGTAAAGATGAACTACTCACTTGCTCTTATAGAAGCCAAAGGCCATTTGCACAAGACCTTAGGCTTCAACAAAGGAAGCTGACTGCAAGGTTTGGATATATAATTTGTACAAGATTGATTTGCACACTGTTCTCCATTAATGATTACAAGGTGAAGCCCATGTGAACCAAGCCCAAGTCAGCTTCATAGCCATGTGTAACCATACAGATCTAGTTAGCACTAAGATACTAACATCCAACCTGACAGAATATACTGAATTTGCTTTGTTTAATGCAAAGCAAAAAAAAAGACTGCATTGTGTTTGCTGTAGGATGCCAGTTCCACGTGACAAGTAAAAAAGAAAAAACAGTTTGTATTTCAATAAATGTAGAACACTTGTAACATCTCTCAGGTTATGTAATCTTATATTTCATGTTTTTCTTGGACTGAGGAGATGTCAGTTTGCTGCAGAAAAGTCAGCATGATCTACAGTGTGAAATGGAGTGGGGGGACCATCTCCTCTTCTACATATTTAAGTACACAGACTAATCAATTTCTCACAGCCTGGCCTGTCAATCCCTCTCGCTGATTTTCTTGGCTCAGCTGTGATGTCCATGTGAATCTCCTAATTTAGCCTCCCTCTGACTTGCAGCCCTTTGCCAGTGCACACACTGGGTTAACTCAGGCTATTTCCGTAGCAGGGTTTAACGCTTTCTGCTCCTGACACTGGCAGCAGTAATTGTAAATATATTATTTTTATTGCATAGTATACATTAATATGTGCCGACTTCACGTGGCTTTTTAAATTGTTTTCACAGAATATTTCCATTGTACATGTCCTGGCATATTTACATTAGCACTATTTTCTGACTTTGAGTGCTTTTACATATCACTAGAAAGGAAGTGTCAGTGCCCAATAAAATCACATTTGCATTCAGGAGTGAGCGCTGTTGGTGCTTTTGATGGAGAGAGAATTTTTTGTATTCTTTAGCCCTTTCTTCTCAACAAATTGTCTCTCTTTTTGAACAGCTAGGCTGCAGAATTTGTCCCCAACTCTTTATTTACATTCAGGGTCACACACTGCTGACACGCAAACGAACCAAAAAACGCAATAAAGACTTTATCACATCAATATGCCTTTGCACTAATATTTGACCTGCGGCACTTAGCATGGTCTGAGTGTAAACCAAGGCTGACCACAGTGCTGTTCCTTATTTGTGTAACTGTTAGACCCCTTTCATACTGAGGCATTTTTCAGGCATTTTAGCGCTGAAAATAGCCACTAAATAGCACCTGAAAACCACCTTCAATTCATTTCAGTGTGTCTTTTCACACTGGGGCAGTGCGCTTGCAGGACGTTAGGAAAAGTCCTGCAAACAGCATCTATGGGGCAGTTTGGGAGCGCTGTATACAGCACTCCCAAAATGCCCAGCCCATTGAAATCAATGGGCAGCGCTTCCAAAGCGACTGAAAAGCGTTCCGGATGCTCTGCAACACGGCGTTTTTAACCCGTTCTTTGGGGTTAAAAGCGTCTCGCTAGCGGCCAAAAAGTGCTGCTTAAATGGGGCTAAAGTGCCGCTAAAACGAGCTTTGCTTTAGCACTAACGCAGCCAAGGCCCCAGTGTGAAAGGGGTCTTAGTGATGGTTTAATGCCAGTTAAACAAATGGGTGCTTATAGAACTACTTATATTTGTTCACTATCAGTTGTGTCCTATTTTTATACATAAAGTGGTTGTAACCCAAAAGATCCTGTTCCTTTAAAGCAGGATATACAGCATAGTGCTTTGCATAATGTGAAAGAAAAAGTTACACCGAGTAAATAGATACCTAACATGTCACACTTCAAAATTGCACATGCTCATGGAATGGTGCCAAACTTCGGTACTTCCCCATAGGCGACAGTTTAAAATGTTTTACTGGTTACATGTTTTGAGTTACAGAGGAGGTCTAGGGCTAGAATTATTGCTCTCGCTCTAACATTCGCGGCTATATCTCACATGTGTGGTTTGAACACCGTTTTCATATGCGGGTGGAACTTACGTATGCGTTTGCTTCTGCGTGCGAGCACACAGGGACAGGAGCACTTTTTTTTTTATTGTTAATTTTACTTTTACTTTTGTTTTTTTAGTTTGACACTTTAAAAAAAATAAGATCACTTTTATTCCTATTACAAGGAATGTAAACATCCCTTGTAATAGGAATAATGCATGATCGCTTCTCTATACAGTGAGCTCTCACCCCTAGGCTGGGAAACCTGAAATAAAAAAATTAATAAAACTATCTCCGCTTCCCAGCCGAGGCGGCGCCATTCGTTTGAATGCAGAGGCTGGGCGTGATGTCATAATATTGCGCCCAGCCTCCAAACGATCATAGAGACTCCGGCGACCATCTAGTCCGCCGGAAATCTCTATCGTCACCATCCGGGACCAGCGGATCCTGTGTCCAACTCACCGATGGAAGCAGTCAGTCGGTAGAAGTATGGGAGGGGGGGAGCGTCCCCTCTCGCCGCCTGTAAGAATGATCAAGCAGTGGAACAGCCACTATGATCATTCTTATGGTGCAGGGAATCGCCGGCTGAAAAAGCCGATGTCTGAATGATGCCTGTAGCTGCAGGCATCATTCAGATATACCACCGCAAAGTCAAGGACGTCATATGAGGCGTTTAATATCTCGTGCCAATTAGTGAAATTAAAAAAACTGCTGCTTCCCTAGCTAAGATAGGTGAATACAACTTTAGAAGACAATATGTTTGGTATGAGGGTGAGCTCATGTGAGGACCATAGTCCAATAGTATTGTGCATAGGTGTGCGCAGCCTATTGCATTAGGGTGTGCACCCCAAAGCTCAAACACACCTGTCTTTCTCTGCAGCCTCAACTGCACTGGACAGTGAATGAATGGGAAGTGCTCTGTGTTGAGTGACTTCCTGTTCATTCACAGATTGAAGCATAATAAACACAGTTTACTATGCTTCAGTTGTGAATGAACACAGTGAGTGAGTGTGTTCATGGTAACTAATATATTTACTAGCCTCTTCCCCCACTCTCCATTGTGAGAACGCAACACAGGGGCAGAAGCCCAGACAATAGGGGGAATCGACACTGCACACAGTGATTAGGGTGTGCCCAGGCACACCTGGCACACCCCCTGCGCATGCCTATGGTAATGTGCAAAATACTGGTGTAAACGTAGAATAAACAATGAATGATAAAAATAGCCACTATAACAATATTAAAGTGCAATGTGTCATAATGTGAAAATATATATTAAACATATATGAAAACAACTAAGGGTCAATTAAAGTCCTTTCAAATAAACTTCTTCAGTGCTTGTTTCCTGATGACGTAGCAATACGAAACGTACGTCATGGCACTTCTTGGTCAAGTTACATCGGGGTCTTTGGTTCATCGTGCTGGACGGTGGAACGCACGCCGAACAGTCAGCGTGAGCCGGGAGGCCCCATTGATTCAGTCAACACGCGAGTAGCCTCAGTGCGGGGCTAAGGCACATATCCATGTAAGCAGGCATTTTGCTTTGTATTCTACTTATGTTTTAATAAACGGGATTACACTATTGGTTCCCCTTTCATCTTTTATATACCTCACTCATGGGCTTGCGGAGGAAGGACTCATATCAAGAACAAGTCTCCAGTACTGAGAAAGTGTATTACTTTGCTAAAAGGGCTGCTTGACCACCTTTTTAATTAAAGAGGTCACATCCATCTGGTAAGCGGAATCAACTTATGGAGCACTTTGGGTGTATGATTCACAGTTGGTGACGGATACTTGCCTTTGATGTTACATTAAAGATAGCAAGCACTGAAGTTTATTTATTTAAAAGGACTTTAATTGACTCTCAGTTGTTTTCAACCATTTTGCATTCACTGTAAGATTATTATAAATTGAAGATAAATTTTCACATTATGGCACATTGCACTTTATTATTGCTATAGTGGCTATTTTCATCACTCAGAATTTATTTGTTCTACATTTAACACATAAGCGCCCCCCCCCCCACACACCAAACATATTGTCTCCCTCCTGATTGGCTGAGACACAGCTGCTGCTGTCAATCAAAGTTAGTTAGCCAATCAGGAGAGAGAGGGGGCGATGCCAAACAGCAGCTCGGTGTCTGAATAGACACACAGAGCTGCAGCTCGGCTTGGGTTCCCCCATAGCAAGCTGCGTGCTGTGGGGGCACTCAACAGGAGGGAGGGGTGAGGAGCACAGAAGAGATCCGAGAAGAGGAGGATCCGGGCTGCTATGTGCAAATCCACTGCGACATAGGAGGTAAGTATAACATGTTTGTTATTTTTATAGGTAACAAAAAATGAGATTTTACAGTCACTTTAAGGCTGAGTTCACACTATAAAAAATAGTGTGCATCTTTAGTACACATTTTGCTGCACCCTAACAGTTAAATGAATTTTAAAGTAGCTAAATGTGACTAAAATGCAGTAAATGCAGAAATAACACTGTTACATTGGTGGTCAATGTAACTGCCCTCCTCACATTGGCAGTGAGTGTAAAAGGGGCCCCTGTTACATTGGTGTTGAGTTAAATGTCTCTGTTACATTAGTAGTGAGTTTATGAGTGGACGGAGAGAGGCTTCCCATCTCATTGGTGTTAAGTAGAGAAGTTCCCCTTCTACATGTATGGTCAGCAGTAGAGAAAAATGTCCATGCAGGCTCCCTGTACACTAGTCTTAGACCCAGTGCATGAGGCTCCGAAGTTTAGACGTGGGCGGAGGGCACAAGTGCACTGTCCAGCCCGTTACCAGCAGCCTGTTAAAGCTATTCTTTGCCCTTCTTTTTTTTTTTTTAAAAAAGCCAGCAGCTACAAATACTGTAGCTGCTTGCTTTTAAAAAAAGGTACTCACCTGTCCAGGGGTCCAGTGCCCTACTCACCCAAACCGCTGTGAATTGTGAATGGTCCCACAATCTTCTTGGATCTATGTGTCACAGAAATTGGTGGGTGAGAGCAGGCACCTGTCAAAACCAGGTACCCTCAAAAAAACAAAAATAAAATATACATACCCAAAGTGCCTGGTATGGATTGGGAGGGACCCCCTCACCATTTTTCTATTGCCGTGCAAACATTCTGCCGAGCCCCCCTGCAAATTCGGGTGTTTGCCGAGTGGGCGAACAGGCGATGTTCAGACCAAACTTTTGCTCGGCTCAAACAGTTTGCCCATCTCTAATGGTTTAGCATTTACATTCTGGAATCCATCTGCCCTTAGCTCAGGCACACAGGCAGGAGGGTGTTCTTAGCTGAGAAAACCCTTCCTCCCCTCCAGAGCAACAACAAAAACAATAGCTATGAAGACTCTAGGGATGTATGACATCATTTTGACCTAGGTCAGAAACCAGGAAGAAACTGAAGAAAAAAGTTTAAAACAAGCATAGATGTGTGCAGGGGTTTGTCAGGTGTGCCTGGGCACACCTTAATTACTTTTTGTGGTGCCAATTTCCCCTACTGGCCCCTGTGTTGTGCCCCCTGCAGTGCTGCTGGCTTCCCTAGTCTCCTCTCCCCCCGTCTACTGTGAGGATGTTTCAGGAAGGAGGGCAGGGGAAGCAGCTAGTTAATATGTAATTTACCAGCCCCTTCCTTTTCTAAATGAACATAGTGAACACACTCACTGTGTTCATTCATAACCAAAGCATAGTAAAGGGTTTTACTTACAAAGTAAATATTTACTATGCTTCAGTTTGTGAATGAACATACACACGCTGCCTGATTGGTGATGTGCAGTGCTGGCTTCCTGGCGAGCTCGATCCGAACACGCCCGAGCCCATCGCTACTTATAACCAAAGTGTTATGGAAGCTGAACATAGCATAAAACAAGTTAATGTTGCAATTTAATATAAATGATAAACCTATTTGTTTAAATTTGACAAGACATAACTGTCTTTTGGTCCGTATAATATAGCTATATATTCTTCTATAGACAATGTAAAGGCATAAAAGATTTTGCTGTCCTCCATTAGATCGTATGCCAGTGAGCAGTGTTGTAGCACATTTTTTATTTGATAACTGTACTGTCCAAGCAGATGAGTAACTGGCTTTCTATATAGAAAGTAATACAAGTAGAATCTAATTCTAGAAGCAACTTGTAGCAATCAGTCTTCTTTTATTGGAGCATGGTGCTATCATGCAAGATTTATCATTACTACATACTATTTGTGTAGGTTACATAAGAGGGACACATTTGTTTCAGCTGTTTAATGATCAGTTTCTACTTCCCTGGATTCAGCTCTACTGGTTTTGGTTACATGATTGATCAACTACAAATCTCTTGGGTAGCTCTAGAGTCGACTAATGAGGCGACTAGACAGCAAGTGGTTAAATCTTGTAGTAGGGCCTCGTAGAGAAAAAGCATCAGTGGCATCTATCAATCACACACGATTGCAACATTGTGCTATCATGTGAGATTGATCGTGATTAGAAGCTGCTTGTGTAGTTTACTTTATAGAGCAAATTATTTTATGGCCTCATGCACACAGGGTGTTTGCCTATCTGTGCTAGACATCTTTCCTTTTGGCAGCAGCATTTTGGCTAGACGCATTTATGCGCGTCATGCGCTTGGGCAAAAAATTAATTTCATTGCCAGAATAAAAATGAATTCTGGCCAGTAAAATTAACGCTCAAGTGCTTGACACACCTAGCATTAATGCGCGTTTTGGATGCATCAAGTATTTTCTCTGCCAAAATGCTGTTGCTCTTTGGGTTTTTTCCTGCCTGATTCACACCTATGCAGGTTGCAGTTTGCATATTGCAGGTGCGTTTTGCGTTTTTCAATACATGCTTTTCATCCATTTGAAGTCTATGGAAACCAAAAACCAGAAAAAAGTCCTTGGCCCTTTCTATTAAATGCACAGATGTGAACTACATCCATAGGAAACCATGTTAAATGGATGTAGTGTGTTTCTGCAAAACTAAAAACGCACTAAAAAACATAGGTTTGAACCAGGCCTAAATGCCTATGTGTACATGGAGACATAGGCTAACATGCAGCAGCGTTTAGAGGCTGAAAAAAAAAAATACCCTACAGATGCCCCCTTACAGTGTTTAACCGCTTGCCGACCAGTGCGCGATGATATATGTCGGCACAATGGCATGGCTGCCCAAATGGGCGTACCTGTACATCCCCTTTAAGATGCGGCATTGTGGGCACGCACCTGTCACGTACTCTGTGACCATGCCCGCGGGTCCCGCGGACTCTGTTTGCTGGGGGCCCGCGATCGTGTCACGGAGCGGAAGAACGGGGAGACGCCTTTGTAAACAAGGCATTTCCCTGTTTTGCCTAGTGACATGACAGGAATCTACTGCTCCCTGTCATCAGGAGCAGTGATCTGTCATGTCAGTGGTAGCCCATCCCCCCCACAGTTAGAATCACTCCCTAGGACACACTTAACCCCTTGATTGCCCCCTAGTGTTTAACCCCTTTCCCTGCCAGTGTCATTTATACAGTAATTAGGGCATTTTTATAGCACTGATCGCTGTATAAATGTCAATGGTTCCAAAATGGTGTCAAAAGCTTCCAATGTGTCCGCCATAATGTTGCTGTCACTATAAAAATCGCAGATCGCCACCATTACTAATAAAAAAAAAATAATAATATAAATGCCATAAATCTATCCCCTATTTTGTAGACGCTATAACTTTTGTGCAAACCAATCAATATACGCTTTTTTTTTTTTTTACCAAAAATATGTAGAAGAATACATATCGGCCTAAACTGAGAAAGACATTTGTTTTTTTTTAATGTTTTTTGGGGATATTTATTATAGCAAAAAGTAAAAAATATTGCTTTTTTTTTTTTTTTTTCAAAATTGTCGCTCTTTTTTTGTTTATAGCGCAAAAAATAAAAACCGCCGAGGTGATCAAACACCACCAAAAGAAAGCTCAATTTGTGGGAAAAAAAGGACGTCAATTTTGTTTGGGTGGGCACAATTGTCAGTTAAAACGACGCAGTGCCGTATCGCAAAAAGTGCTCTGGTCAGGAAGGGGGTAAATCCTTCCGGGGCTGAAGTGGTTAAATATCCAGTGTGCATGAAGCCTTTCTGTTTAGTGATTGCTAACTCTGAGGCTGGGTTCATACTATTGTGAATTGGATGTGGGTTTCCCGCATCCAATTTGCAATAGCAGAAGATTTTGAACCTCTCTCTATGGAGCTGGTTCACATATCTCCGCTGCGACTCCGATGCGGATTTGCACAGGGGTCCTGTGCGTCTTTTGATCTGTTTCAGGTCCGAATTCACTCAAATTTGGGCTGACATCAGACCTGAAACGGTGAACGGGGACGCACCAGACCCCTGCTGTGAGCCGCATGCAAAGATGGTGTGAACCCAGTGTTTTGAACTGCATCCACTTTGCATGACATGTGAAAGAACATTGCTTTCTATTGTGCCTGTTCACATGTGTCTGGTGCAGATTCAGTGCGACTTGAAAAAAAGTCCTGTCAGTTTTCTGAGCAGTGCGGTCCGGCTCAAGTGCAAATTCAGGCCCATTGACTTGTATGGGAACACTTCTGAATCATCATGGTCATTCAGTTGTGAACAGGATAAAATCCTGATCTGATACTGATCAAAAACTAACCTGATACTGTTAAAAAAAACTGACCTGAAACGCTGAACAAGTACTTTGTCAGTCAGCTGTGAAAACTGATCTTCAATTCGCACAGATAGCGCTCCTCCTGTAATAGTTCTGCAGACGCTAGTGTGTTTTGAGGGTGTCTCCTCTTCCTCAGAGCTTCACACAGGCGGCCAGGGGAACTTCTTAGCTGTCCCCTGTGAACACAGACACAGCCTGCTCTGCTCCATGGGCGGTCGGGTGTAAATAGACCGACTGTCTGTTTACACAGGACTACCTCCGATCTCATCCACCTACACAGGCCCTCTTCAGTTTGTTTTTAACAGACTGGATCGGAGGTAGGTGGGTGTAAATGTACACAAGTTCGTTTACACCCGCCGGTCCATAGGGATACATGGACCATCCATGACTGACAGGTGGATTTGATCAGATCGCCTGTGTGAAAGGGGCCTACTCAGCCCTTGTTACTGCATGGCAATTTACACCTAAAAGCAATTTAAGTGGTAGGGTTGAGCTACTAAAATTTTTTTGTATTTCTAGCCTAACAAGATAATTGTCAGCAAATAGGTAAATCTCTCTGTAGCAATAGACTACAATCTTTAGCTCATCTTCAAGGAGAAAAATCAGGAAATGATTGCTAGGAAATTTTATATTGTAGCACATTGTTTTATGGTTTATGTATATTGTGTGCCCATGGAATTTCCCAGTACTTTATTCTCTTCTATTAGAAAGATTTCCTGTAAATTTGTTAAAGTGCGTACTATTATACTTCAAAATAAGATATTTATTTTGTTAACTTATTAGTTACAGTAGATCTCAAAATCCTTTTTTCGTAATATCTCTGCAGGTTGTACCCTCTCCCATCATTAGTGCCAATGGACCAGGAGATGAGAAGTTGTTTAGGAGCCAAAGTGCAGAAATGGAGCTTAGCACAGACAGAGAGCGGGTGAAGAAGATGCTGTCAGAGGGGTAAATCCAATACATTTCCTGATTTTTCCAGTGTATATTTTGGTACAAGAAAAAGTGACTTGATGAAAAAATGTTTTAAAAATTGTTCGTTCATCTTGGTATCTATATTAAGAAATTGAAAAAAACCAATACATTTAGGGTCCATTTTTTGATCTGGTGCATTGCCTTAACACATCTGTGTTTAATGTGCATTGTGTCATGCACCAAAAGGCACAAAAAACAGAAATGTAGCATTTTTCTGAAGTAGTGCACTAAACTCACCATGCATTGTGGTTGTGTTGCAATTCATTTGCATCAGAGGTGCATTGTCTTGGTACGTTGTGGTGCCATTCAAAATGAATGGCACCACAATGCTCTAGAACAGGGGTCTCAAACTCAAATTACCTGAGGGCCACAGGACAAGTTTTCACATCCAATGGGGGCCGCATGCAAACTTTCCTTTCTCCCAGCATTGGTGTCAGCGGACGCACTATTAACCCCCAGCACTGGTGTCAGCGGACGCACTATTAACCCCCAGCACTGGTGTCAGCGGACGCACTATTAACCCCCAGCATTGGTGTCAGCGGACGCACTATTAACCTCCAGCATTGGTGTCAGCGGACGCACTATTAACCCCCAGCATTGGTGTCAGCGGACGCACTATTAACCTCCAGCATTGGTGTCAGCGGACGCACTATTAACCTCCAGCATTGGTGTCAGCGGACGCACTATTAACCTCCAGCATTGGTGTCAGCGGACGCACTATTAACCTCCAGCATTGGTGTCCGGACGCACTATTAACCCCCAGCATTGGTGTCAGCGGACGCACTATTAACCCCCAGAATTGGTGTCAGCGGAGCGGACGCACTATTAACCCCCAGCATTGGTGTCAGCGGACGCACTATTAACCCCCAGCATTGGTGTCAGCGGACGCACTATTAACCCCCAGCATTGGAGTCAGCGGACGCACTATTAACTTCCAGCATTGGTGTCAGCGGACGCACTATTAACCTCCAGCATTGGTGTCAGCGGACGCACTATTAACCCCCAGCATTGGTGTCAGCGGACGCACTATTAACCCCCAGCATTGGTGTCAGCGGATGCACTATTAACCCCCAGCATTGGTGTCAGCGGACGCACTATTAACCTCCAGCATTGGTGTCAGTGGACGCACTATTAACCCCCAGCATTGGAGTCAGCGGACGCACTATTAACCCCCAGCATTGGTGTCAGCGGACGCACTATTAACCCCCAGCATTGGTGTCAGCGGACGCACTATTAACCCCCAGCATTAGTGTCAGCGGACGCACTATTAACCCCCAGCATTGGTGTCAGCGGACGCACTATTAACCCCCAGCATTGGTGTCAGCAGACGCACTATTAACCCCCAGCATTGGTGTCAGCGGACGTACTATTAACCCCCAGCATTGGTGTCAGCAGACGCACTATTAACACCCACCATTACCCCCTACACTCCTACACTCCACAAATAACCCCCCCCCACATGCCACTTCACAAAAACCCTCCCTTACACTCCACAAATACCCCCTCTTTACAAATTTCAATCTCAGTCACGTAAC
Organism: Lithobates clamitans; assembly: GCA_037952925.1. Classification (NCBI taxonomy): domain Eukaryota; kingdom Metazoa; phylum Chordata; class Amphibia; order Anura; family Ranidae; genus Lithobates; species Lithobates clamitans. The sequence goes on along the minus strand of JBBGZY010001129.1, from coordinate 3,851,153 downwards.
TAAGGACTTTGCTCAGCCTCTGTGTGATGGCTCACTTACCTTCCTCCCGGCAATCAGCTGGTGGCCTTATCTTCTGCCTCCCGACTCCTCTCCTCCTGTCAGGTCCTGGCTTCATCACAGGCCTAGTGGCAGGGCACCCTAAGGACGTCACAATCTTCCGCCCTGAGATGGCAGCAGGACCCTGGATCCGGTACTGGTGTTCTGTCAAGGTGCCCGCTATCGAATAGTGCCCAGGACGAACTGCACATGCGCCGTACGTAATAGCACAACAGCTGATTTTACGATCAGCTGTTGTGTTGGCGAGACGGCGCCTGCGCACAATAGCCGACTGAAGACATTTTTTTCAGTCAGATTGTGTTTCACGTGCTGCCGAGGAGTGTTCATGTAGGTGAGGGTCGGAATTTAACATGAAGGGCGCAGATGTTTTCAATGATGGCCAGTGCTGCAAGGATGGGGGCGGAATTTTTAACAATGCCCAAACAAATCTGCTAAACAAATCTTTATCTACTATTCTGCCTGGAGGGCCTATTTAGCTAGCTAAACGTTTAAAATTCTGCCCCCATCTTTGTAGCAGTGGCCATCTTTGAAAACATCCACCCCCTTCATGTTAAATTCCGCCCCTCCCCTACATGAACGTGCCTCGGCACAATCTGACTGAAAAATGTCTTCAGTCAGCTATTGTGCGCTGGCGCCATCTCGCCGACAGAACAGCTGATCGTAAAATCAGCTGCTGTGGTATTACGTACGGCTCATGCGCAGTTCGTCCCGGGCACTATTCGATAGCAGGCACTTTTCAATAGAGCTAGGTGGGCGGGGCGATGGGTGGATCCTCCCTCCGTTATGCTCTCCTGAGTTGTGCACGCTGGGCTGCAGCAGCATGCGGGGGAGAGGAGACAGAGAGAGAAAGCTCCCAGCCGGTGTGTACTGCCACATGTCATACCCGCCTAGGATCGGCCCTGCCTGCGGGCCATTTGTAACCAGTCCGCGGGACGGTACTTTGAGACTCCTGCTCTAGAACATTTGTTGCCTAAATGCACTGGACTATTCACCAAGTTCACTTTAAAGCCGATCTATGGTCATAATGTCAAATCATATATTCATTTCCGCATCATATTCCAATTATTTCCAGCCTATGCCTATTACTCTGAACTATCTTTAAGTTTGTAAACTTTGTGAAGATCCCACACATTTCCTGCCTTCAATTCTGTGATATGTATTCACTATACCTTGTGCAGAGGCACTGCTGTGTCACACATTTCACAGACCCTGCACTCTGACCTACAGAGGTGCTGAGAGGAGGGGTTTCATGAGTCGGTGCAGGAAGCACTGCTTTCAGGTAGCAGGGTACCATGGGATATGTAGTTCTTGGAAATTGAAAGCAAAGAGCAGAGGAGAAGCTGCAAAGCATGTAGGGAATCCAGTAGGTTGTGGAAAGAGATGGCCAGCAGATAGGCAGCACTTACAACATGAAAGGAGAATTTTCAAGTAAGTTTATTATGGATTGTCAATAATAACTGTTTTGTATCGTTACAACGCTGATGTTATGCAATGAAAGTGTGTACTAGGGTTGCCACCTCATCCCTTTAAACCCAAACACATATGAATTACACAGATTCTGAGGCTAATTTAATGCAGGTAAGGCACCAAGTGAGATTAATTACCACCTTAATCACCCACAGAACCTGTCTAATGTGTTCGGGTTTAAAGGGATGAGGTGGCAACTCTAGTGTATACTGTGACCATAGAACTTCTTAACCACTTCAGCCCCGGAAGGTTTTACCCCTTTAATGACCAGAGCATTTTTTGCGATTCAGCACTGCGTCGCTTTAACTGACAATTGCGCTGTCGTGCAACGTTGTATCCAAACAAAATTTACGTCCCCTTTTTTTTTTTTTGCCCCCCCCCCACAAACAGAGCTTTCTTTTGGTGGTATTTGATCACCTCTGCTGTTTTTATTATTTGCGCTATAAAAAAAAAAAAAGCAACAATTTTGAAAAAAAACTAAATTTTTTGCTATAGTAAATATCCCACATTTACTTTTTTTAAAACACATTTCTTCATCAGTTTAGGGCGATGTATATTCTTCTACATATTTTTGGTAAAAAAATAGCTTGCACAAAAATGTATAGCGGCTACAAAATAGGGAATAGATTTATGGTATTATTATTATTTTTTTTTTTTTACTAGTAATGGTGGTGATCTGTGATTTTTATCGGGACTGCGACATTGCGGCGGACGGATCGGACACTTGACACTTTTTTTGGGTCCAGTGACGTTTATACAGCGATCAGAGCTAAAAATAGGCACTGATTACTGTGTAAATATCACTGGCAGGGATGGAGTTAACACTAGGTGCGATCAAGGGGTTAACTCTGTTCCCTATGAGTGTTTCTAACTGGGGGGGAATGAGCTTACTGGGTCACTGTTCCCGACCACTGGAAACAGTAGATTCTTGTCATGTCACCTGTCAGAATGAGGAAATGCCTTGTTTACATAGACATTTCCCCATTCAGCCTGTGTACAAGCCAATCGCAGGCCGCCGGAGGACATCGAGTCCTCCTGACCCGCGGGCATGCTCCCATAGTGGGAGCGAGTGCTGTCAGCGTGTTCCCACAGCGGGAGCGAGCGCGCTGCCGGCAGCGTGCGCCTGCCTGCAACTGAGCCTGTACGAGCCACCGTACAGCTATGACGATTCGCGCAGGAGAGCCATTGTGCCGTCGTCAATTGGCGGCCGGTCTTAAAGAGGTTAAGCCACTTCATGCCCTTAGGACGTACCTGTATGTTCTCAAGTTAAAGTGTTTATACCAGGATCATAGCTGCAGTCATGATCCCAGAATCTGAATTTGCAGCTGGGCATGGGCTTTCCTGTAGAAGTAATCTGAGCAGCTTTATATCCGCCCGGTCACTTCTACAGGGCATTGAACCGACTCTGTCAGCTGTTTCAACACATCTGCCGCTTTCCTTTTTGCAGCATCAACTGACTCAAAACGTGTCCCTTTAAGCACTGATTTAACTTTTGGGAATTCATTCTTGCGTCACTTGCTGAATCTTTTGTGCCATTCAGACATGTGCACCAGACAGTCCGTCATTCCCATAAGCTGTAGTAAAATTTGAAAACATTCTGTTGGTGTTTTGTGCAATTTTACTAAAAATTTCAAATAGACACATTGTTCAACTTTTAAACTTAGCATTTTTTCGGCACACTATAGAAAGCACAACAAAACTAAATGGTGACTCACAATCAACTGAATGTCATAGAATGTTGCTGCTTGTCATGCAGATTCAAACATGTTCAAGGTCACCACACATGTGGGATCACAGTCTCGTTATTTAATAGAAATACCTCTTATATGTCCCCACAAAGCCAGATTTATCAGGTTTCTTGAAGGACTTTGACTGGTACTGCAGCCTCTTCTCAGGCAACTCTGAGCAACCCTATGCTGCAATGTTTTTGGGGGACAATGGAATATGGAAGAGGGTGATGCAGGAATCAGTAAATCACACTTGGGGGGCTGTTTATAGTTGAAAATTAATATCACCTTTAACTCTCCATTGGACACCATAATGTTTACATCACAGTGCAGTTTCATAAAATGCAGGCTGCAGTGTTGAGACAGTGGTGTCCTATTGAATGTTCGTTACAAATAACACTCTATAATTATAGGGGAGTTTGCCATATGACTTTCACAGGTCATGTGAATGGATTCTCCTCCTCCTGTATTTTTACCCCAACACACAAATGGCATGATTCTGCTTTATAATTGTATCTTTTTTTAATGGAGCAGTATGGCAGGGATGAAGCCATGCCACTGCCTTTAACTGAATCTGTTACTCTTATTTAACAAGCAGTGCAAGTTGCAGGTGGGATTGTGTGTACAATGCAACAGAAAGGTGGAAGAAGGAAGGCCATTAAAAAGTTGAGGATATCAGTATCTAGAGGATTTTTTTGTGTAAATACAAACTTTCCTTGTCTTGAATATACAGTTCTTGGTCTACACTACCAGGTATTCATATATATGATGTACAAAGTGTAATTTCGGCCAAAACCAGCCTTTGCAGCTAAATGTTTCTCATTCTCGCTTCGCTTAAATGAAAAGTTCATTATATTCATTATACTCATGTCTCTGATAGTCTTTTTGTGTATAACAAATTATAGCCAATTTTAAAATGACAAAAAATATACCTGATTTTCTGTACTTCTCTCCACATTTGAGACAATTTTGGTATTGTAAGGCAAAGAGGAAAGGTAATTTACCGTTTGTAAATAATATACTGTACCTTACCAATTTTGATCTTCTAAGTCTGTACTTGTTAAAATGTCCAAGCCATCTGAAGGAAAAGCATAACTAAACCCTACACAAGGTTTGGGGCCTCTATAATATGCAAGTGTGCTCAGCATATTTGCACATTGTGGCTTACTTACCTTTCAAAGTGTGCTCCTTCGGTTATGCAATAACTTCACTCTCCCTTGTTGCTTTGTGGCTGGCGATTTCATCCTCTGCCTGTCTTTTTTTTTTTTTTTTTTTTTTTAATATGGACCATTGGCCAGGCGGGATGACATAACTCCCACACATATGCACAGAACCAATAATGCTGAGACAGTATACTGAGCTATGCATGTGTGGCTCACTGTACAATTAGAAAAAATATGCAGGAAGGTAGAGAGAAGCATTTTTGGCAGAAAAAATGTGTCTCTTCTGTCTTTAAAAAGCTAATCGCTCTTCTACTCTCTGTAATGGCAGCCAGGGTTGCACCCTGCTGCCTCTTATCTTTTGTCCTAACTTTAGAACCACTATTAATTCAGGTTAGACCGATCCTAACATCCACAGCATTAACATGAAAGGGGGTATCCACAAATTAGCTGGATACATGGATGATCTCTTATTTATCATAACACACTCTGGTCACACTAGGTCACTCCACCTAATCTCTTAATAGAACTTCATACCTATATTAGCCATTCCAATTTCAAAATCAACCTACAAACATCTGAGGTGCTTAACATCACTGTCCCTCAACCAGCGATTCAATCCTATTTCCCATTCAAGTGAGCACAAAACGGCCTAAAATATTTGTGTATTTTCCTTTCTCCGTCCATGGGAGATATCTTCAGCTCTAACTTACTTCTATTCTTGTCCCAGATCCATAAAGACTTTGCCAGATTGATGTCTTTGTAGTGTTCTCAAAATTAATGTCTTAACTAAATTGCTGTATTTATTCTAAACTCTACCGATTTGGATACCTAAGACATTTTTGGGGCAGGTGTGGAGGGAATTTGGACAATTCCTATGGGTGGGTCAGGTGCATAGACTCAATCGCTCCTTGACATGCCCCAAAGATTGGTGAGCATAGGTTTACCAGACATGGTCAAGTACCATAAAGCAACCAATCTGAACCGTGTTCTGGAGTGGTGTAGGTAAAAGTCTTCTAAATGCTGAGTCAGATGGAGCAGGCTTTTATGGAGATTCCTCTCAGGGGTCTCCCTTGGGTGGCCCCAGACATTCCTATAGCTTTATATAATCATTCGGTGATAGGTGTTACCCTAAAACTGGTCAACAAGATAGAAAACCTGTTTTCTTCAGATGCCCTCGCGTATGACCCCAATAATCGGTCACCCTTGGTTTACTCCAGGCTTACAAGAAGGGATATTCCTTTCTCATGTACACCAAGGTACACCTGCAGACTACATCATTTTGGGATATAGTGACACAAAACCCTTATCAGAACTGCAAAATATGTTCGACCCCCCCCCCCCCTCCCCTCTGGAAAGCCATGCAACTACACCATTTTCTCTCGCAATTTGACAGTAAAACTCACCCCTTGCCTCCTCTCACCAAGTTTAAACAGATCTGTCATAGCTGATTTAACATGGCTTGTCCCAATCCTATCGCATTCTATCCAATCCTATCGCATTCTATCCAACCTGACATGTCCACCCCAAATTTCCTCTCCAAATGGGAAAGGAACCAAAATCGCACCTTTTACAAATAAACAAAAAGATAGAATCCTCCAGGTGACTCATAGGGCTTCCATCTTGCACTCCATACAAAAAATAGGATACAAAATCCATTCCCCGGTGGCATAGGTTTCCTACAATGTTGCACAAACTTTTCTGCAGTGCCCCTCAGTTTGTTGGAGATGCCAATGGGAAGAGGGCTCTCTCCTTCATATATTCTTGTCCTGTTGAAATATACAAAACTTTTAGAATCGGCTGAAACAGATCATTTTATAGATTACCAGACATACAGATGCCAGATGACCCAGAAGCCTTCTTCCTTTTATTGACTCTGTTAGATCTAAAGAGATCTAAATATTCCCTTCTCATACATTTACTTAATGTGGCAAAATCATGTATCTCACTATACTAGAAGCAATCCATGGCACCACCAATTAGCCTCTGGTTATCCAAGATTTATGAAGTACATATGATGGAGTAGCTGATGACAACAGTCGATAACAGAGAAGAACAGTTTCATAAAAGGTGGTTTTACTGGACCAAGTTCACCTTCTCCACAGACTACCAAATCCTACTGTCATCCAGTTAGATATTTGGCCCTGCTGCAACTTCTGATATACAATGCACACCATTATTGGTTTCCCAACCCACTTCCCTAGTCTCTCTTCCATACCCTCTGGCTAGCACCCTCTCCCCTCCTTATTCCCCCCCCCCCTTTTTTTTCTTCCATATTTCTCCATTTCTCATATTGTTAACAGTCATACTCCCAGAAACTGTTAATGGACGCTCAGGATTGCACTCCTATTAGGTGACATACTAGGTCAGATATATGATTTTCTCAATTGTTTCTTTGTGATCGGTTTATCTAATGCTTCATGGTATTTTGTCTGAGCTGTTGACCTCTTCACTGATGATTGTACTACTTGTAACAGGGCTATGTTTTTTGCCCTGGAATCTCTGTATGACTTAAAAAAGCAAAATAAAGAATTTTAAAAAGCGAATTGCCAGCAATTTTGTTTTACATCAACTTTAGTTTCACTTTAAAGGCAACCTCTGCTGAGAAAATAAGTAGACTGCATTGCTGGCATTTCCTTCTAAAAAAATATCTATGCAGACTTCACTTAAACTGGCTATACATGTAAATATTATGCTAAAAGTGTGAATGGATGAATTTCCTGCTGCTGGCTATTTGTATTCTGATAGCTGCCACCCACAACTGTCAGAATACCCAAATATAGAGAGTGGAGCTGATTGGCTGCGTTCACTTTTTGGCCGACTTTTTCCACCCGACTCCTTCGATTTCTAATCTGAATTCTGTTGAGCTGGGTGGTGTGAGCAAGGCCACTCACAGCTTGAACTTCAAGTCATGTATGGCCATCTTTAGACTTTCTAATCTGCATGTTTGTTTAGGTCAGTGACTCAGAATCTATTTCTGCCATGGACAGTCAGGCTACTAGTATCCCTAGAGGTCAGTAAGAGCAGCTCTTGCGTTTTTCTCAGTACAGCTTTCCTTTATGTTCTGGGGTGTGTGGTCACAGGTTGTCTTACAAAACTCAGCCCCCATCTGAAGTCAATTGCCTAATGACTTGTTAAGAAATTATATTGTAAACATCTGAGTGATTATTTGATTTTCTCAGGCACAGTCACTTGAATGAAGCTCCAGGAATGGTTTACAAAGCATACATAAACCCAAGAACAAAAATTGAATCAATTGCAGTTTACCAGTCCTTAGATGTGGTAGCTTAATTCGTTTTCATTTTCAGGCGTCTTTCCTTTATCCTACCTGATGATAACACACTTCTTGTCCTAGGGATACACCACTTTGAAAATTAGCATTATCAACCTAGGATGAGACTCCATCCTCAAAGATACTTGGAAACAATGTCACTAATAAGAGAGCAACACAGACAAAGAGCACAGGAATCTGCTGACAAGACATCTGTCAGAACCATAGGTATTTTTTGCACATATCAAACAGATATCAAAAAATTTTCTATGGTATATTTGACAGATCAAAGGGGAGCAAATAAGAGCAGTTCATTGTTGGGGTACATATTGTCAGTGGCGGCTGGTGCTCCATTTTTGTTGTGGGGGGGGGCCAGAAAGCAAACCACCCTCAACATACCCCCTGGTCCATCAGTCAAACCCCCCCCCCACCCCACCACCTAGTTCGGTCGGTCAGTCAGAATGATCTGCGCCCCAAGCCCACCCTTTTTATTTTTAAGCCAATAGCCTCAGGCTCTAATCATGTGCTTAAAAAAAAAACCCATTGAAACCCATGCGTCCGGCGCCCTAGATGTAGATTAGGGGCTGGGCGCATGGATTAGTGGGCGGGCGCCACTGCATACTGTAACTTTTTAATAGAGAAAGGCACCACCTTCTTAATTATTCTATATGAGAGAGATGTAATTGGACTGTTTCCAGAAACAGATAGATGTCTCCAAATCCCTAGTAATAAATGAAAACAAAATTTGGAGGAAGACAATGCTTCCTCTAAAAAAAATAAGGTAAACACGCAATTGATGAAATTTTGTTTAAGAGGGTATTAAATTTATTGTCGCATAATAGCATAAAAATTACACATAATCAACATTACACATAGACCATAGGTGATACTGGATACAGGAAATGGCAAGATGCTTGGGTATACAGAAGGGCCGACATGTTTTGCAGATTCCTGCTTCTTCCAAGGCACTGCATACATCTACAATTTCATCCAATTTGAGACTACAGATGCTTACACGGACAAACGTGACAAGATGCCATGGTCAGGACTCAGCCAGACTCAGCCAGAGGGGCCAGTACCCAGTTTACTGCATGGTGGAGGATCACACATCCACCGGGTCTTGTTTATACCTACGGCGCCAAACAGATTTTTGGCATTATCCGATACCCTGGCAATTGCGCAATTCGATACCCCCACTATCCAACCCTGGCGGATCTGGCTTCCACCGGGTAGCTGTTATAATAGTCTGGCCTCTCTGGCCGAGTCCTGACCATGGCAATTTTGTCACGTTTGTCCGTGTAAGCATCTGTAGTCTCAAATTGGATGAAATTGTAGATGCATGCAGTGCCTTTAAAGAAGCAGGAATCTGCGAAACATGTCGGCCCTTCTGCATACACAAGCATCTTGCTATTTCCTGTATCCAGTATCACCTATGTCTATGTGCAATGTTGATTATGTGTAATTTTTTATGCTATTATGCAACAATAAATTTAACACCTTCTTACCTCCCTGGCGGTATGATTATTTCAGATTTTTGCGTCTCAAAGCGGTACCATTATTTTGCATAGAAATTTGGCGTTTTATATTGTAGGCCTGTAATTCTTAGCAATAACACACTTAAATCTGTCCACCAGGAGTCTAGTAGATATCCCGGGTATGATGAAGTTTGAAACACAAAATCATAAATTATAATATAATAAATAAATATAAATAATTAAAAAAAATATATAATAATAATAAAATAAATTTCCCCACGATTCACTATCGCTCAATTCTGCAAGTGTTCTAATTTACTATCGCTGTTTTCTAGCTGGTCTTAAACCACTTTTGACATAAAGAGACACTTTTTGGTTGCCATGGACAATCTCCAGTTTCCAGGCTGAAAGAACAGTATATATAATATAAAACTGCATGCAGGGCATTGGACAAAGCACTGGGGACAAAAGGGATGTGAAATGATTTCATACAGTACTGTAATCTGTAAGATTACAGTGTACTGTATGTGTTATGCATTTTCACTTTTTTGAATTTGCCGCCAGGCTCCGCCCCCATGTGTCACGACGCTCACGGGGAATGGACACAGCCCACGGACACAGCGGGGGGACATCGCAGGATCCTGGGGACAAGGTAAGTATACTGCACCAGGATCCTGAGATGTAATCCCGAGCGTGGCTCCGGGTTACTGCTAATGGTGCTGAAATTTAACCCCGAGCCACACTCGGGAATACCGTCAGGGAGGCTACACAATTTTATCAATTGTGTGTTTACCTTATTAACAGACATTAATGTCTCTATTAAAAATCCAATTTTTTTTAGAGGAAGCATTGTCTTCCTCCAAATTTTATCTTCTTAATTATTCTGTTGCTATATATTGTGATATTTCAGGAATAATATTCAGGCAAGTTTGCCAAGTTACTGACAGGTGTGCTAAAAGGGTGTCTATCTAGAGAAAAGCATTGCAATAAAAGCATTCCATCTGAAATAGCTATATCTTTATAGTGCTCTGTGACCATCTGGAAGTTGGAGATAAATCGGATAGTTTGCTATATTATTATTCAATATACAGCCAAGTTTAGTATCAAGATGTACTGTACATGATTGTTCTCAGTTGCATGTCTCAAGGAAAATGCAATAGCTTTCCCGGCACAGTACATAATAGGCATGTACGGTTTGTGATGGCCGAAAGCACAGCTCATCAGGTCAATGAATATGTAAGGCCCTTCCATGCCCTATAGGAGAAATTGGAGGGCGTCTGAAGCAATTTAAATGCCAAATCCACTTTGGGCAGGAAGAGGCTGATTGCTTCTACAGAGCAGAATTGCAGGTTCTGCAAAATGTTCCAAATGATTTAGCATGAGTTTTTATACCATTCTATTTGGAGGTCATTGCCGTGAAACAGGAGGAATGGTTATTAGTGGTCATTAGTAGAACTTGTCAGTTTCAAGAATAGCTCTTAAGGTATCCAGTGATTCAGTTTAGGTCTTGGTCAAACAGTATGCACAGAAATACACAGAAATCCACATCTCAATGCCTCAAACACAAAGAGCCTGCTTCATCAAGCTGAAATGTTGTATGTTACAGTATGCATATGGCAAAATACTTGTTTCAAAAAGGAGCAGCTTTGTGTGTCATTTAAGGCTTGCTATCTTTACCTTATGGTTATAACACCCAATTCATGAAGGCAAAAAATCTTTGGTTGTTACGGTTGCTTTATCTTTTCAGCTTCTGCAAGCAGTTGCAAAAATAGGAAGAGATAGCCTGGCCGTGCCGCACCTCGCCCGGCCTCCACATACCTCACCCAGCCAAAGTGCTTAGCGGGTAAAAGCAGCCTCAGTTTGTAAAATCCAGACCATAACTCCAACATGTTTCACCTTGGCCCCGGGGATTAATTAATTTCACCTTGGCCCCGGGAGAATCTAGCTGAAGCTGCTTTTATCCGCTAACCACTCGGGCCGGGTGACGTTTGCGGCGGCCGGGCTATCTCTTCCTATTTTTACAGTACGCTTTGGGTCTGGATGGATGCTTTCTCAGCCTGCACCCAGCCAGCGGTATCCAATTTGTCGGACCTTCACAGCCCGAGAGGGGACCCTTAAAGTGGTAGTAAACCCTGGAATTTTATTTTTAGCTACAGGGTAACCTTCTATTAAATCTTACCTGTAGGTAAAATTAATATGAAATGAGGTGAAGTTTCACTTTACAAAGAATACCCAATCACATGCAAGGAAAAAAAACAGCATTTTTCCTTGCACATGACTGGATGATTGAACTCAGCAGAACTTCTGCTCATTTGCTAAGCTCTAGAGCAACTACAGTCTATTTGCCTTTAGTAAATCAACCCACCTGTGCTTATAATTGAGACAGGTAAACACTATAGAGGGATATGCTTTGTCCAAATTTCTGAGATTTACAACCAATTTAAGATAATAAAAAAAAACTTCTGCATGCAGCTCCTCCCCTCAGCACCCCCTTATACTTACTTGAGCCCGATCTTGATGCATCACTGTGCCCGAGAACAGCAGCTCTTTCCTCACTGGCCATGAAGGCAGCAGTGGGAGTCATTGGCTCTTGCTGCTGTCAGTCACAGCCTGTGAGGAGAGAATGGGGGGATGGAGCCGAACCGCACTGTGTGTGTCTATGGACACACAAAGCGCTGCTCAGGATCGAGCCCTCACGAGTGCCCCATAGCAAGCTTGATGGGGAGAGGAGCCAGGAGCGCAGATGAGGTATCCCAGAAGAGGAAAATCAGGGCTGCTTTGTGCAAAACTATTGCACAGAGCAGGTAAGTATAAGATGTTTGTTACTTAAAAAAAATCCCTTTACAATCACTTTGAGCTGTCTAGTGCTATCAGGACCATGGACAGCACATACTGTAAAGTACTGCTCCTTACCATTACCTTAACATATATGTGAACCCTTACCTTGTAAAACAACCCATTCAGTTTAAAATAGAAATGCTAGACAAACAATTATGTATATCTAAACAATATATAAATCCCTTTTTTTTTTAGTAACTGATCACACGATCGCTGCTCTCAGCTGCATAAGGGGCCTATTGAGCTGGGAGCGAAGAAGCAGTAGCACACTGATCTTCCCTTTGAATGGCTGTGCAGGTGGGCATGTCAGCACAAGTCTTGGCCATTGGAGTACAGGCAGGCTGTTCTCCCAGCACAGCCAGAAAATGATGAATACTAATTATCTATCTGCACTTATGCAATTAACTTCCCCTAAGCTGCTGTATCCAACGCCCTCTGGTGTTAATAAATGTTATAAATAATTTATATACTACACTATAGCCAAACTGACCACGCTGAGATTTTATGTGTTGTCATGCCTAGCGTGGTCAGTTTGGAATTGTAAAGCAGGAGGGCTGGTAGGAACTCCAGGTATTTCACACAAAGAAAGAAATACAAAGGGAACAGGATACTTTTTCATAGAAGTACATGGTGCAGCAGGCACATATCAGGAATATGAAATGTTAGGGTAACATGTTCTTTAAAATAAATGGTGATTATTCCTGTATTGTTACATACAGTGTTTCACATGCATTTGCAAACACCTAAGAGTATAGAAATATTGGAGGTTAACATCCTCATATTTACCTCACCACCTAGAGGTTTACTGACTTGGAACAAACATACACTCTGAAGTCAGATCTCCTAATCTGCCCTGGGGGCACTGCCTGAAAGAAAGATCCACAATGGCAGCCTCTATAATGCTTTAAATGCAGCTTTCCTTAAAGAAATATTCACAGTCAATTTTTTTTTTTTTACATTGTTCCGCCTCATTTATCAGACCAAACCATACCATGGGCAAAGTAGCTGAATATAGATTGTAAAGAATATTGGGCACAGGTATACTTTAGCCTACTAGATATTTTAAAGAAAATCTGAGAAACTAAGTCTCAGTTTGCTTTTATGATATATTTCCAAACTAGAATTGCTATAAATCTTGTAACTATGAGATCAAATGTGATCCTTTTTATTTGCACAGACAATTATTTTCCAAGCGTGATCCTTTCTTTAAAGTAGAAATTAAAGTTGTATTAAACCCAGGGTGGATAAAAATCTATGATTTTTGAAAATAAAATAGAAAAAAATCTGAATTTTTAAATTTAAATCTGATTTTTTTTTTATTATTTCAATCAGATTTTTTTGATTTTTTATCAAATTTAGTTAAATAGAATGCTTTTGAGCAGCCACCGAGCTGGATTTGAAGGTTTTCCCCTGTCAACTGATGCGGAGAAGGCTTTCGACAGGGTGTCATGGGACTTTTTTATTGGCTACTTTCTCCCATATAGGCTTGAAACCACATATGCTTACGTGGATTTCTTCGTTGTATCAGAATCCATTGGCCAGGCTGAAGGTCAATGGCACCCTGTCGGAAACCAGTATTAATTAAAAATGGCACTAGATGGGGTTGTCCTCTGTCATCCCTGCTATTTATTTTATCTTTAGAGCCATTTATTCACACAGTCAACATGACCTCCTCAAATAGGGGTTTAGAGACACCAAATTGTACAATATAGCTGCGTACGCGGACGACCCTTTATGTTTAATTTTTTTTTAACGCAACTACACATTTCTACCCCTAATTTACTACAGGCTTTTACAATATATGGATACCTTTCCAACCTTAAAATAAACTACACCAAATCCGAGGCCATGAATCTCACTCTTTCTCCGAACATAGTTGCATAGGCTCCTTTTAAATGGGTATCAGATGCGCTCAAATACCTAGGGGTTTGGCTTACACCAGTGTTCAACAATATTTTCACATACAACTTCAAACTGATGTATTGTCAGGTTGAACAGCTTTCCAAATGGTCGCTCAAACACTTTTCTTGGTTCGGCAGAGCTGCCATCGTTAAAATGACCATACTCCCACGACTTTTATATCTTTTCCACGCACTACCAATTAACTTAGTGGCCAGCTTTTCTAAACCGTTACACAGAAATCGAGAATAAGATGATGCGCCAACAGGAGAACAAAGCAGCCAACACCACAATTAGACAAATTGTAGGAAAGATATAAAATTAGAATATGTGTGGCGCTAAGAATGTCCTTTATTGGGCAGAGCCAAACAGAATGGTATCTGAAGGGCAAAATGCACAACAAAAATTTAATGGGAATAAGTCTTATAAGGACTGTTGGTTGACACCCATAAAGCAGATAAATAATCCGAACCGCAAGGTAAACAGTTAAAAAAGTGGGTAAATCATATAAAAAGTATGGTGACACCTGAAGTGAACCAGTGGACAAACTAATTAATACATGTGCAAGTAATCAAAAAAGAGAACAATGTAAGAATTTCTGTCCCGGATATACATACCATACAGATCTGCATCCAGGTCATCTATCTTTGAGGGATATCCATATTCTTCTACCATCAGATTGATATCTTGTTTATGGAAGCCGGATCTCCAACAAGCACCCACCACTTATATCCTGGTCGGTGAAATCTAAGTGATTGAGTCGGTGAATGTTGCCATCCCTCCATCATCTTTAGCCGTTGGGAACCAGGAGCCACTCTCCCTATTCCAATACAAGCTCGTTTGACTCCCAAGTCGCTGACTGGGAGTCCACCATCTCTAGTAAGGGTATTTATGCCTACACCTTTCACACAGATGCTTATCACCGCAGTTCGTGGATGCCATCTTTTGAACCACTGGTCCTCCCACACTGATTTTGGCAGCTGCTGATCGTTTTCCATTTCATTATTTGGACTTTGAGTCATTAATTATTTTTACATGTATATAAGTTCCGGATGGACTTTTTGTAGTATCAGCAGCCTAGTATTTTAGTTATTGTTTCTCTCTACACATTAATTTCATTATGTGTGCATTACACTTATATGACGTGCACAACCCTCACAAGTTTTAGTCCTCATGCATAGAACTACTTCTCCTCAATTGTGGTTCTTCTTACATTGTTCTCTTTTTTGATTACTTGCACATGTATTAGTTTGTCCACTGGTTCACTTCAGGTGTCACCATACTTTTTATATGATTTACCCACTTTTTTATCTGTTTAACTTGCGGTTCGGATTATTTATCTGCTTTATGGGTGTCAACCAACAGTCCTTATAAGACTTATTCCCATTAAATTTTTGTTGTGCATTTTGCCCTTCAGATACCATTCTGTTTGGCTCTGCCCAATAAAGGACATTCTTAGCGCCACACATATTCTAATTTTATATCTTTTCTAAACCGTTACAAACTGTACTGTGGAAACTTCTATGGGCACACAAGAAACCCTGTATCAAATTACGCTTGCTAATGAAGACCAAGGCGGTTGGGTGCCTGGGTTTCCCAAATTTTAAGCTATACTACTTTGTTACACACATGGGCAGAATTGTAGACTGGCATTGCCATTCTGCCGATAAGGATTGGGTGTCCCTGGAGGAGAGTTCCACAGATGTCCCTTTAAAATTCCCACCATGGATTCCCTGGTCTAAATGCCCTCCAGATCTCAAACATTTATTAATTGGAACAACTCTAAAAGTCTTTCACAAAACTGCCCTAACACACCATACTTCCACAGTCCCCGGGCCGCTTACACCTCTTTTCAACAAATCCAGATTTTCCCCCAGGCATAGATTTGAAAGTCTCTCACAAAAGATGCAGCTCCCCTACTAGCCTTGCATTGCGTGGCCGCAGGCAAGATTTAAACATATAAGATGCTGATTGACCTCTCACCTTCGATCTTTACACATTAGAACTATAGGCAAAAGTGCCATTACCTTTTTTGATCTGATAAGAAAGGCGAAAATGACCAGGGATCTTACACATTTGAATCCATTTGCTTGACTGGTGAACAGACCGAGAAAACTACCTCCTTAATGTACAAGTATCTCCAACAGGTTGATACTGCGGATTCAGTCAGATTCAGAAGCCAATGGAAATCGGTTCTTCAAGCACACTTTACAGATACTCAGTGGGAGAAAGCATGTATTCTAGTGCATAAATGCTCAATTAGCACAAGACTACAAGAGAATTCCTACAAACTATTATCACATTGGTACGCATCACCAGCGAAGGTGAAAAAATGGTACCTGTTGGCTTTGGATCTATGCTGGAGATGTTGAGAGGCCACAGGAGAAATGCTACATATTTGGAGGGATTGTCCTAAAATAGCCTTTTACTGGAGCAAAATTCGTGAATTGATCCTCCACATCACTGACACTAATGCCCTGTACACACAATAGTATTTTCCGATGGAAAATGTGTGATAGGACCTTGTTGTCGGAAATTTCGACCATGTGTAGGCTCCATCACACATTTTCCATTGGAATTTCCGACACACAAAGTTTGAGAGCTTGCTATAAAATTTTCAGACAGCGTGTACACAAATCCGACGCACAAAGTGCCACGCATGCTCAGAATAAATGAAGAGATGAAAGCTATTGGTTACTGCCCTGTTTATAGTCCCGACATACGTGTTTTACGTCACCATGTTCAGAACGATCGGATTTTCCGACAACTTTGTGCGACCGTGTGTATGCAAGACAAGTTTGAGCCAAAATCCTTCAGAAAAAATCCATGGATTTTGTTGTCGGAATGTCCGATCAATGTCCGACCGTGTGTACAGGGCATAAGATTAAACTCACCCCTGCATGTTGTCGTCTACATCTTTCTAATCTCCCTTTAGGCAGATATAAGCGATCCCCGACCAAACGCCTGTCAGCGAAATTTGGCTGCACACAGAGAACACAGCCAAATCTCCTGTTTCTAATAGTAATAACAATTTCGTCAAATGATGTAAATGCATCTCACCCTCTGATCGTATGCCATCCTCTGCCGTAGCCCATCCTCTGGTGTGTGCCTCATTACCCACAAACATCAACACATCCTTACGTTCTCAGCTCAGCATCACTCTGTCAGCAAGCCCCCCTGCCGAGCAGTGTCCTGGCTCTTTATTAACATAACAGGAAGTCCCAAAACTCGAGGGGTTGGGCTTCCAACCCCCATTGTGTACAAGCAATTCCCTTCCAGCTGTCCCTGCCATTCTTACCTTCTCTAGCGCCATCAGATCCTCACGATCGGCCACAACATAAGATGCTGGGACAGGTTTCACCAGCACACATGAACCTCTTGCCTTAGGGGAATCAGGGCCGTTTTTAAGGCAGGGCAAAAGGGGCAGCTGCCCTGGACCCTGTCATTGTTGTGGGGCCCAAAGCAGCTGTCTCATACTTGCCAACTATCCTGGTTTAATTTCCCTCGTCCCTTGAGGTTTAAGTCCTTTGCTGTGTCCCAATATCTCAGTGTGAAGTGCTGCTACTAATGCTGCCCAGCTCTGCCCTATTGTTGTGTAAAGATGACTCACCTGCAGACCCTGTGTTTACATGTAAATTACCAGCATTCATATGTAAATAGGAGCGGGCAGCAGCATTGATATGTATATCATGCCCCCCTGAGGTCATATCCACAGTAATTTCTAGCAACCAATCAACAAGCAGAAATCATGTGCTGTAACCTTTAGCAACTAATCAGTGAGCCATAATGTGTGCTGTAACCTCTGGCAACCAATCGCAATAGCTGCCTGTTCTGATTCAGTAAACTGATTTTGAGTCTAGCTAATTATTCTATGTCTCAGAGCAGGTGGAGAGCAAAACTGCATGGGGGGGGGGGGGTCCCAAGAAAAGTTTTGCCCAGGGTCAAATCAATATTAAAGACGGCCCTGAGGGGAATTACCTTATAAGCTGTAGATCCACATTAATACCAAACTACAGTTGAAGCACACTTGTGGGCTACCTAGTTATCCCGATACCAAAGCTGGCAAGAACCAGAGATTTTGTTAAAATTATAATTAATTTTACCCACTAGAAATGTTCTGTTAAGTTCTATTGACAGGTGTCTGTTTGGATTTTACTAGTCTGTCAAAACTCCTCACACCAATATGAACGTCACATATAGCATGTACCGCCGTCATCGCTGGGGCACTAATACCCGACCATGTGTCCTGTTCTCTTTCTTAGCTAGTTGGGATGCTTTTCATTGTTACCCTTGCTAGAATTTATTAAACAAAAAAATATAAATAAACGAAGATACTCCTCGACTCTTTGTGGTTGATCCACTTCTTGCAGTGGCTGGCGTGGTCTCATCCCTCAAGCTTCTTTACAATGACCCAGTCACCTGGTTGGAAAGAATGTAAACTGGTTGTTGTGTCGGTCCAGGATGGACTTGTGAACCCTGTGGTGGACTTTTTGAAGTTCATGTTACAGTGATTGCACCCACCCCATCAGCTGAGAATGTAGGTGACAGCTAATGAGGAAAGTACAACTCTGTTTTTGGTTGACCACCAAACAAACCTCATATGACAATAACCTAGACATCAGGACTGTGGTCACTGCATAACCTGTGCGTGGCTTACCATCTGGGGTGTAATACCTGGAAACAGTGACAAAAAGGTTCTTAGCATCAGGGATGGGAGCCTACTTCACCAGACTGCTGCTTGCTGATTCAAATTCCATCAAAGAAAGACAGTCTTGGCACAAACTTGGTTAGAATTAGAGCGGTTAGTATTGTTGGTTTGAAAATGTGTCATTCTCACCACTATCATCCCCCCTTTTCTTCCCTCCTCAATACAACCTGGAGGAAGACATGCAGGGCTTTAGAATGGTGCAGAATAAAACAGTGAAATAGCCTATGATACTTTTACCTTCTTATACACCTGTACACACACTTTCAGAAACTCTTTGGACTTGAAAAGATACTTATAAACAAAAGTTATTACTCTATCCTTCAAAGAATGGTAAACAATACAATATACATGTACATTGGTAAATTGTCACTGACATTCCTCAAAACCGATAATAACTAAACCCTCTGTAAATCACGTTTTTACTAAAATACAACAGCCGCGACACGCAAGAGGGCTGTCGCGGTACGTTCAAACATGTTACTACATACAAACATTGAAAAGAGACAAACATTTAGATACAAATGTGGGGGAGATATTTCATAGTTCCAAAAAACGAAAATGAAAAAAAAATTAAAACGACCAGATGGAATGCAGCCCTTACTCTTTTAGCGATAGAAAAAGAATACAAATTGAAAAGCATGAGAGCATTTCAAAATCTTTGCATGGACCAGCCACACAAAGTTCAAAAACAGGTCTGTATATTTTTAATCACACAAACGTGTACTACGCATCCATCAACTCACTCAACATTACAGATTTCTGAAGCCGCAGTCGTGCTACATCAACTCCAGAGGGATACCCAAAATAGTATCCTTGGACCACCTATGTCAATCTTTCTGGGGTTTAATGGCCTTTTCCTCAAAACTAGACTCCATGCTCTTGTGCATCCGTTTGACTGTGGGAAGCCTCGCATTCCTTCCCTTGCACGGACTGCCATTGCCCATGGCGATTTGAATCGGCTTATCGTCTTACCCCTGCATCCAGGGAAACCCTTGCAACCATTTCGGAGACCACCGCCCGGTGCTTTCTTACACGGTGGATTGGCGGACTACAACCACTATTAGTCATTCAACTAGAAACACTAAAACGAGGCATCAACTCTATGGCTTGTTGTCCCAACACTTTTGGCACAGAACTACAGAGTACCACTCTTTTAACAACCAACTATTAACAATGCCAAATGATTCGCCAACAACCAAAGATCAACCCCCGAATTATGTCTCTACCCCTCACAGTATATGCATACACAAGCCCATTGCGCTGTACGACCGTACACTGCGACGCCAGACGAATATACACAGAGCACTTTTGCCTGCTTCTTTTACAAAACACCGTGGCTTCTCTCTGTACCTTGATATTACAATAACTTGGATGCCTCCTGTTTGCTCTCTACCCAAAACTGTATTACAGTATAAAACTAAAAAGACAGCTGGGAGATATTTAAAACACTTTCAAACGCCAGTATTTTCCCATTGTCCTTCCAAGTACAAATCTTATTTGCTTGTGTGATAGGACCCCAAGCTCCCCCCCACCAACTTCCTGTGGATACATAAAATGCTGAGAAGGACTTCCTGTTGCATGCCCAGCTCAAAAAAACCCCTCAAACTGGTTTATTTACATATCAATGTACAGGAAAAGGGAGAAACAAATAAAAATTAAACACACACCGCTAAAAGTAAAAAAAACTCACAGTTAAAGCTAGTCTTGTTATCTATTGAAATTCAGTGCAAAGTAGAGATTTCACTCAAAACCAATATTCAATACAGAAAACGCAGAAGCTTCCTTGAAAAGTATGTAAATAGTACAAAATTATAATTCACTTAAAAGGAAAACAAAATGGTGCCTAGAAGCCAGATGGTAGCTTATAGCACATGGCTTTGCACACACAAAGGAGTCTAGAAACAAGATGGCAGTTTATACCACATGGCTTTGCACAAACAAAGGAATACAAAATGGAGTCTAAAAACAAGATGGCAGTTTATACCACATGGCTTTGCACACACAAAGGAAAATTGGAGCAGCTTCCCCTGTAGGAAGGCCCACAGGTCTTCAAAATGGCCGCCGATCCACATGGTGACTACAATAAAAGCCAGACCATAACAAAATGGCGCATTTTAACGCCAAAACCAAAAATTTCTCCCACAAAATTACACATTTGAGATACTAAATGAACACTTAGACAAACATTTAAAAGTGTTAGAAGTTACAAAAAAGCACAACTTAGGAACACATGCTATCCAATGAAACAACAAAGCCACATAGTCCACTATCACACGGCTGAAACATACCCTCTTTTCTCAAACAAACAAAGTTTACATCAGCTTTCACAGGAACAAGACACAAGAGAAATACAACCAGCGATGCTTGCATGTTCTTTTCATCTCAAAAACATACCCTCTTTCCTCACCACAGGGAGTAGCCAACTTTTCACCATTGTAAAATGCTTGGCCGCCCCTCTCACAGGCCGTATGCCCACTTGAAAATGCAGCAGCCATCTTCAACAAAGTCCACTAACCATCTGTGTCTTGAGACAATTAAACACTCTACAAAACTCATGCAATCTACTTGCCTCATACATAAGTAATAATTACAATTCATCCATTTCTCACATGCATTACAAACTTGTTACACAGCATCAGTCACACCCACATTGCAGGCTGCAAATAATCATACATCTCTATTTCTCATACATTTCTATTTCTCATATACTTATTGCACAACATACAGTTACTTACACATACACACAGTCTCCTTACACAAACATTCGAGCTTGGAAATACAAATCACACACACACACACACGCAGGCACACACCAGACATACGATCAAACTTCCAGCATTATCTCAAAAGACAAAAAATTAGCTCTTTTGCAGAGCAGAGACTCCCCAACACATCGGAAAGAGATGTCCTGGACTGGGATCCGTTCTCCCCCCCTTCCGATGTGGAGGGGGGCTCTGTATGCTCCATAAAGTACCTGGCTCGCCATTCTGTCAGCAAAATTTGGCTGCACACAGAGCACACAGCCAAATCTCCTGTTTCTGATAATAATAACAATTTCGTCTAATGATATAAATGCATCTCACCTTCTGATCGTATACCATCCTCTGCCGTAGCCCATCCTCCGGGGTGTGCCTCATTACCCACAAACAGACATCAACACATCAACACAGAGCTCTGCATCACTCTGCCAGCAAGCCCCCCTGCCGAGCAGTGTCCTGGCTCTTTATTAATATAACAGGAAGTCCCAAAACTCGAGGGTTGGGCTTCCAACAGCCAAACACCTTTTACAAAGCTTGTGACCTCACAGGAAATGAACACATAAGGACATGACCAAATAAAGACATGACTTTCAACACAGGAAAATACAACAATCAATTAACCAAATAACGATGACTAGAGTTCCTCGTGGATGGGAGATTATCTGCAGGTGTAGGTCATGGCACCCCAAATATGTTGATCAGGCAAACCGGGGTGACAAGAGCAAACAACCGCTAAACCAATAATGTCTTTGCAGAGCGAACACACCCCCACCAAACAATCGTTCTGTGCATTGCACAGGGGCCCTTTGCTGGCGGACATGTCTTCTCTCCGCAAACACCTCTCTCCAAACACCAGGAAGTTTTCCACTACCTAACAGGTCTCAACCAGTGTCAGTCTGCCCCAGTCAGCTCTTTAGAGTGGGCTGTGAGAGAACAGACACTAGGAGACTCTTATGAAATTACATTAATCATAACATTTTCCACAACACACCTGATCACTGCAAAATCTTTGATCCCCAAATACTGGAAACTGCCGACAACCCCCTCACTAAGAGAATGGGCTCATAGAGTAAACCACATTTCTGAAATGAAAGAAACACTCGCTATAGCTAATGAAACTTCCGATTGAATGCATTTATGAGCAATTATTATACCTCTTAGGAGTTTGACAACCTACATCTGTTGTTTATGATCTACCATTTATAGAACTTATTTATACCTGTGATACCCCAACAGGGTAATTTTGATCCTTGTTTATTTACTTTTTACTCAGATCTCATGATGTCTGTCTCTTAATCTGTATGCTTCCAATGAAGTCCTCTGTTCTCTGCGTAACTTTCCGGAGGCGGCGGACTTCATTCTACTTAACAAAGATGCGTAATTCCTAAGCATAAGTGAAATGTTTGAACGATGTTAATCATGTTATATCTTTATGTATTGAGTTCAAATGTAACCAACTTAACTGATGTGGCTTTATTTTGTTAACGACTTCACCATTTTATACGTTGCCTATTTCTGCTTAATAAAAACTTTTATTGGAAAAAAAAATAGAATGCTTTTGGAATAAAAATGTATCTAAAGATAGTTTTCTATTTAAGATACATTAATAATTTAGTTTATTCAGAATGAAATGGAGCTTAGTTTTGTAGCATGAGGCTGTATATTCTGCAATATTTACATTTTTGGCAAACTCATTCAATGAATCCAAGCTCTGCAAGCTGACATAACATGCACTGCATTGATGCATTCACTCAATTTCACAGTAACCATGAGATAAAACAAAGTTTTATCTTTATTAAATATTCCTTTATCCCATTGTTTTGCAAATCTATGTACACTACAAGCTGTATGATTGAATCGGTTCTGATATTGCGGTTTTACTAACCTGACCGCTTATTATTCATAATGGGAAACCATCATTTTGTTTGCAAATATTAAAATTCTAACAACCAGCAAGAATAAGTCTTTACATTTAAAGAGCACCTGTCATTTCAGATCCATCATGGCAGCGGCTGTTAGCGGGCATCCACTCCCCTGCTGCCAACACGTCCCTGACCTTGTTGTGTCACTGCCACCAGTCACCAGTCATCCCATTAAAGTGAATGGGACTGTCGGTGAGTCAACATCATGATTTACATCGACTTGATTTAAATCAAATCCACCCTGATTAAACACAAAACACAAAATGTAAAAGCAGCTTACCAACTATTAGGTGTGGAGGCTGCATTAGTTTTCTTTCTTTTTTTTTTTTTTTTTTTTAGGCATTTTCACCTCTGTTTTCCCATGGTGATCTGGCCAGTAACACCTCCTGCATTAGAATGCCACAACGCTTGAAGAACTAGCTAAGGGACACATTTGGACAGCAGCACTGTCAGTTGGGGAAAAGGGAGTGTTAGATTTCCTAGGAAATTTAAATACACTAACAAACTGAAACCAAACTCCAGCTAATACTTTAGAATCAGTTATAGCAAACAGTGTTTTTTTTTCTTTTGGGATAAAGATTTTACATTAATAACTAAAAACTGATCATTGTAATCACCCCTGTCAGCGTTGAGAGTTTTGTCTTATCCCTGCAACTGATACAATATGCAAAAGAGGTTGTTCTTTTGAAAAACGGACTCACTGGCTGGATCACCAGATAAAAATAAGGAAAAGAAAGCTAATAATACTGCTCTAGCCACTTGCCGTCCGCACTATAGCCGAAATACGGCTACAGTGCGGACTTAATTTGCCGGGAGGGCGTCCCTGGACGTCCTCCCGTACTTGAGTGGCCTGCGCGCCCCCTGCAGGGAGCGGGCGGTGCGCTCTGTGATGAGTGAGTCTGAGACTCGCCTGATAACAGATCGTAGTAAGGGGTCGATCCCGACCCCTTACCACGTGATCAGACGTCAGTGACAGCTGATCACATGATGTAAACAGAGCCGGTAATTGGCTATTTTTCCTTCTCACACTGATAGCGGCAGCTGCGAGAGGGACATCGGTCCCGATCGTCGGTGTCACCAGCGTCACCTACCAGTGCCCATCTGCGCCACCTACCAGTGCCCACACTACCACCCATCAGTGCCCACAGTGTCATCGATCAGTGCCCTCAGTGTCACCTATCAGTGCCTCAGTGCCACCTATTAGTTCCCACAGTGCCGCCTATAAATCACCAATCAGTGCGTCATTACCAGTGCTGCCTATCAATAGCACCTACCAGTGCCCATCAGTGCCACCTACCAGTGACATCAGTGCCATCTTATTAGTACCCATCAGTGTCGTCTTATCTATGCCTATCAGTGTTGCCTTATCTGTGCCCATCAGTGCCCATCAGTGCAGCCTCATTAGTGAATATCAATGAAGGAGAAAAATTACCCGTTTGCAAAATTTTATAACAAACTATGAAACTTTTTTTTTTTTTGTTTAGCAAAAAATAAAAACCCAAATGGTGATTAAATACCACCAAAAGAAAGCTCCATTTATGTGAAAAAAATTATAAAAATGTAATTTGAGTACAGTGTAGCATAACCGCGCAATTGTCATTCAAAGTGTGACAGAGCTGAAAATTGGTCTGGGCAGGAGGGGGGTTTAAGGCTGGATTCACACCTATGCATTTTTTTGTGCTTTTTGCATTTTGCAGATTTGCTCTATAGAACGTGTTCCATAGGAAACCATGTTAAATGGGCTGTAGTGCAAATCTGCAAAATGCAAAAAGCACTAAAAATGCATAGGTGTGAATCAGGCCTTAGTGCCCAGTAAGCAAGAGGTTAAAGAGGAAGTAAACTTCCTTTACTAAAGTTTACCTATAGGTAAGCCTATAATAAGACTTACAGTACCTATAGGTAGTGTAAATATCACCTAAACGTGCACCGTTTAGGAGATATTTACATTACATGCAGCCAGTGAAATCACTGGCACATGCGCTCTGAAAGAACAGCCAACCGTGCCATTCCTTCAGAACTTTGTGCCATGAACGGCGGATCCCTCACGCATGCCAGAAGCAAGACGGGTGAAGACAGGAGCCCCCCTGCAGCGCTGACATTGTGGCACTGGAACAGCAGTATACAACCGCTTTAACTGTATCTGAGCACCACAAACTGAAAACAATATTAATTTCATTTTTAATATTCAAATCTCCCATCCATCCATGTCTCCATGCTTGATTTTTATTGAGAAATCAGTTTGAAAAGCAACCACCTAGCATTTCTAGCTGTGGCCATATTGAGTAAGGGCAAATGATTCATGTAGTATTAACTTCCTATCTGCCCTTAGCTCAGGCATGCCGACTGGAAGGTTGGTTTAGCTGAGAAAGCCCCTCCTCTCCTCCTCCAGATGCAAGGGAAAAAATGCCCATGAAGACTCCTGGGATGTATGACATCATTTTGAGACGAGAAACTAGAAAGAAACTGAAGAAATGTAAAAAAAAAAAGTGTAAAACAATTAAATATAATCTACCGTCTTATCTATTTACTAAGGCTAGCAGCATCGCTGTACCCAAATAAAGTTTGTCCTTTTTCTCACAAATAGAGCTTTCTTTTGGTGGTATTGGATCCCCTCCTCCGGTTTTTATTTTTTGCACTATAAACAAAAAAAGCGCCAATTTTGAAAACATTTTTTTTTTTACTATTTGCTATAAAACATATCCAATAAGAAAATGTAAAAAATCTAATTTCTTTACCAATTTAGGCCAATATATATTCTGCTACATATTTTTGGATAAAAAAATCCCAATAAGCATATATTGATTGGTTTGCACAAAAGTTATAGCGTCTACAAACTATGGGATATATTTATAGAATTTGTATTTATTTATTTAGTTTACTAGCAATGGCAGTGATCAGTAAAACAGCGGGACTGCGATATTGCAGCGGACAAATTGGATACTTTTTTGGGAACCAGTGACACTAATACAGTGATCAGTGCTACAAATATGCACTGTCACTGTATTAATGATACTGGCTGGGAAAGGGTTAACATCAGGGGCGATCAAAGGATTAACTGTGTGCCTAGCCTGTGTTTTAGTACAGTGTGGGAGGTGCTTTTACTAGGGGAAGACATGGATCCTTGTCCCTGCTTTGCAGAGACACAGGATCTATGCCTTTCCTGGTAGAACAGCAATCTGCCTTGTTTCCATAGGGGGACTGCCATTCTGCCTCTGCACCAAATGATCGTCAGGTATCGAGTCCATGGTGCCTGCAGATCAACTCCCGCTGTGTATAATCACAGCGGGAGCGGGTCTCCAGCGGAACGTGCGTGCCCCCTACCCGGGAGTGTCACGTACTAGGTATGTGATCTGGTGCAGCATTGCTATTCTTACCACTGTATACGTAAGTTATACGGTTGGCAAGTGGTTAAGAGAGTTTAGTTCCGCTTTAAAGTAGTACAGATTTAGAGGTTCAAAAAATATGCTAATACAGTTAAAATAACAATCAGGTTAGGGAAGGGAGAACAAACACATGGTCATAAAAATGAGTCACGTAAGGAATAAAGAGTGGGCTGTGGGATAAGAGGGAGCAGAGTCAGACAGGTGAGAACGGTCTTTAAAGTGTGTGATTATGGTTTAGAAAATTGACATTGACATAAAGCTTTTTTCTTTTGTCCCAATTAGAAATATTGTTCCTAGTTCAAAGGTCATCTCTTACTGAATGGTTCTGAATACAATGTAACAAACACAGAGGAATGTTACACTGGTAAAAACAGGACAGAAAAGAATAAAAATAAATGTGTGTAGACATAACATGAAACAAGGATGACAAGTACTGCACATCTATTCAACATAATTTCTCACATGTAGGCCATCATGTGGAGGACATGAATGTTTTGGTTCCTAAAAGGCATAGTTCATCTTTGCCTTTGCAGATAAGGGGTGCCTGTAGATAAAAAACAGCCTGTGCAGCTTTGACAAAAGTTGACAATGCCCTTGCTATAGGTGTAGGCTACTTATCTGCCTCATGAAGCCTGATTGGAAATCGACTTCCTCTCCCATGATGCATTAGCTCTAAGCTCTAAGCTCAGTGTTTGAGTGCTCATTCCTGTAATGATGGGGGTGAACAGAAATACCTAAAAAAAAAAAATAGACCCTCAGCTTTCTGGCCTGCTCGATTAGGCATTAAAGTCATTCAGCGTCATATAAGAGTTGAGGATCTGAATCACAATTTCTCAATGAGAGCAGCATTGACAGTCTCAATAATTTCCTAATTCTATGTGCAGCCTACTGTACCTTGTAAAAGTATTCATACCCCTTGAAATTTTCCACATTTTGTCAGGTTACAGCCAAAAATGTAAGTGTATTTTATTGTGATTTATGAGATAGACCAACACAAAGTGGCACATAATTGGAGTGGAAGGAAAATGATAAATGGTTTTCAATATTTTTTTACAAATAAATATCTTCAAAGTGTGGCAAGCATTTTTATTCAGCCCCCTTTACTCTAATACCCCTAACTAAAATCTAGTGGAACCAATTGCCTTCAGAAGTCACCTAATTAGTAAATAGAGTTCACCTGTGTGTAATTTAATCTCAGTATAAATACAGCTGTTCTGTGAGGTTCTCAGAGGTTTGTTAGAGAACGGTCTTAAACAAACAGCATCGGGAAGGCCAAGGCACACACCAGACAGGTCAGGGATAAAGTTGTGGAGAAGTTTAAAGCAGGGTTAGATTATGAAAAAGTATCCCAAGCTTTGAACATTTCACGGAGCACTGTTCAATCTATCATCCGAAAATGAAGAGTATGGCACAACTGCAAACCAACCAAGACATGGCCGTCCACCTAAACTGATAGGCCAGGCAAAGAGGATTAATCAAAGAAACAGCCAAGAGACCCATGATAACTCTAGAGGAGCTGCAGAGATCCACAGCTCAGGTGGGAGAATCTGTCCACAGGACAATTATTAGTTGTGCACTTCACAAATCTGGCATTTATAGAAGAGTGGCAAGAAGAAAGCCATTGTTGAAAGAAGAACATTATGCCCCGTACCCACGAGCGGAATGTCAGACCGAAAAAGTTCGGGAGCTTTTCATTGTATATTCCGATCGTGTGTAGGCCTCATCGGACTTTTTACGTCAAAATCTGACGGACCTAGAAAGAGAACATGTTCTAAATATTTCCGAAGGAACCAACTCCTATCGGGAAAACTGCTCGTCTGTATGCTGTTCCGACGTACCAAAGACGACACATGCTGTGAAGCAAGTACGAGACGGAAGCTACTGGCTATTGAACTTCCCTTTTCTAGTCCCTGTCGTACGGCACAGTGGTGCAGTGGTTAGCACTCTCACCTAGCAGTAAAAAAGGGTCGCTGGTTCGAATCCCAACCACGACACTACCTGCCTGGAGTTTGCATGTTCTCCCTGTGCCTGCGTGGGTTTCCTCCGGGTACTCCGGTTTCCTCCCACACTCCAAAGACATGCTGGTAGGTTAATTGGCTTCTGTCCAAAATTGGCCCTAGTATATGAATGGGGACCTTGGATTGAGGGTAGGGATTGATGTGAGTGTGCGATGTACAGGGTTAGGGACAAGGGTCAGGGTTGTAGACCCACACTCACTCAGGTTGAACTGGATGGACTGGTGTCTTTATTCAACCTTACTAACTATGTAACTATGTAACTATGGAATGGTTTAGATCAAACAATATTGATGTGTTAGAATGGCCTAGTCAAAGTCCAGACCAAAATCCAATGGAGAATCTGTGGCAAGACTTGAAACTTGCTGTTCACAGATGCTTTCCATCTAATCTGACAGAGCTTGAGCTATTTTGCAAAGAAGAATGGGCAAAAATGTCACTCTCTAGATGTACAAAGCTGGTAGAGACATACCCAAAAAGACTTTCAGCTGTAATTGCAGTGAACGGTGTTTCAAAGTATTGACTCAGGAGGGCTGAATACAAATGCACCCCACACTTTTCACATATTTATTTGTAAAAAAAAAAAAAAAAAAAAATTAAAAATCATTTATCATTTTCCTTTCACTTCACAATTATGTGCCACTTTGTGTTGGTCTATCATGTAAAATCGCAATAAATGAGAGAAATCAAAGCGTGTATGGCTAGCCTTAGAATACCTGTCAGATTTTGCTGTCCGGGGCGTTCTGTTAGAGAGATTTTTCCTTACTCCCTGTTCCAGGGACAATCTTTAAAGCAGAGAGAAATATTTTTAAATTTTTTTTTTAAGTTAACTAGAGGAATGCTAGAACCTCTGTCAGTTTTTTGTTGTTGTCTGTTAGAGCTCGTTCACATGGGCTGCCAGGATTGGGGGATAATAAAAGAAGGCAGCTGAGCTGCAGTTTTGCTGATAAATACTAAAGCGCTGGTAAAATTTAAACAATGAAAAAATATAAAAAAAAAAATTATATATATATATATATATATATATATATATATATATATATATATATATATATATAAATAAACTATGACACTGCTGCAACCAATTAGAGTGATCTCTCACTGCGAATTAAATGGAATATCTGTGAACAATTTATTGTGTAGAATTGGTGCGCTGCAGTCACCCTTTGAAAATTAGAACAGTTACCACCTAAATACAATCAGTGTCCATGTGAATGTACTCAAAACTAGGCTTTCTATAAACAAAAAATATTTAGAACAATACGTGTAAAACAATAAATAAATGAAGTGATATATCTTCCGTGCCCCAAAAATGTCCATCCAATAGTCCTATTCGCCTTAAAAGTGCTTATTCACCTTCCACCACACTAGAAACAAAGAAAGTTTTTTCCATCATGTTCACATGCATGTCCTGATCAGAATGACTCCAATGATGGGCAGAGATAAGGTTCTCTCAAATCCTTTTAAATGTCTGTGGTCCTCGCTGCAAGAAAACACTCTCTCCTGGTTCTCCTCCTACCTATCACAGCGCTCCTTCAGTGTTATTGTAACTGTTTCCTCCTCTCCACTTCCTCTGTAGGAGTACCTCAAGGTTCTGTCCTCGGACCCCTCCTCTTCTCCATATAAACCTCCTCCCTTGGTTTAATTAATAAACTCCCATGGCTTCCAGTACCATCTCTATGCTGGCGACACATAAATCTATCTCTCTACTCTCTACCTTACTCCTTCAGTCTCCTCTCACTAACTTACTAACTAACACATCAGCATGGATGTCACACAACTTCCTCAAACTCAATCTTTCTAAAACTGAGCTCATAATTTTTCCTTCAGCCCGTGCCCCCTCCCCTGATTTCTCTCTTAACCACTTGCCCACCGCCACACACACATATACATCGGCAGAATGGCTCGTACAGGTAAATGGGCATACCTGTACGTCCCTTTTTGAATTTGCCGCCTTGTGGGTGCGCTTGCCGAACTCGATTGTTTCTGGCGGCCTGCGATCTTGAGACGGAGAGGCAGAATGGGGAGATGCCTATGTAAACAAGGCATTTCTCTGTTCTGCCTAGTGACATTACCGGGATCTACTGCTCCCTGTCATCGGGAGCAGTGATCATTGTCATGTCAGTGGTAGCCCACCCCCCCCCCCCCCACAGTTACAATTACTCCCTAGGACACACTTAACCCCTTGATCCCCCCCTAGTGTTTAACCCCTTCCCTGCCAGTGTCATTTATACAGTAATCAGTGGCTATTTATAACACTGATCGCTTTATAAATGACAATGGTCCCAAAAT
Source organism: Lithobates clamitans (assembly GCA_037952925.1). Classification (NCBI taxonomy): domain Eukaryota; kingdom Metazoa; phylum Chordata; class Amphibia; order Anura; family Ranidae; genus Lithobates; species Lithobates clamitans. The sequence goes on along the minus strand of JBBGZY010001129.1, from coordinate 3,820,180 downwards.
AGTGTCCGATGTGTCTGCCATAAAAATCGCAGATCGCCGCCATTACTAGTAAAAAAAAAAAAATATATAAACAAAAATGCCATAAATCTTTTCACTATTTTGTAGACGCTATAACTTTTGCGCAAACCAATCAATATACGCTTATTGCGATTTTTTTTTTTTTTTACCAAAAATATGTAGAAGAATACATATCAGCCTAAACTGAGGAAAAAAAATATTTTTTTAAATATTTTTTGGGGTATATTTATTACAGCAAAAAGAAAAAAATATTGCTTTTTTTTTTTAAATTGTCGCTCTTTTTTTGTTTAAAGCGCAAAAAATAAAGAAATTGCAAAGGTGATCAAATACCACCAAAAGAAAGCTATATTTGTGGGAAAAAAAAGGACGTCATTTTTGTTTGGGTACAGCGTCCCACGACCGCACAATTGTCAGCTAAAGCGACACAGTGCCGAATCGCAAAAAATGCTCTGGTCAGGAAGGGTGTAAATCCTATCTTCAAAATACGCCCCTTTCTAACAATTGAAACCACTAACTTATTCACTCCCTTGTTATCTCTCACCTTGACTATTGTAACTCCCAGCTCATTAGCCTGCCTCTCCGCAAGTTATTCCCTCTTCAGTCTATCATGTTTTCCACTGCCAGACTCATCCACCTTACCAACTGCCACACCTCTCTGCTAATTCTTCCACTGACTTCCCATTGCCCAACGAATAAAAATACAAAATACTAACAATAACATACAAAGCCATTTACAACTATGACCCGAGCTACATCACCAATCTTATCTCCAAATATCACCTAAACTGTCTTTTCTGCTCTTCCCAAGACCTCCTGCTCTCTAGCTCCCTTGTCTCCTCCTCCCATGCTCGTCTCAAGGACTTCTCTAAAGCCTCTCCCATCCTCTGGAACTCACTACCCCAATCTGTCCGGTTATCGCCTACACTGTCCACTTTAAGGCAATCCATGAAAACTCATCTCTTCTGGGAGGCCTAGCCTGCCTTCAGCTAACAACCAAATCTTCTACTTCCCTCATCAGTTCATCCCTCACAGTTACTACCTTTTTCCCCAGCCCCTCACTATTAGATTGTTAGATCACAGGAGCAGGGCCCTCCTAACCCTCTTGTATTGAATTTTATTGTTGCTGTATTGTTTCTCTGTATAATGTAAAGTGCTATGCATACTGTTGGCGCTACATAAATCTTGTATAATAATAATAATTACTGTTCATATATCAAATGAGACGCCAGCCATTAAAGAACACTAAATTTGTGTCAATCCCAAGGTTCTTTAATCCGACCTTCAGTGTAGTAGCAGTAATTTCCCTTTGGATTAATAAAGTAATCTGAAACCACTATTCTATGACATTCACACCACTGTAGGAGTGAGATTAACCCTAATAATTGACCTAAGGGGGCCTTACATAGTTACATAGTTGGGTTGAATAAAGACACCAGTCCATCCAGTTCAACCTGAAAGAGCGTATCTACAGTTGTCCCTATCCCGGTACATTGTGTCTCATTAAAATGCTCATCTATTATATCATTATTTTATTTAAGGTACCCATATAGCACCATAAATTTACGCAGCACTACACACATACATTGCTCCCTACCCTCAAGGAGCCCACAATCCAAGGTCCCAAACTCACATTCATATACTAGGGCCAATTTTGGACAGAAGCCATTTAACCTGCCATAGCCTTAAAATACTTTGTGGCGCCCCACTTTAAAAGACAATATTACTCCAATGTCATTGATTAAAGGGCTCATGAAGAAGTATTTAATGAAACAGGTAGGGCTGGACTAGGGGACATCATTACTCTAATTGAGTGATGTCCTCTGTTGGAACTATGTGAGTGCTGTACTGCTTCTGAAAGAAATTAGATAGTAGGGTTTTCTGATTTATGTGCTACCAATAGCGCTAATTACTAAGTTTATTTATGGTTTTAACATAGTGTATGTTAACCCCCCCCCACCCACCCCAAAACTCATTTATATGTGTGTCTGTCTTTTCCTTTTCAATTCCTCAGAACTACCTAGGAATCCTGCCAGTTTCCTTTCTTTCATTTTTATTCTGACCACACCAGACACAGAAGCAGACCAAGCTGGCTGGTCAGTTTGGATCTCTGTGCTCTGTGTTGATTGACAGTGGCTCTGAGCAGGTGCCTTTTTGTCAAAACAGCAGCTGCTTGAAGTGTACAGCTACGGCTGCCCCTTAGTAAACTGACAAGTCCCTTACTATGCAAAAAAGGTGTAAAACTTTATATTCATTATAAGTATATGTGATTATGGTACACAATATTTCCTTTATGATTTTGAGTTCTGATGCTTTGGTTCTAATGTGTTCACGTATATTTTAACCACTTCCCGTCTTGCCTTTCGAATATAGACGGGCAGGCAGGATTTTCATCGTTCGGGCTGGACGTCATATGACGTCCTCCCAGAGTGAGCCTCGCACATGGCTGTGCGGCCATGCTGCGGGCGCAATCTGTCACCCGCTGTGTCTGCCGGATGACAGATCACTGTACCAGCCCTGTCACATACCTGATAGGAGACTGAATTGACAAAGTTGGCCTCTTTTATATCTCCTGCTCTGGCCCCGCTGAGGATGAGATGCAGACAGACAGGAGGGACACAAGTGCCTGGTGTTGATTACAGATCCTGCAGCCAAGGATGTGACTACATGATGACAATGGAATCAGAGGAGCAGGAACAGCAGTAATGTTCAGGGGACTGGTGCAGGTTAAAGGGGAACTCCACTTATGTTGAAGGTTCTGGAGAGACAGTTTGTCAGGACTCTGGAGGCTGGGACATACAGCGGTGTTCAGAGCTGGTGCAGCAGACAGCTGAGCAGGCACTCGGATGAGCCGGGAAGCCAAGGTTAGCAGACAGGAGCATGTTTGTGGGATAGCCAGGGTCACCAACATGCGGGCAGTGAGGTACAGAATCAGGATCAGAGCCAAGTCAGGAATGAGCCGGGGTAGGAAGAGAAGCGAGGTAACAGAATCCAAGATGAGGTTAAGAGCCAGCGGGGTCAGCAACCAATGGAACACATTGAAATTAAACTTGATTCAGGGAACAGCTGAAGACCAGTCAACATTAAGGCACAGACAGTGTCCTCCTTAAATAGCTCGTCTGGTGCCAAGATAGCTCATACGCGCGCCCGGTTGCATGCGCGCATGCGCACTCCCATGTGCCCGTCTGTTGCACGCATGCGCATATCTGTTAGCAAAATGTTTTAAAGGAATTCCCTGACAGGCTCGCTGCCGGTACCTTGTGATTGCTGTGACCAATCACAGCAGACCACATGACAATTGTAAACAATGGGTGCAATTGCGTTGCTAGCTGTGATTGGTCACAGTGATCACATGGTACAGACTGGGGATGCACCGAAATTTCAGCAGCCAAAAATTGTGTTTTTGGCATACTGCCGAAAGAAAAAAAGTGCAGATAAGGCGCTGATAAATGCACATGTGCAGTAGCGGTGGCCGGGTGCCGCCCATTTCGGGGTGTCATCCTGGCTGCTCAAGGTCCTGTCCTCATGGTCCAGTCCTCCTTTCCCCCTCCTCTCCTTGCAGAGCGGCGATCTCCCATTGTCATGGAGCAAAATTTCCTGGGCCGCAGTAACAGAGTCCTGCCTCCTGTGATAAACAGCACACTGATCCAATGGCGGGACATTGAATCAGTGTGACGTGATCACAGGAGGTGGGACATTGTTACTGCAGCCCAGGCAATTCATATTCATCTCAGTGACACAGCGGGAGACCACCGCTCTGATCTGGGCACAGGCAGGCTGCATCCACAGGCACTGGGAGGCTGCATCTTATGGGCACAGGCAGGCTGCATGCACAGGCACTGGTGAGACTGCATCTTATGGGCACAGGCAGGCTGCATCCACAGGCACTGGTGAGACTGCATCTTATGGGCACAAGGAAAGGCTGCATCCACAGGCACTGGTGAGGCTGCATCTTATGGGCACATTCAGGCTGCATCCATAGGCACTGGTGAGGCTGCATCTGATGGGCATAGGCAGGCTGCATCCCACAGGCACTGGCAAGACTGCATCCCACAGGTACTAGCAAGGCTGCATCTGACATATACTGGTAGGCTGCATCAGACAGGCATTGGCAATTATGTCTGAAGTCTCTGACCATCTCCTGTATCATGTCTGTTAGAGGTGCACCAAATATAGTATTAGCAAAATTTCCTAGCAGTGTGTTTAAGTAAAAGATTGCAGATATGATATAAGAGATGGTTAGAGACAGAGGACATGATAAAAGAGATGATTAGAGGCTGAGGACATGATACAAGAGATGGTTAGAGACTGAGGACATGATACAAGAGATGGCTAAAGACTGTGTCAGGGAAATCATGTGCATAATCTTTCTAAAACTGAGCTCATAATTTTTCCTTCAGCCCGTGCCCCCTCCCCTGATTTCTCTCTTAACCACTTACCCACTGTCACACACATATACGTCGGCAGAATGGCTCGTACAGGTAAATGGGCTTACCTGTACGTCCCTTTTGAATTTGCCGCCTTGTGGGTGCGCCTGCCGTACGCTGCGGGAGCGTGCCTGCGGGTCCCGCGAGCTCGAACCAGATGTATTAGGCTTTCTCCACTGGAAAATTTCCACAGATACTAAGCGGTGATCAGGTCCAAGCCGACAGCATTGATGCCAAAGTGCAAATGAGTGTAAAAATAGGAAGGAAAAAATTCCAATAGTGCAACACTGCTGTAAAATGCTTTATTGGAGGGTGATGCAATGCTGCATATAACGAGATGACCCACAACCAAGTCACTCGATTATTAAGGTAAAAATTGGAATTCCAAACAAAGTAAAACCACATCAACATGTGAAGGCGATCATGCATGTGCAGAGCGTGTGTGCGTGGCGTCCCAATGATCGTTTCATCATATGTGACGTCATCAGGGGTATGCACACATGCCTGCGCCAACGCTTTTAAATAGTCCTTTGGCAGAACAGAGAAGCACTGCGATTGGCTAGGTAAAACAAGCCAGAGGTGCCCATTGGATATATGTAACAAAGGAGATGAAACAGAATTCTTGCAATAGTAGATAAACAAGGAAGTCAATCAACCAATGGAAGCACACATGCGCACGCTGATTAGAGCATGACAAGCGCATAGTGAAATATATCACCATCATGTGGTCAAAAATTATAATAGCAACCATACTATAAATTTAAAAAAACGACGCTGCTTGGTCGTTACCAACTTCTGCCTGCCTTAACACCCGAGACCCTGCATTCACCTGCTCTCCAGCACCAGTCTGCCTGCTGTTCCACACCTGGGGTGTATCCACATACAGTCCAACAGGTGCGCCAGTCCACAAACCTGGCCGCTGCTTGGCACCCGCTGCAAGTATCTTCTCTCCAGGATCTCCTACCAGGCACCCGTGCAACTCCGTGCCCTGTTATAACCTGTCACTACTTTAAGAAGAAACAGGACAGGACATAGGAAGTGCTTTCCCATTGGACATTCTTTGCCAGCAACTTCTTGCTCTGACTCAGGTTGTGAAAAATCTTCTTGATGAGAACTCAGCTGAAGGGCTGCATTAAACTGTTAATGTTGAGTTCGCCTGGTGACTCAGTGATGGGAACGGCTTTACATTTGAACCTTCTACCACTACATGTGCATCTTCAGTAACCACCGTAAGCTTGCAGCCTCCAGAACCCCGGGTTCCCACACCTGAACATTTCTTGGGAGATCGGAGTACGTTCCGGGCATTTCGGAATGCATATCATTTATACTTCACGCTTCAGCCACGGACTTTCTCCTTGGAAAAGACCAAAGTGGGATTCGTCATCTCCCTGCTGCTGAGAGAACCCCCAATCCTGGGCCCATCGTTTACTAGAGCAAGAAAGCCCATAAGGCCTGTGGAGGACTATGTTGTGGAATTTTGTAAATGGGGTGCAGACACTGACTGGAACGAAGCAGCCCTGCGTTACCAATTCTGTTTGTGCCTGTCAGAACCCCCTAAAGATGAACTGGATAGAGGGGCTTTGGCCGATTCCATAGAAGGTCTGATTCAATTAGCCATACAATTGGATTGGAGATTGCGTGATTGGCAATCTGAAAAGGCGGGCAGTCTTCATCCACCTAGGATGTTATCGAGAACTCCTACCCCTACCACTATACCTGTTGCTCCGCCTGCACCACTATCATCCACATTTGACCTTGCAGAAGTAGAATCAAAGCAGATCGGCCTCCTCCGTTCTCCACTATCCACAAAGGAGAAGCTTCACCGCAGAATGGCTAACTTATGTTTCTACTGTGGAGATGTTGGTCATTTCATACAGACTTGCCCTGTGAGACCAAGCCGGCCACCCTCTTTCTCATTTATGGCTGGATGCCCTTCAGGAAATAATCCAGCTCATGTTGCCCTGCCCATATCATTTTAAGTGTCTGGGCGAACTATTCCAGTTCAAGCTATTATCGATTCTGGTGCTTGCAGTTGCTTTATGAATATTAACTTTGCCAAACATGGCATTTCGTTACAACCCAAGAAGCAGAGACTCATGGTACATTTGGCAGATGGGCCAGAGCTCATGTCTGGGCCTGTAAGTCTCAAAACTGACTTACTCCTCATATCTTCTGATCAAGGACATCAAGAATTTCTTTGATTAGACATTATTCCATCTCCATTATTTCCTGTTATTCTCGGCATCCCCTGGTTGCAGGCACATAAACCGCACATAGACTGGAACACTGGGAAAGTGACATTCTCTTCTTTCTATTGTCAGAAGTCCTGCCAGCCACCAGCTGTTGTTCATGAGGCTGTGCTTCTATGTCTCCACCCAGAACCAGATGTACAGCAGATTGTACCTGCATGTTACCACAATTTCTTTAACGTCTTCGATAAAAAGAGAGCTGATATCTTGCCTCAACATCGCCCTTATGGCTGTCCAATAGAACTGCTTTCAGGAGCTGAGATCCCATTCGGGCGGATTTTCCCACTGTCCGAGCTCGAATTGGAGGCCCTTCGTCACGACAGCTCTGAAAACGTGGAAAAAGGCTTTATACTCCCTTCCACATCACCTACTGGGGCAGGCATCTTGTTCGTAGAGAAAAAAGACTGTACTCTTTGCCCTTGTGTGGACTATAGAGAGTTAAAGTTACAGTCAAAAATAGATATCCTCTTCCTCTGGTTCCTGAACTTTTTCAGAGATTTAGAGAGGCCAAAGTGTTCACCAAACTTGATCTTAGAGGAGCCTATATTCTTGTGCATATAAGAGAAGGAGACAAATGGAAAACAGCATTCAGAACACGGTTTGGCTATTTCGAATACCTCGTCATGCCATTTGGTCTGTGCAATGCACCGGCCACATTCCAACACTATGTGAATGACATTTTTCGAGACTTCCTTGGCCTCTTCATGATTGCTTATCTGGATGACATCGTGATCTTCTCCTCTTAACTGGAATTGCATTGCATTAATGTTGTCAAGTTGTTGGGCCGGTTAAGAGAATATAGACTCTATGCCAAAGGGGAAAAATGCGAGTTTGAGGTACAGGAGATTTCCTTCCTTGGCTTCATCATTTCCACAGAGGGAATTTCGATGGATGCACAAAAGGTTAATTCCATCCTGGATTGTCTGTCCCGACAGAGTGTGCAAAGTTTTGTGGGCTTTACAAATTTCTATAGAAAATTAAGGGATTTTCTTCCATCCTTTGTCCCATCACTCAACTCACAAAGTCACATACCTGGTTCCAATGGACTGTTAAAGCACAAACGGCTTTTGACAAGCTGAAGATCCTTTTTAATTCTGCCCCAATGCTGTGACACCCTGATCCAGCATTACCTTATATCCTTGAAGTTGATGCTTCTGAGAATGCTGTGGGAGCAATTTTGTCTCAGAGATCAGGAACAAAATCGCTAATGCATCCTGTAGCCTTTTTCTCAAGAAAGGTAAACCGTGTTGAAGATCGTGAGCTTCTGGCTATTAAATCGGCTCTGGAGGAATGGCGCTAGCTGCTGGAAGGTGCAATGCATACTATTTTGATCTTTGCAAATCATAAAAACTTAGAATATTTTAGAACAGCCAAAAGACTGTGGCCTCAACAGGCCAGATGGGCACTGTTTTTCTCTAGGTTCCTGTTTCACATCACGTTCCGCCCCGGGTCTAAGAATGGCAAACCAGATGCTCTGTCACGGATGTTTTCAGAAGTGGAGGGGGCTCCCCTACAGGACACCATTTTGTCTGCACAAAACTTTTTACTTCTCCAGATAAACCTCATAACCCAGATCAAGCAGGCCTCAGGGCAGGAGTTAACACCTCAAGGATAGGGATGGGCCAAACACCCCCCGGTTCGGTTCACATCAGAACATACCGAACAGGCAAAAAATTTGGCAGAACACACAAACACCGTTAAAGTCTATGGGACACGAACATGAATAATCAAAAGTGCTAATTTTAAAGGCTTATATGCAAGTTATTGTCATAAAAAAGTGTTTGGGGACCCAGGTTCTGCCCCAGGGGACATGTATCAATGCAGAAAAAACTTTATTTTTTTTTAATGCTTAAAGTGAAGCAATACAAATGAAATATTCCTTTAAATTTTGTGCCTGAGGGTTGTCTATATTATGCCTATAAAGTGGTGCAGTTTTCCCATGTTTAGAACAGTACCGCAGCAAAATGACATTTCTAAAGGAAAAATTGTCATTTAAAACTGCTCGCGGTTGTAATGAATTGTCGGGTCTCGGCAATATATATAAAACTCATTGCAAAAAAGAGCATGGGATCCCCCCTGTGACGAACGCGGGTGTCTGATCCCCGCCCTCCTCGCTAACTTGCAACGAAGGACCGGCCAACCTTACACCATGCTGTCACTTACGTAACAATGCCACTCTCAGCTGCGCCCAGCACAAAGATTTTCCAGCTTGCAGGACCACAATCTAGGTGCGAGCAACCTGAGAGTGATTGTCACTGGGCTAATTACACAATTAACCCTTTAACTGCCACCACCCCCGTTTAAAAGACCGAGCCGGGGGAGACTCGTAATTTTAGCAATACCAATTATAATTTTAGAATAAGCGTCTGCCACACACACTGCCACCACAGACAGGTTTGCTCAGAGTCTTACTCCACAACAGTAGCGCCCTTCAAGAGGCAGGTTCGTTTATAGCTTGCATTAAGAGCTTTAGAGACAAGGTTAACACTTTTCAACATAAGGGTTTATTATGAAAAGGTCAAAGTTGATGCAAATAAAATATTTACAGAAAAAAGATGTTTCAAAAGATAAAGACAATATACAGCCACAAAGCAATAAGTTAGAATTGGGAAGGAAGAATACTTGCAATTAATGTCCGAGGGTTGATCAGAGTTCAATCGATGAGCTAGGTAATCGGTTCTCGACTTGGCAGATGTTTCTTCTTGGATGCTAAAAGGAGAACTGCCCATTGTCTTGGCATCTCCTCTTTTCTGTCAAATCAAAGGGGGTGTTGACAGCGACCAGTAACCAATCATCTGGTCATCCTGTTTTAGGGGTTGGTTGCTGGGAGGTGTCTACACTCATGACCACGTCCCAGGTAGATTTTTTAATACATATTCATATATCTGCATCTATAGTGTTTACAGACTCCAAATATCCATATTATTATTCAACTTGAGATTTCCTTCAAAACAAGTCTAAACATGCCATCTCTATAACGTATAGTCTGCTTTGGAGGAACAAGTGGTCCCAGGGGTTTCCCATATGACCTGACATAGGGGTGTCTGGACTTGAAACGTTCCATATTATCTGAGGAAACTAAATATGTCCAGATTATGGCTGTGCTATCACTAAGTCAGAAGTTATGAAACATGCTGAAATTTCATACTTATTCCACTGAGGTGTATTCAGACAAATTTACAACCGAGGCCTGTTAGGTCTCTGAATGGGGAGGGTGACAGTTTTACGACAGGCCTGAACACTGCCCTTACAACAAATGTTTTTTCTACTGACCTAACCTGGTTCTGTTTTCTCTGTTGAGATAACCTTTTCTGTTGAACTTAAAAAGCTTTGAATTCCTAAGATGAGGAAGGAGGGAGTTCAGAGTTCTCTGTGAGGTTACATGGTTAGCCAAACTGTCATGGCTACTTCCACACAAGATGGCAGCTAGCTACAGCTTTTCATGTCCCGTACGTGATATCGTTACACCCCCCCCAGTCCATTACCAGCCTAACAAGGGGACCCCCAGATCCTGGCCTCCCCCCTGTGTGAAATGGTAACGGGTACATTGTACCAGTACCATTTCACAAAAAAAGTGTCAAAATGTTAAAAAAAAACAAGACACAGCTTGGGACAAGTCCTTTATTAAAAAATAAAAATGTCCCACGAAGTCCATTCAACTTCTTCTATTGCTCCGCCGACGGACCGGAAAAAAACAAAAAAAAAAACGCCACCAATCCGCCTCCATGGGAGGCTCCTGCCATATGACGCTTCAGCGCCTTTGACAGTTCTTATATAACTGAGGACGTGGCCACACAGTGACGTACCCGGGTGACCCCACCCCCTCTGACACACGGTGACTTCCCCATGGCTTCCGCTGACGTCAGAGGGGCAGGGGCCACCCGGTTACGTAAGCGGGAGACACCAAAATTCATTACAGCCGCAAGCAGTTTGAATGACAATTTTTCCTTTTAGAAATGTAATTTTGCTGTGGTACTGTTCTAAACACGGGGAAAATGCTCCACTTTACAGGCATACTATAGACACCCCCCAGGCAGGATATTTAAAGGATTATTTCATTTTTATTGTTTCACTTTAAACATTAAAAAATCACTGCTCCCGAAAAAACTGCCGTTTTTTAATTTTTTTTGCATTGAGACATGTCCCCTGGGGCAGGACCCAGGTCCCCAAACACTTTTTTTTGACAATTTCTTGCATATAAGCCTTTAAAATGAGCACTTTTGATTTTTTATGTTAGTGTCCCATAGGCTTTTTTTTTTTTTAACATAAAGTTTTTTATTTCAGAAAAAAACAGAAAGAAAGGACAATTGAAACATTGTGCAGTGGTCATAATGTACAGCATACATAAATATTGAAGTAGATGTTGCATATCCATCAATAGTTCCTTTAGAAAATCATTGGGAGAAGATATGGGGGACGAGGGGGGGGGGGACAAAATGAGAAGATAACGATCTGGTTGCATTCCCTTTACAACATTACCATCTTATCATGGGGAGCAAAATAACAACATCACCACCCTCAGTGAAATTAGACAATATGGATCGTCTAACGGTGTTCCGAATTTTCCCCGAACACCACATAGTGTTCGCTGTTCGCAGAACATCCGAACAACCAAAGTTCGGCCCGAACTTATGCTTGGGCCAAACTGTTCGCCCATCCCTACTCAAGGAGCAAATATGCAAAATAAAGATGGACTTTTCTGGTTTCAAGACAAAGTTTTTGTGCCTGAAAGTCAACGTCTGCAGGTCCTCAGATTATGTCACCACCATCCATTAGCAGGACAGTTTGGATCCCAAAAGACTATAGAGCTGTTACAACAAACTTTTTGGTGGCCGAAATGGAGGTCTGACTGTGAAATTTATGTTAAGGCCTGCACTATCTGCATACATAATAAGAGTAACAGGAATAAATCGTGGGGACTATTAAGGCCACTTCCTGTACCAAAAAGACCATGGGAAATGATCTTGATGGACTTTATTGTTGAACTACCAGTATCAGATGACTTCACCTCCATCTTTGTGATCGTTGATAGATTATCCAAGATAGCGCATTTTGTTCCTATGAAAGGGACGCCTTTTGCGCAACAAACAACCAATACATTTATCAAGGAGGTGGTGAGACTTCATGGCATTCCAGCCAGTATTGTATCCGATTGGGGGGTGCAGTTTTCATCAAAATTTTGGAGAGAGCTTTTGCAAGTACAAATTGAACTTTGCTTTTTGTTGGCCTATCATCCAAAGACTAATGGACAAACTGCGCGTATCAACCAGACATTATAGCACTACCTCAGATATTAAGAGGAATGGTGCAGCGCTAAAAATTAAATATTAGTGTCCCAATAAAAAAAGGCTAAACAAAGTCCTCTTCATCAGAAGGAAATGGTAACCCTCTATTCAGCGAGATCCATAATGAGAGGACACTCAAAAGGGAGATGTAACCACCATTACCAACACCCAAACAAACTGACCCTTACCATCAGTGTATGGGTTATACACGTATGTGGAAAACAGATAGCAAGAGGCAATCTTCCTGGGATAGACCAACAATCCTCCAGTAGAGTAGCATAAAAATATTCAATCCCCTCTGAACGAAATGGAAGGCTTAAGGTCTTCTCCTTGTGACAGGTTAAAGAACCGAGTATAGTCCAGTGGATGTATGTACCTTAGCAATCGTGATATGTGGGGAGTAAAGAGAAAAACGCTTATTGCGGAAATTCCATCAACAAAGATATTTTTATTGTGTTAAGGTAAAAGCCACTTACATTTAGTAAGAAGGTATAAAGCAGTAAGAACCGTCCAGCGCTTCTAACCACAAGATGGCCACCGTGTCACCGTCCAACCGTGTCCTGCGTCACCACTCTCTGGTCGCCCAACGTTTCGTCATCAACATGCGTCATCTGGGGCATGTTGCAGATGCTTTTCTTCATTTTCACAGGATGATTATTAGGCACATTTGCTATCTCTGGGTGAGTTTGCCTATAATAATTCCATGCATAGTGCCACAAATCAAGCTCCATTTTTTTTTTTTTTTGCTGACTATGGATTCTTTCCTTCCTTTCTGCCTGACACAGTTCCTGATTCACCTGTACCAACAATTCTGGATAAAGTTAAGTTCTTTCTGGATAACAACAAGAAATTACAAGCTGCTGTGGCTAAGGCTCAGGACGAAAACAAGAAGATCTTCGACAGAAGGAGAAAAGGGGATTTACTCCTTAACCCAGGAGACAAGGTCTGGTTGTCAACTGTAAACCTAAAACTGCCATGCCCATCAAAGAAACTAGGGCCTAAATATATTGGTCCCTTTAAAGTCAGGAGAAGGATCAATCCAGCAGCATATGAAATTTCCTTACCTGATTCTTACAAGATTCACCCTGTGTTTCATGTGTCATTGCTAAAACCTACTGTACCCGACCCTTTCCCAGATCGCCCTAGAAGAAAGTTCCTGTAAACCAGAGTCCAGTGTGCACGCTCCAGAACTTTTGCAGGCTTTTTTCACAGGTCATCCAGAAAAGAAGCTTCAAGTTGGCATCCGGAGGCTGCCCGTAAGGGGGGGCACCATCACGGAAATCGTGTGCATAATCGTACACAAAGACGTGCAAGAAGATGTGTACTTGCTAATAGGAGTGACAGCATGCGCATAGGAATTTGCGAGTGACAACTAGACATTCCTGACTCGCTAACGTATTCCGCGCACGTGCGCATTAGCATGAACGTGGGTGAGTACTTGGCGCCTTCTTGCCTATTTAAACTGGCTCAATAGACCAGAAGAATGCTGAGTGGTCGTCAGCTTCTATCATCTGTGACCTGATCCTGTGCTTGTTCCTGTATATAACCGGCCTGTTTGACTCAGCTTGTTCCTGGTTTCTGATACCTGATTGCTGACCTGGCTTTTGTCATGACTCTGCCTTCTGCCTACTGTTCTGGTACCTTCTCTGCTCACTTGATGCTGACCATGGCCTGCCCTGACTCCTCTTTAGATCCGATTCTGTACCTCCGCTGCTTGGTCATTACCAACATCTGCCTGCCTTAACACCCGAGACCCTGCATTCACCTGCTCTCCAGCTTGGCAGCTGTCTGCTATCCTGCACCTGCCGCTGTGTACCTGTATCTGCCATTCCACCAGTCTGCCTGCTGTTCTGCACCTGTTGGTGTGTATCCGCATTGGCCAGTCCACCAACCTGCCTGCTGCTTGGCATCTGCTGCAAGTATCTTCTCTCCAGGATCTCCTACCAGGCACCCGTGCCACTCCGTGCCTTGTTATATCCTGTCACCACCTTCAGGAGAAACAGGACAGGAGGTGTAAGGGAAGGCCTTCCCATCAGCTTGGCCTCAACTAGGTACATGACAGACTGTGTACATGATACAAGAGATGGTTAGAGACTGTGGACATGATATAAGAGATGGTTAGAGGCTGCAGACAGCATGTTTCTTGAGCTTTGCTTGCACTAAAGGTGCCAATAATGGCCAAAAATAAATTCATATTAATTTAAATTGATGATATTATTTAAAAAGTCGAATATAATACACCTATATATACAAATATAATTTTTTTTTAAAAACTGTCATTTTTGGTTTCGGTACTTGGCAAAGTGCATCCTGCTTTTTCGGCACCAAAATTTCCATTTGGGTGCACCCTTAGTACAGACAGGGCCAATCACAACCCAGCTGTACCATGTGATTAGCTGTGACCAATCACAGCTAATCACAATAATACTCACTGCATGAATCAATTCAGTAAAAATGGTTGCTTATGACATTGAAATTCATTGGCATAAGCAATCATAATGTGTAAAAAAAAAAATGATCACTTTCCCAGAGTAGTACCTACAGTTCCTACAGTAACACTGTATTTCTCTGGTCACAGTGTGTTAAAAAATAAGTAATAAGAAAAAAAAATTAATAAAAAGAAGAAAAAATGAAAAAAAAAATTATTATTCACACTGTTGACAGTATGTAAACAAAATTGTGAAAAAAAATATTTTTTAAAAATTTCTTTATTTTCTAAAAAATTGTGACAAAGTTACAACTTCAAAAAACTTGCCATGCCTCTTACGAAATACCTCGGACTGTCTACTTTCCAAAAATGGGTCATTTGGGGGATATTTGTACTGTCCTGGCATTTTCAAGCCCCCAGAAATGAGATGGGCCATCAGTACATCAGGATTCATGCATTTTCAGATATATATATGCCATCGTTTGTGGACTCAATAACTTTCCTACAGACTAAATAATACACAGATTTTTTTGAAAATTTTCGGTCTTTTTTAGTTTATTTCGCAAAAAAAAACAATGGTGATTTAATACCACCAAAAGAAAGCTCTATTTGTGTGAAAAAAATGATAAAAATGTCATATAGGTACAGTGTGGCATGACTACGCAATCGTCATTCAAAATGTGACAGGGCTGAAAGCTGAAAATTGAAATAGGCAGGTGAAAATGCCCTGTATTGAAGTGGTTAATTAACATACTTCACAATTGGAGATTCCTTACTTCTTTTACAATTGTGTCCAACTGTTTTTTTCTGGATATATAGCTTATGAAGGTTATAAACATTAAAAAAGAAACTACAGGGTGTTTTTCCCAGTCACCAAGACAGTGGAGGAATATTGCATTTTAAAATGGGGGGACACAAAGCACTTTAAGGCCTTCTTATAACAAAGAGATCACTCATCTGGGTGCGTTCCTTTCCTACAGTGGTGATGGATGTCACAGAATGGTGTTTTATATTAAAAGATGAATCACAAAACTAAAGCTAGTTATAGACGTTTTTGTTTTTTTTTCATTCAGACGCTGATTGAGAAAGGTTTGTCTATGGCAGCCTTCCTCAACATTTTAACCCGAGAGGAGCCCTTAAAAATTTATGTATTTTTTAAAATTCTTAATTTGTAAATTTGAAGTAGGCATGCAGGAGTAAGCATTCACAGTAAAGGTGTACACATCAATACTACTGCTCCAGTAGAAAAAACAGAGAGCTGATTTCGGAACTCAAAAACAATGCAAGTATCCATCATAGTATGCAAACATATCAGTTCTATATAGATTCATTTCTAACCCATAAGGAGACTTCCTTTATGTTGTGGAGCAGACAACCTTTAAAATCGCAGTTGCTTTATTGAAAAAAAACACCTGTATAGCCTAAAGCCTAAAGCCTCGTACACACGGTACAATTGTTGGCAGGGGATGGTCTGTTGACAGACTGTTGTCCTAAAATCTTACTGTTAGTATGCTCCTTTTGACAATTGTTGTCCAACTTTCGGCCAACAAATGATGGATGGCAGGCTAGTAAAATTTCTGCAGACAATGGTTTGTTGTCAGATTTTTGTATGGTCGGTACACAAATCCGTCACACAAGTCGAAAGTACAAACACGCATGCTCTGAATCAATGCTCACCAAACACGAAATTAGCAGAAGGGGCACAAAGGGTGACGCTCAAGAGCTGAAATTCCTCGTAGTACGTCACTACATTCGTGATTGTTGTATGACAACCGTGTACCGCTAGTATGCAAGACAAGATTCTGGCACACGCCCTTTTGGCGAAAAAAAAAATTGTTGCCCAACAATCATACGGTGTGTACAAGGCTTTAGGCACAGAAAAGTCACAACAAAAGAAAGGAAATGTAAAGCAACAAACCGCAAGCAGATTGTCCCAGATAGGAAAGAAGAGTGGAAAATAAAAAAAAAATGGGAAGGGGCAGAGGAAAGGTGAGGGTATGTGTGTGTGGTCCATGCTCTGCACAGTAGTAAAGTAATAGTTCAGGGAGCCCCGTATGACCGGCGGTCAAGGTTGGTAGGGTCAGGCTTGTGATGTAAAAATGTTCTGATATTTAGAGCAACAGCACCAAGTGAATTCTGTCCAGTAAAACCATGTTCTATGACAACATTGTTCTCTGTGCATGGCTGAGGCAAAAAATAATTTTCAAGTCTCGGGGAACCCTAGCCAGAATGAATTCATTGGTGTTTAGTGGAAAAACTGCCACTTATAGTGGTAAACCATGAGAAGAATGACACTCTTGCATGGGTGGTGAGAATGCCACCCTTAGAAATCATTGGCGCCATGCCACTGTTTCTGCCAAATGGCATTGAAAGGTTCCAAGGTGTCCTGTTTGAGAATGGCTGGCCAATGGTCAGCTTAAAGTAAAACTATGGGCAAAACTTTTAGTTTCATTTTGGATTGAGCAAGGGAGGTTTTTAACCCCTTTCAGATTTTTTTCGCCATCTGTGTCCCATTGTGTAATTTTTCCTTTCCTTTTTTCCAATAGCCAAACAGGAAGTGAGAATATCCCAAATTTCTTGGGGACCCCCAGGTCACCAGAACTAGTGTCCCTATTGGAAGATTTCCCCTCTATTAACTCTCTGGGGACAACCCAAAATCTGGGGTTTTCTTTTACTTTCACTTTCAGTGATAATGGTAAACAGGACAAATAGAAAAAGTGAATCTCCTTAATGGGGGTGTGTGTTCTGACAAAATGAGAAACCTGGCAAAATGTGCAACCCGCGTCACTTCCTGTGACGTGGAATCAGCTGTTGCTCCAAACCACGCAGGCGCAACGTGTCATAAATCCCTTCAGTGGCTGACGTCAGTGCACCGAGGAATTTGCCTGACAAAATGCTCGCCTGACTACTGCACATGTGCACAGCGGAAATCAACTAACACTTACGAAGTTTACGTTGTTAAGGCCATCTTGGTACACCTTACACTCGTTCTCATCACACCAACAGTAAGCAGACAAAGCGGCACCAAACCCGGTTTTGAATTAGCATACTAATTTCAGCAATCGAGTAAGCTTTGTAAGTAAATTTCGTAAGTGTTAGTTGATTTCTGCCATACACATGTGCAGTAGTCGGTCGAGCATTTTGTCAGGCAAATTCCTCGGTGCACTGACGTCAGTCCCTGAAGGAATGTATGACGCGTTTTGGAGTTACAGCTGATTCCACGTCACAGGAAGTGTGACGCGGGCTGCACATTCTGCCAGGTTGCTCATTTTGTCAGAACAGGGGCACAGACAGCAATAAAAACCTGACAGGTGTTCTAATCCCGCTTCTAAAACTAAAAGAAAAGTTTTACCTTTAGTTATACTTTTAAGGGGTTATTGTAACAACTGTATTCAACACTTATGGGTAGAGTGTTATTTGATGTATGAACATTATTAAGATTCTAGTAGAGACAGTGGTTGTATTTGACGTGGCAATATTTTATTGTCATTTTCTCTCGTTTATGTATACCACAGTTGTTTCATACAGTGTTTTATTTTGTTTATGCACATGTAGAATTTAAGCTTATTTTCTGCATTGGCGTTCATAACTAGAAAAGGGGAGTATTAGCCGAATGTTTAATGTATTTGTCTTACATCCAATAATGGTGTCTGCTTTTACACATTTCAAATAGTCAGTACCTTCTTTGTAAATTATTATTAACAGCGCTTATAAGCATTCCTCCTGGGGCACCAGCTGAACCATATTGTTATAAACCTCTGGTAATTGTGATAAACTGTTTCATAAAAGTGTAGTAATATAACAGAGATTAGTTATCAGGCCAAAGGCATTCCACCTGTGATGTCCACAGATAGCTCAAATTCTGCAAGTGCATTCAACCATTTCTATCTTGTTAACACAGAGAAGACATTCTTGAGCTTGAGATATACAATTTATTGCATCGATAGATTGTTATTTACCTTTTGACCATAGGCAAAGCCCCCAGTATAAACAAAACCCATGTGGACATTAGTCTGCATACTTGGGGCTTCTGAGCAATGATTTTAATTGACTGAGATGTCTTACTGCATAATATTGTGCCTTACCCAATTTTTTTTTTAGTAAGGCAATGAATGATTGCTGTGATGGCAAACATAAACCACATATAAATTATATATAGTGTAATATAATAGTGCCACTGTGTGGTAAAATTAAAACTGCACTTTTCTAAAGTAATTTTAAGCACTTCCCACTGTACATCTGTATGTAAGTCCTTTACAAACCCATCATAATACACATAAGCACAAATGATTAAATGGAGTGGAGTTTTACAATAACAGAGGATTCAATATGGCTGAAATGTATTGTATGTCACTGTAACCTAGATTTGAGTCCAAGCCTTTCCCCTCCATCTGCTGCAAGCCAATTAAAATAACCAATACTTACAAACACGCAAAGTTATTTAAGTGCCTCCTTTCTGTACTTCATCATAAAAAAGGTTAACCTCTTAAGGATTGGTAGCTTGCCTTCTTCTTTAGATTTTGTTTTTAGTTTTTGTTAAGCAATCTGGAGACTGATAGAGGTCAAACAGGAAAAAAAGAGAAAGCTCAAACATTCATCATTTGTATCATTTAGTCTCCTCCTGACTTGGAGTGCTGAATCGCTTGATTACTTTAGGGAAGATTAGTGTGATGAAACCTTGGTAAATCACCCAGATTTACAAAGAGGATTAGAAGATTTTATGCTTTTCTCTTTCAGCATGAGAGAACTATCCACACTTATTGCTGGCATAAATCTGATGACCATCCTGATATACCATTGCAATTTTTTTTATCTCCTAAGTAAATGATTTACTGGAAAGCGCACTTAATTTGATGCTTCTTGGCTTCATATCCAAGTTATCTACTAACATAATGAAACAGGCTCCAACATGGATATTGTCTGGAAAAAGAATTCTGTCAAAGCAACCAAATCAGATGTAGTGATGCACATTTTTTAAATCTGCTCCTGCAATTATTGGTCTGATCTATGACTCCTACTGGTGGTTTTCCAGCCAATATGAAAAATAGTTTAGCATTTCATTATTATTTAGTTTTTTTCTGAAGTAGACAAATAATGTATTTTTTAATTGAGACACTGCAAAAATAATAGAAATAAGTATTCAGGTACATTGGGTTATGCTGCTGCCTTTGGAGATTAGACACTAAAAAACAAAGATTTAGGGACAGCCCAGTATAATCCCTCCCACTCCCAACCTGCCTCAGTTTTTTTCTAGTATTTTTGCTAGGAGAATTGATGTTTTCTCTCCTTTCAGTATAGAAGTTGAGTGTTTGTTTTTTTTTCTGTAATTTTTATTAAGATTCTTTTCATCTAGCTGCAGAGTCAGAAGGGACTCTTTTTGCAGCTTTCCAGATGATTTTCAGCATTGGCATGGAAGCTGTACAGGACCCTGCTTTCCTGTAGGCACGCAACATTACCGGTTTATTGTCTATCCCTTTGGCCTGTCCACTGTGCCATGGGACTTCACCAAGGTGCTAGCCCCTGTTATTGCTTTGTTTCACTTTTAGGGCATCCCCATAGTGGGATATCTGGACAACCTTCCCCTGAACAAACAGTTATATCAGTGTCCAACAGAATGTCCAGATGTTCCAGAGATTAAGTTGGAGCCTAAATGTCTGGGTCTGAAACTGAAAATGGCCTGCTCCAAGGTTTTACTTCCTTTGGACAAACTTCAGACTTTGCTTCCTTGTTCGGACTCTACAGTCCAGGAGCCAACCAACCCTTTGCTTCTGGGTCCTCCTGGTTGGACCCGCAAGCTACAATACCATTAAGAGCCCTTTCACACTGGGGCGGGCGTCGGCGGTAAAGCGCCGCTATTGTAAGCGGCGCTTTACCGTCAGTATGCGGCCACTGGCGGGGCGGTTTTACCCCCCGCTAGCGGCCGAGAAATGGTTAAAAACCACCGCAATGCGACTCTGCAGAGGCACTTTGCCGGCGGTATAGCCGCGCCGTCCCATTGATTTCAATGGGCAGGAGCGGTGAAGGAGCGGTATACCCTCCGCTCCTTCACCGCTCCGAAGATGCTGCTGGCAGGACTTTTTTTACCGTCCTGCCAGCGCATCGCTCCAGTGTGAAAGCCCTCGGGGCTTTCACACTGGAATGAAAGTAGCGGCACTTTCGGGTCGGTTTGCAGGCGCTATTATTAGCGCAATAGCGCCTGCAAACCGCCCCAGTGTGAAAGGACCCTAAACGAATGTTTTGCTTATCCATATATGTGATGATATGCTAATGTATACCCCAAAGCTGTTTGATCTGTTCCTAACTGTTGGACTTGCATGATAATAATATAAGCTGTTCTGGATACTTGGCTGGTATTTTTTTTTGTATTGTACTGCTATATTATGTGGGCACATGTTTAATGGTTGTACATTTCTTAGCTATACTTGCTGTACAACAGTTTTTGTAAGTTAAAACAATAGAATTTACCTTTAAAAAAAGCCCTTGCTTCTGCATGAGGGTCCTGGCTTAACAGTGACCTCATTTGAGGCAGCTCCATATGCCCAATTTCACTTGAGACCATTGCAACTCAGCAACATTCTAGCAGGGTGGGACCAGATGGCTCAGTCTCTGGACCATCTCATATATCAGGCCATCATTCCAGGCTTGCCCTGGCATAGTGGGTCATGAGTCCAGTGCTGATGTCAGGGAGTTTCTTCTGGCAGTTTGAAAGGTGGATGGGCTGGGAGGAGTCCTGGATTCCCTCTCAATACAGGGGACTTGTCAGAGGAATGGATGGTTGTCAGAGGAAACTATTCTCCTCTGAGACTCAGACTGATTTGATTATTCCTTCAAAACTGGATCTCTTGTCTGTAAGGTCATCCAACCATGATTCAGTTTGGCAATGCCGTGGTAATTCACTTAAATAATCAAAGAGGAACTGAAAGTCTCATGGCTAAAAAAAAAGCAGATCTGGGTGAGGCGGAACTTTATATCCCACCCCTGCACATCCCAGTTATGGGAAAATTGGCAGACAGACTTTCTCAGTTTTCAACATGTGGACTCTGGAGAATGGTCTTTTCTCCTTAATGAGTTTCAAGACCTCTTTCACAGGTGGAGGATGCCAGACATGGATCTCCTGGTTCCAGGTTCAACAACAAACTGAGCATCCAAAATGCTGAATGTAAACAAACAAGTTCTTTTATAAATAATAAGTATCCAAATGAGAAGAAATGTACAGATTTGTTTCTTGAAATACCAAATAATCTCCGTGCCATTTCCTCATGGAAAAACACATACCAAATATGGCCTTCCAGATCATAGGTAGATCAAAATAAGCAAATATTGTTAAACAAGCTTGTGAAGGCTCCCATACATCATCCCATCCAATCAAGCCAATCATATACGTTGCTGGTGATGTCTTTAAATGTTGCAACTAGTATATGAGTTCTGCCTCAGAACTTGGAATTGCGCACTGAGAAAAGACAGCGCACCTCTCAACCCTGCACTCTGTACACAGTGCACCCCCTTAACCCTGCACTCTGTACACAGTGCACCCCCTCAACCCTGCACTCTGTACACAGTGCACCCCCTCAACCCTGCACTCTGTACACAGTGTACCCCTTATTCCTGCACTCCACACACTGTGCACCCCCTCAACCCTGCACTCTGTACACAGCGCACCTCTCAACCCTGCACTCCATGCACAGTGCACCTCTATACCCCGCATTCTGCACTCCATACGCAGTGCATCCCTCAACCCTCATTGCTAATAACTAGTTCTAGAATTTTTTGTCAAATGGTGGGTCCCGTCACCTCCACAGTCTGTGGTGTGCAGGCAGTGAGATGATGTGCTGTAACCTTAAGCAACCAGTGAGCTGTAATAATGTGATGTAACCTCTAGCAACCAATTAGGGAGCATTAATAATGTGCAGTAACCTCTGATCTGCTGTAATCTCTAGCAAGCAATCAGTGAGCAATAATAATTTGAAGTAACCTCTAGCAACCAATCAGTTAGTAGTAGTAATGATGTGCAGTAACTTCTAGCAACCAATCAGTGAGCAATAATAATGTGTGCAGTGGTCAGTATAGTAATCAGGTGGGTCAGTGTAGTTGACAGTGTAGAAATCAGGTAGGTTAGTGTAGTGGTCAGATAGGACAGTGTAGAAATCTGGTAGGTCAGTGTAGGAATCAGGTATGTTAGTATAGTGGTCAGGTAGGTTGGTATAGTGGTCAAGTAGGTCAGTGTAAGAATCAGGTAGGTTAGTGTAGTGGTCAGTGTAGGAATCGGGTTGGTCCGTACTACTATACTAGTGGAAGGGACTCAGGGAGTGCATAAAGTCTGCAGGTTAGGGGGCACAAATTTCTTGGCTTGCCCCGGGCTCTGACAACCCATGCTACGCCACTGGTAGATTGATCAGGAAAGCACAGGGGAGTTTGAGAGGGTCTAAAGGCAGCATGTAGGAACCCAGCTAAAATTACTCAATGACACTGAATTGTTGATGTGAACCACTAAATCGGGCCTCAATTAAGGGTAAATGATAAATGTTCTTACTTCTAATCAGATATTTCAGTTGATTTTCTGCAGTTGAATTGGACTCCATGTTTAAAGGACATCTGTGGTCACAACATACACTTTCATTGTATAACATCAGCATTGTAATAACAGTACAAACAATAGTTATATTTGGCATTCCAATGACAATTTCCTAAGGCACTACATATGCCATGGTACCTTGCTGCCTGTAAGTTGTGATTCCTGTACTGACGCCATCCCCTAAAACTCCTCCCCAGCAATTCTGTAGTTTAGAAGGCATGCTCTGTGAAATGTGTGACACAGCTGTGCCTATTTACAGGGTATAGTGAATACATATCACAGAACTGAAGGAAGTACATGTGTGGGGATCTTCACAAAGTAAGTTTACAGACTCATGATCTGATTAATAGGAGTAGGATAGCGAACAAAATGTCAATATGTAAAGATAGCATTGCATAGGTGTGACAACTTTTAAAAAACCATTGAACATGTATTTAAAAAATGGTATGATTTATATCTGTGGTACTATTAGCCTAGGATGTGAGTTTTTCATATATGTGTATATGGTGTTTATGTATATGCTGTGCACATACTGTAGTACATAGTAGCCAGAAATTGCCACACAATGGTGAAGTGGTAACACATTTAGATAAGCAGTCTATGAACATGAGAGTTGCCTCGCATGACTATTTTTGGCTATATTTCATATTCCAGCCAAAGATTCTCATGAGGATAATTTATTTTGCAGTTTAGAAAACCATGAATGCTAATATTCAACCTTAGGATAAGAGGGCTAAAAGCATCTTCTTGCACTACTAACCTCCTGCCTCTCCCATTTTCATTGATATAAACTTGCAAAGGCCAACATGTTGGGAAGTCTTTGTTCACTTTTGATGCTTCTTAGTTCTTTTAGTTCTGCTGTTAACCTCCCTATACTCAAAGAGATGTAATACAGTATGTTGTATTGTTTGCTGGTATTGGATTGAGACACAGTAGACAAAAAAATGCTTACCATATAAATTCCGACTTGAGTTCTTCCCATTGGTATTTTTTTTAAGCTCCGTAAAAATAAGAAAAAGTGAGCACACAAAAGTGAAGCACACAAAGTACACAAAGTGTACACATGGTCCTCCGTAGAGAAAACACCATGGCCGTGGCCCCCCCAGAGCGTCAGACTCCTGACGGAGGCTGGGGTACTTGTGGTCCACCCAGCCGAAACCAGGCAGACCCTTTTCTACAGGGGACCCGTTGAAGCAAGATCTACCCAAGTACTAGGCAGGGCTCCCCCCCCAAGGGGAGAGCCCATTAGAGGGGGAGAACCTAGCCATTAGGCTATGTGCCTTAGCCCCCCCCAAGACTTTTAGGGCAAGCCCAGACCTACAGCCTACTAGTTAGGAGTGAGTAAAGTGCCATCATGCTGTGTAAAAGTGCAAAAAAAGACAAAAAAACAAAAAAGGGGGAAAGGGATAAAGAAAATGTGCTTCTCTGCCAATATGTGATACAGTGGTGGTCCTTCTGGCTAGTATAAACATTTCTGAGGTTTCGGCCAAAAGGCCCAGCCCAAAAGGCAGGTATGAAAAGGGTGTGCAATGGGTTATGTGGTGATGGTACCATAATAAACTCAAAGTAAGCTCCTCTGCAGTGAGAATTACTGCCACTCCAGGAGAACAAGCACCACAGGCTTTTCTCAGCCCGGCCCCTGCAGTACCATCCCTACCAGAAAGGCATTAGTTCTTAGGGAGAGCTCTGCCTTAAACTGGGGACAGGCCTGATAAACCAGGCCAGATTCAACCCAGGAGGAAAAGAGCCCTCCCACTGCACTCATCTTATTACATTGGGAAAATACCCTCACCCAACAAGGGACATTAGTATACTATTTTAGAAGTGTGGAAGGCTAATTATGGGCATGGTAAGTTTAAATAAAGAAATATGATTTCATGTATCCCTTGTCTATTACGCAGCTCGGTGTGTGAAGTGCAATGGGAAGCTGAGTTCTTCAGTCTCCAGGACAACAACAACAAGTTGGTAGCCGCTTTGCGTGAGGCAAATGCTAATGTGGAGAAATGGAAAAAGCAGCTTACTGGATACCAAGAAGAGGCTGAAAGGCTACGGCTAAGGGTAAGAGCATCAGATAGCATTCACTTTACATATAGTGCATCCAGGAAGCCCAGGAACCATAATTTTTTATTGTATTTTTAACTATGATATTTAAAAAGCATTCGGCAGTCACTAGGGGTCCCAGTTTATTGATCCCTAAATCTTGTTCTTAAAATTGTTCATTACATTTATGTAACGCATATTAGTTTGGTAACCTGTTTATATTTATGTATTACAGTTCAACTGACATACAAGAGATAATAGTTCTCATTCATAGCATTAGTCATTTTATTATAGGAGGAGCCTGGTGAGGCCAGGGTAGCATTGTAAATGCCTGGAGTAGTGGGATTTTTGTTCATTGACTAGAGTTAAAATTACATTACATGTATTTATATTAAGAGAAATTCCCTGGAAATATATAGACCTTCACAGAGTTATTTAACAGTCATAAACTTTGTAACAGGGTACTTCTGCTAATCATACTGATAGCAGTACTCTATGTATATTTAGGGAATTTCTGTGCCCCACAAATCTGGGACATTTCATTAGGCAAACAGTGATTAGATTCAAATAAATACTGGGGTAGATTTACTAAAATAGGGTGCAAAATCTGGTGCAGCTGTGCATGGTAGCCAATCAGCTTCTAACTTCACCTTGTTCAATTAAGCTTTGGTAATACAACTTGGAAGGTGATTGGTTTCAATGCAGAGCTCCACCAGATTTTGCACTCCAGTTTTAGTAAATCAACCCCATTATGTTTCAGCACAATGTGATAGGAGTTTTGAGAACACTCTGTTGTATTGCAAAGGTTTTGCATTAACATGATGGAAAAATGACAAAATGTGACTAAAGCTCTTGCAACAAATTATTTACACCCACAAATCCTCAATGAAGTTAGTTTAGTTTAAGTTATTCTTTCTGATGTTTAGTAACTGGCATGATACAATGGATAGGCATGAAGAAAAAACAGCAACTAGACAAAATGTGATAAAGTTACTGCACTAGATGGCTAGACTAGATGAGTTCTCAAAGAGCTTAGCTTAGTTATTTCTAAGGATAATCTTTTTTATATGGAATGATATTATTGTATTGCTGCAACGCAAATACAAAAAGTTTGGAATTAAAAGTAAATGAAATCAGCACACTGTTCGAATGAGGTTTAATAAACAACAAAATTAAAAAAAAATGCCTTGGGGAGTTGACTAAATAAGATGAATCAGTGATGGAGAAATGTATGGGTGTCCTTGTAGTCTTAATACAACAATGCAGTGCCAGCCTGCATATATTGCCCTGCAAACCACAGAAGAGGAACTTCTCAGTCAGATTCAAGTCTCTCTGGATGTGACGTGGTGAGTGTTTAGCACTGTGTAAAATAGGAGAGGAGCTACCAGCACCGCCAGGGGACCCCAGAAGTCGAGGATCGGGGCCACTCTGGAAAATGAACTGCACAGTGGAGGTAAGTATGACATGTTTGTTATTTAAAAAAAAAAACAAAGCCTTACAATCACTTTAATTAAACCCATTACATTTTAATCAACTGAATGGAAATTGGAATTGATTTTCGTCATAGTTTTCATCAATTGACTTAATTCTAATTTTATTTTCATTTTGTTTTTGTTACTGAAAACATGCAGCTGACAAAAACTATGATGAAAATATTGTTGTCAACAAAATGAACACTAGTCCAAAGTGAGGGTGTATCTTCCATTAGACCAGGGGTCCTCAAACTACGGCCCGTGGGCCGCATATGACCCGCCAAGGTAATTTACCCGGCCCGCAGGGGGTGTGTCCAGATGTGAGCTGCAGCGGATGCTTTGGAAACAAGCTCTGAACATCCTTTCATCCTGTAACATCCACGATCATCCGGTGAGCCTCCCTCCTTGCTCAGCCTGTCTCCATACATCCCCTGCTATCATCCCAGTCACTATTTCCTAACTAGCTCGCTCATCCGCGGTGTTAATCCAGCCGCCACCAGCTGCATACTTGCGACCCGCTGCCATCTTGGCCATCTCCTGGGCTCTCTGAACTGCATCAATCCCCCGAGCACACTCAGCTTCATCCTGTCCCTGAGGTTGTTTGGGGCTGGTCAGCTGGCCTACCCCACGGATCTAGCTGATGTTTTCCCCATCTTGGCTGCTCTCTATGCTATGTGTCTGTGTACTATACCCATCCCTCTGCGCCTACTCAATGGCTGGACAACCTCATTTGCTCCTCCATCCTCCTCGGCTGCATTGATGGGCACTGGTGAGGCTGCATTGATGGGCACTGGTAAGGCTGCATCGATGGGCACTGCACTGATCAGGCTGCATTGATGGGCACTGGTGACACTGCATTGGTGGGCACTGATCAGGCTGCACTGATGGGCATTTGTGAGTCTGCATTGATGTGCACTGGTGAGGCTGCATTGATGGGCACTGATCAGGTTGCACTGGTGAGGCTGCATTGATGGGCACTGGTGAGGCTGTGCTGATGGGCACTGATCAGGCTGCATTGATCCGGCCCCCCAGCAGTCTGCAGGATGGTAAACTTGGCCCCCTGTTTAAAAAGTTTGAGGGCCCCTGCCTTAGACAGTTGTCAGCTCCTGTTCTTGTGACAATACAAAATGTTGTATTTCCCATCACTTTCTCTTCCTATGACACTGGTCACCAAGACAAATAGAGAGGTTGAATGTCACAGTGGAGACACACTTAGAATGTGACAGGCTTTTCAACACTGCTCTTTAACAAAAAAAAAAGTTTCAGCTTTAGATACACTTTAACATCGCGATATACTTTTATATGCTTAGTAAATATATTCAGTGAATATTTTTCAGTGGCCTTTTAAAATATATATTTAACATGTTAAAAAAACTGGACTATGTAAAAGTGGTGGCTATATGCGTGGTATAAGTGTGGGTGTAAAATACAGCCTGTGCTCTGGAAAGTGGACACACTTTAGCTAGATTGACATTACAAAGAAAGGAAGCAGAATAATCTGAACCGACGAGGCAGAGGAAACAGTACTGTAACAAGGACAGGCAGACCCCCTTGGTAGCTTTCTTTCATAGCTTGTCCTCAATGTCACACTTTCAAGTTTATTTGCCAGCGTGAGTCAAGGCAGAATTTTCTCCTACGCTGTTAGTATTTAACACAAGAAGTCAGAATATTTTTTCTTTAATGGAAGCCTTACCTAGAAGTGCATTAAGATTTCATATAAGCTACTAACACCAAATCTCTAGTAAGCCTAATTTCTATAGACTTTTATAAGCTTACTGCCAGCAAGACTTAGTTTTATCAGCATTCACAGGTATGTGAAAAAATTCCACAGTACACTGCAGTGTAACTTGATGGTACTTACTAGGGTAGTTGTTGTTTTGGCTTTAATATTCTGCATGCCTTTAGAGTCTATTCACACCACATGCATTGGGCTGCATTGCTCAATGCAGGCCCAACACAATGACAAGCTGAAATCCGTTTTTTTACCATAGACCCAGTTCACAACAACATGTTGCATTGGTATGCCCTGGGTGAAGATAGAACATACTGCATTTAAACATAATGCATTGCTGCAACACATTACAATGCATTTTGCAGAAAAAAAACTCAAGTATTTTGTCTTCTGGTGTAGAAAACATGCACATTACCACAATACAATGCATTAAAATTGTCCCCTGCTGTGGAAAACATGCACATTAAACCCAATGCAATGCATTAAAAATGCATGTTGTAAAAACTTCAACCTTGCATTACCTAGATACCTACATATTTCTTGGTTCTAAACTGTTTATGCTACAAAATATGACAGGTAACTTACCACTTTTAAAGTGTCAGTTCACCTTATAAGAAAAAATAAAAATGTGAACTAACTCTACACCTTCCCCACCCCTGAACCCCACTGTATTTACCTTCATGGGTGATGATCTGCCAGTGCCCTTGCAGCTGGTGTAGCGATCCTGGGATTTGAAATCCCTGTTCTGCAGGGCTTCCAGGATGGATCAGAGCTTGTCTGATTGGTCAGAAATAGTACAGAGAATTGCTCTTTTGAGAACTAGTGTGCTCCCTCTTAAATAGAAATTGACGTGGTTGATGCAGAAAGACTTGTCCTGCACCAGTTTTCTGGCACAGGAAGCTTTGTTTATTCCCCAAATTGTTTGGATAGGCGGAATTGAGGATCTTCAAGCTATACTTCTGGTGGGGTGGCTTAAATCTATTCAATTTAGAATCTTTTGACTAAATTTTACAGTATTTATACTCTTTCTGGAAACAAGTGGCTAACCTAATTTCCAGATTACCTTAAAGTGGTTCTGAAGGCTGAAGGTAAAAAGCTTTCTGTGTGCAGCAGCCCCCACCCAATCCTTACCTGAGATCCCCCTGATCCAAAGATGTTCATGATAGCCTAGGCCATCCTGGGATTCTCCTTCCTCATTGGCTAAAACAGCGGGTGCCCATTGTCTCCCACTGCTGTCAATCACAGAAAGTGAGCCATCGAGGAGGGCGTTTCCTAAATAAATGAATCCCAAGTAATGAAACAAATCAGTCCTTAAATATATATGTGTGGACAACCACCAGTGAATTACAGATATCTCAGACTTCTCTTTACCCATGTGTCACATGCATAACACCCAGGGAACCATATGCGCTCACCTCCTGGGCTGGACCTTAATCAATAGTCACGGTCAAATGCACATTTCCCCCTCTAGGGCTATACTGCAACTGGCTCCTGGCTCCCAGTAGCAATCACGGGCATCAACACATGGACTGGAGCTTCTACTTGACCGCCGCCTCTCCAGATGACATGTGCTCATGCAAAAGGAATAAAACCAATAGTATGCTCTCCATATGTTTTAAAACAATTTAATAAAATCTAAAATGGGACACTCACAAACAAATGCACACTTAGTGCCATTTTCTGCACATAGTTTTAAAGTAAACCACAGGGTCTCCACACCGCCCAGTGGTGGCATCAAATGTGCTGACTTCACTCCATTCCTATATGCATTACACCTCCAAAGGCTTCCTCAGTAGGACGAGGACAGGCCAAATATTCAAACAGACATTTGTACGAAAAATGTTGTTCTGAGTACTTCAATATTTTGTCTGCTTTTAACATTTGATTTTGGGGTGAATGCAATTTCCCAAACGAAAACCAAAAAAAAAAATTCCATCTGCTTCCTTTAAATTGGAAAATTGGACGAACGTTCTTAAAATGAAAGATTTTGAATGAAATTTCATTAGTGCATTTAAGAAACTGACTGAATTGTTGTCCTCTTGGAGTCACTTTCCGTTGTCTTGGTTTGGCAGGATCAATGCGATACACATTACTTACCTTCCCAAACTGTTATATGCTTTTCGGGGTCCTACCAGTCCCGGTTCCCCCTCCTATCCTCTGCATTCACCAACGCAAGGTTTTACAATCCAAATTTTGTTTAACTGTAAGATCTGGCCTCTCAGTCATCAATCTTAAGGCATAATATTTGGTGGCTCCCCTGTCTCCACGAGACACACCATCTGCTGCTTTGGGCCACTATGGGTTTAGTTGACTCCTATCCCACATCTTTATCTTCTTTGCCATGGCTCCCTCCTGCTTCACGTCCATCGACCCTGGACCCGATCCTGCTTCATACCCTTCGACTTTGGGTCAAATATTCGGCGGGTCTGATGTCGTCCCATGCTACCAATTCTGTGCTGTCTGCTGTTCCCACCGAGGCTCGAGAACCCTGGACAACTTGCCTGGTGGACTGAACATGGGTTTACTAACATCCTTACTCTTCTTACTCCCACTAGGATCCTTATGTTCGACACACTCAGCTTATCCCACTAGATTCAGTTGCGGGAACATTATCGCTATATGCAAATTCATCATTTTGTTTCACAATTCCTTAAATCCCAGTCCCCCTTATGCGCTAACGCCATTTGAGAGTATCTGTAGAGCCCGCTCACATTCCCAGGCCTTATCTCCTTGATATACTCCTCTATTGTATATTCTAAAAAACCTCCAGTGCGGTCCTTACCTCACCAATGGGAGAGTGAGTTGGGGATTGAGTTGGATCCAGCAGATTGGCAGATTATGACCTTGGTGATATCCAAGAGCCCTAAGAATGTACTCATTCAAAAAAACACATATAGAATTCTGTACAGATGGTATTATACCCCAGCTTGTCTGGCTCATTTTATTCCATCTTATCCATCAACCTGCTTTCAGGGTTGTTCCCATCTGGGGAAAATGGAACACATATGGTGGTCATGTCCTAAGGTATGCAGACTATGGGTTCAGTATTATGCGCTCCTACGCACACTTTCATGCAGCCATCAAAAGAAATAATCCATATGCAGTTCTTCTCTGTAAACCTATTGAGGAGTTGCTCTATCCAGAGCGGCAATTAGCGTTGCATCTCTTTGCAGCAACCAAACTTACCATAGCGAGAGCCTGGAAAACCCCAAGTCTCAGTTTCGAGGCTGTCAAGCTCTGAATGACCGACATTATATATTTTTATTTTATTAAGCTTATCAAGCAGCAGATGAAGATATCCTGTGCACTGTAATGTACAAAGGTCAACATAAGAGCAACTGTTTAGCCTATGCATACATTGTGTCGACATTATATTTAACGGAAAGCTAATGGCCATTTTACTTGACACGCACAAAAAATTCCTCCAAGTCTGACAGCCTTGGATATCCTATGCTCAGCCATCGCGCTTTGATAACCTCCTTATGTCACTCAGAGGACTCTAATCCACTGTTCCCTGAGACCTCTATATTTTTCTCTCCTTTCTTCTCTTTCTGTACCCTTCCAGGGATCTTCCTCTTGTTTACAGCTTACCTGCTTTCCTTTAACTCTGTATCTCTTTTTAATTAGCGTGTAAACCTATTAGGCCTTTAGATTATTATGGCCTGGTTTGAGGTAATTGAACTTACAGCTCTACTTTTTGTTTTTTGTTTTTTTTCTGTGTTCTCATTTTGGAATTGCAATTTCTTTGTCTTGATATTTCAGCAAACCTTAAAATCATCACTCCATCCAGATGGAGTGTAATGCCGCGTACACACGATCGGAAATGCCGCCAGCAAAACTCCGATGAGAGGTTTTTGTCAGAAAATGCGGCCGTGTGCATGCTCCATCGGTCTTTTGCTGGCGGAATTCCAGCCAGCAAAAGATTGAAATCATGTTCTCTATTTTTCGGTCGGGGAAAGTTCCTATCCGAAAATGCGATCGTCTGTATGCAATTCGGACGCACAAAAAATCACGCATGCTCAGAATCAAGTACGAGACGGAAGCTAGAAGAATTAATTTGTTTTGCTGCTGATCCTCATACAGAGTTCTCACAAACGTATTTCTTATTTCTCGTGATCTCCTGAATAATCTTTTTTGTTTTTAAAGCCAGATCTCCATAATAATGTTTAGAATTATTTTTTATAGTCTTTTTTTTTTTTTAATCAAGATCTCCTGTTTTTTTGATTATTTTTAAATTATTTTGTAGTGATCTCCATATGTTTGTTTGTTTTTTTTTGTGTGTGTGTCAAATTTCCACAACAACATTATTATCTATATTTTTAAAGCTCAAGGAGGTTGGTTGTTGCCCCTTGTTAATTTGACATTGTATTTTTGAAATGTACCTGCCTACTCACAAACTGTCCTTTTGAAGCAAAAAAGCAAGTATTTTCATATTAAAAAATCTACATTTAATCTGGCTCATAAAAAAATAAAGAGGAAGGCAACGCTGGAGAAACTGCTTTAATTTGCGAAGCCTTTGTACCCCAGGGCACACATCAACTCTTTGTAACTAAAAATTGGTAGCCTGAGAAGTCCATATAATATGGAGCACAATCTGGTCCAGGACTCCCAGAGATCATGAACAGCAGCAGATGACATATATGTCCCCAGGCTGTGGTACTACCACAGCCTGCGTCTTCTGTCAGACCAGACTGAACCCAGGCCATCACTTTCTTGTCTTCCCTGCAGCCTTCCCTGCACGCTTCCCTGCAGCCTTCCCTGCAGCCTTCCTTGGAGGCTGTGGCTCTGGAGGTGGACTTGTGGCAGGAGGAGGATGGGCGAGCGCATATAAGTGCATGTTCTCACTAATTTGGCCCCTCAACCCCTTCTGAAGGGACTGAAAAATAAGATTCTCACACATGAAGCATTGGCCCTCCTCCATTTTCTGCAATTTTGCAGCTAAATAGCAGCCATAGGCCTCTTCAGCGTCGGGGGTGTTTTCAGGGCCGCATTAGCCTCCTTAATGAAGTTTAATCAAAGCTTAATGAAGTTTAATTGAAGCTTAATAAAATGCTTTATGTTTATATATCACATACTCATTGGGAGCACATATTCAAGGCTCAATAGCATTTTATTGATGTTATTAATAGGAGACACTATACACGTAAGAGGTTTTTTTAGCAATTTGAAAGTATTATTCTAAATTACATATACTGTAGTGTGAATCATTTTATATTATCTACTGTAGAATAAATATCTACTTAATGCTACTCTTGAAGAGGGGGATTTGCCCATGACAAGTGTTGAGTTACTCTGGGCTCAGTACAGATGAATATACAGCTGTGCTCATAATTTTACAGACCCTGGCAGAATTTATGATTTCTTGGCCATTTTTCAGAGAATATGAATGATAACACAAAAACTTTTCTTTCACTCATGGTTAGTGTTTGGCTGGAGCCATTTATTATCAGTCTACTGTGTTTACTCTTTTTAAATCATAATCGCAACAGAAACTACACAAATTACCTTGATCAAATGTTTACATACCCTGGTGATTGTGGCCTGATAACATGCACACAATTTGACACAAAGGGGTTTGAATGGCTATTAAAGGTAACCATCCTCACCTGTGATCTTTTTGCTTGTAATTCGTGTGTGTGTATAAAAGGTCAATGAATTTCTGGACTTCTGATAGACCCTTGAATCTTTCATCCAGTGCTGCAGAATTGTCAAAGGATCTGCAGGAAAAGGTAGTTGAACTGTATAAAACAAGAAAGGGATATAGAAAGAAGAAATTGAGAATGCCAATCAGCAGTGTTCAAACTCTAATCAAGAAGTGGAAAATGAGGGGTTCTGTTGAAACCAAACCATGGTCAGGTAGACCAACTAAAATTTCAGGCACAACTGCCAGGAAAACTGTTCGAGATGCAAAGAAAAACACAAATAACTTCAAGTGAAATACAGGACTCTCTGAAAACATGTGGTGTGGCTTTTTCAGGATGCACAATAAGGAAGCACTTGAAGAAAGATGGGCTGCATGGTCGAGTCTCCAGAAGAAAGCCATTACTACGCAAATGCCACAAAGTATCCCGCTTACAATACGCCAAACAGCACAGAGGCGAGCCCCAAACCTTCTGGCACAAAGTCATTTGGAGTGATGAGACCAAAATTGAGCTTTTTGGCTACAACCATAAACGCTTCACAAGGCCTATGATGAAAGGTACACCATTCCTACTGTGAAAAATGGAGGTGGATCACTGATGTTTTGGAGATGTGTGAGCTACAAAGGCAAAGGAAATTTGGATGGCAAGATGAATGCAGTATGTTATCAAAAAATACCAGAGGAACATTTGCACTCATCAGCCAGGAAGCTGCGCATGCGATGTACTTGGACATTCCAACTTGACAATGATCCAAAACACAAGGCCAAGTCGACCTGTCATTGACTACAGCAGAATAAAGTGAAGGTTCTGGAGTAACCATCTCAGTCTCCCGACCTCAATATCATTGAGCCACTCTGGGGAGATCTCAATTGTGCAGTTCATGCAAGACAGCCCAAGAAATTACAGGAACTGGAGGCTTTTCACTAAGAGGAATGGGCAGCTTTACCATCTGAGAAGATAAAGAGCCTCATCCACAAATACCACAAAAGACTTCAAGCTGTCATTGATGTTAAAGGGGGCAATACACGGTATTAAGAACTGGGGTATGTAAACTTTTGATCAGGGTAATTTGGGTAGTTTCTGTTGTGATTATGATTTAAAAAGAGTAAACAGAGTTGATTTGATAATAAATTACTTCAGCCAAACAATAACCATGAGTTAAAGAAACGTTTTTGTGTTATTCATATTCTCTGAAAAATGGCCAAGAAATCATAAATTCTACCAGGGTATGTAAACTTATGAGCACAACTGTTATTCTGTGATTGTATAAATCATAAAATAGTAGGCACAATAACACACTTTTTACTTTAAGATATGCTACCATGGGCCCTATATGGAGGTTTGTTAGCTGATTTATAATGCTTCATATGTATAATGCATTTTTATACATTTCTTGTTTAACTTTTCATATCTAAGTCATTCGGCAACATCTAGCTTACCTCAAAACATTTAAAAATCTAAAAGTGACATGCTTTACGCTTTGCTTCTCTTGGAAACCACATTTATAAGCATTTATTTTCATTTTAAGGCCACTTATATTGGTATGTGGACTGGATAATAGACACAACTACAAAAAAACATGTTTTGATAGTTGACAATGACCTGTTATTATAATTGTATATTTACTGTATTTGTTAAATTCAGAACTAAAATAAAATTTAAAGACACGCGGCCAAACAATAAGGTTGGATGAGAGGTAGTTCAACTTTAAGTTGCGTATGGGGTTCTTTACTGTTAGAGGAGTATGAATGTGGAACTTCCTTCCAAAGTTGGAGGTGTCGGCAGGGAGTGTAGGTAAATACAGGTAACCTTTTAAACGCGTTTCTTAGCGAACACAATATATAGGCATGTGAAAAGTGGTAGTGACCCAATCACACACACACATGATGAACTGGGCGGACTGGTGTCTTTATTCAACCTTACCAACTTTATGAAATAAAAGTACAAAAAATGTTAACAATACTTTCATGGCTCGATCATTGTTGTACCCTTAAAGTCCCATGGGGTTGGTTCTTGGTTTTTAAGTAATGCGGTTGGCAAAAAGAAATTTAAATCTGATTTTTTTTTTTTTTTTTTTTTAAATAAAGCTTCTGACTTGATAAACAGAAAGGACAGTTCCTGGAAGTAAATGACTGTTGGGAGATGCACAAGAGACAGATGTCTGCTAAGATCACAGAAAGGGTTTTTTTTTTGTTTTGTTTAAAGCGGAACTTAAGCCATAACAACTTGATACACATAATGTCCTTTAGGCCCCTTTCACACTGTCGGACCGTTCAGGTCTGCCTGTCAGTTTTGTCAACGGACCTAAATGGGTGCTCCATGTTAGTCTATGGAGCGACGGATGTCAGCGTGACATGTCCACTGACATCCGACCCAGTCTGATCCGCTAAAATCAGATGGATGGCCCTATGTTCGCATCTGTCCCTGGCAGATCGGATCGGGTAAGATCTGATGAAAACGGACATGCTGTCTGTTTTCGTGCGATCTCTCCATAGCAACCAGTGGTGCTCGACGAGCCCTACCCTGCTCAGTGAGCAGAGAGGGACCTGTCATCCGCCGGCTCAGCGGAGATCAACGGAGAGATCTCCCGCTGAGCTGGCGGACAGAGGCGGACTCCGTGAAGCCTTAGCAAGGAATATACATTCCAGAATAGTAATTATGCTACCAAAATGAGTGTGTGCTGTAAATTGCCTCCAGCATTGCTCCTGTTTCTTTTTGCTGGAGACTGCCATTTTGCTGAAGCACAGAGCTCCTGAATAGCAGTAAGGGGCGGTTCTCACTGGTGCAATGTCAGAGATCAGATGTGATTCGCACCACACTGCAGTGAAAATCACATGGGATCTCTGTGCGATGCCTTTTCAGCCATAAAGATTGTATGGCTGAATTCACATCAAACTCACACAGGACCCTTTTTTTTGTCCGTAGCAGAATCGGATCGCATAAGCTCTCTGACTGTACTTATCACAAGGCCACTCACTGGTTATAGTCTGCAGTCCTGTGAAACTGTTTGTCGTGCTGAGAATATGTGTGTCATGGGAAAAGTACTTTTGAAAACATAAAAAGCCAAAATGATGCTACCTTTTTACTTTCCCAATAATTTGCCCTCCTCCTGACACAAGTGATGTAAATAGGAGTAAGTGGCAGAAAGCATCACAAATAACCAATAATGGTGATTTTATCAATTAAACTATGCAATGGAAGTGAATCAAAGAGGACAGAGATTCAAAGTTAGACCACATACCTAACTCAATACTTAATGTCATATCATTTTTTATATAGTCATTGTTTCTGTGATGGAGGGGAGAACATTAGGCATCTTAAAAGGAGATACATGAACGTTATCACAGGATATCAAAGTTGTTGCTGTTTGGTGAGGTTTTAAATTTACATCATAAAACCAAGAATGCCTTTTACGTATGTCCTTATTGCACGTTACAATGTATATAGGGTTGATTTACTAAAACTGAAGAGTGCAAAATCTGGTGCAGCTGTGCACGGTAGCCAATCAGCTTCTAACTTTAGCTTGTTCAATTAAGCTTTGACAATAAAACCTGGAAGCTGATTGGTTTCTATGCAGAGCTCCACCAGATTTTGCACTCTACCTAGTTTTACTAAATCCCCCCCCTCTTCCCCATGTATGATGATTGCATGATTATTACAAACAGTCACAAGGTTTTAGGCTTGTGTTGATTTATGTACTTTATTCATGATTTATGATTTTTTTGCTTGCGTTAATATATAGTTATCTTACAGGTGGCAGAATTGGAGTCAAAGTCCCAGTCTCAGTCTACATTGACTGACACAGACCAGGAAAGCGACCTCACTGAGAGACTGCGGGATTTAGAGATTCTACTGAAGAGCAAAGAAGAGGTGACTACTTATAAAAATATACATGTTATAGAGTTAAAGCGTTATTAAACCCAAAACAAAAAAATGTAATATATTGCAGTTTACCAATCATTACATGTGGTGGCTGCATTTGTTTTCTTTTTTTTGGCTTTTCCCCTTCTGTTTTTACCTGGTGTTCTGACCAGTAACACAGCTCCTGTATTAGTGCCCCTACTCTGAATGAAGGAGCACAGGGGGCACCTTTGGGCAGCAGCATTATTACTTTGGGGAAAGGGAAAAGGTAAGTTAGAGGTACTAGCAGATTTATACATACTAACAAATTTGAGCTCACACTTTATAATCAGTTACAGTAAACCATTTGTTTCTTTTTGGGATAAAGGTTTCACATAAATAAATAAAACCTAATCATTGTAAGCACCCCTGCTAGTGTTAAATGGTTTATCTGATCTCTGGAACTGATTTGTTGTGCTGGAGAGCTTGTTGTTTTGAAAAACACACTTACTGGCTGGATCACCAGATGAAAATAGAAGAAAGAAAGCCTAAAAAAAATGAATTCTGCCATCACATCTAGGAAATGGTAAGTTGCAATATAATAAATATTTTCGTAAGTGGACACTATGGGGTTGATTTGCTAAAACTGGAGAGTGCAGAATGTGGTGCAACTGTGCTTTGTAGCCAATCCACTTCTAGCTTAAACTTGTTCAATTAAAGAGGAAGTAAACCTTGGTGGGTTTTGCTTTCTCTTTATTTCCCTGAAAAGGTATAGTAGCATCACATAGTAGCTCATTATGTGTCACTTACCTGAAACCAAAGCCTGCGTGTGGGAGCCAACAGTCACGGCATGACCCCTATTAGAAATGGCACGATGTGCCCTTTCTAAAGTGCGCATGCGCTGTAGTCATTGGCGCTTGGCTTTTTTGTAAATATCTCCTAAACTGTGGAGGTTTAGGAGATATTTCAAGCACCTACAGGTAAGCCTTAATATAGGCCTACCTGTAGGTAAAATTGGTCGTACATGGTGTACAACCACTTTAAGCCTCAACAAAAAAACCTGGCAGCTGATTGGTTTCTATGCAGAGCTGCACCAGATTTTGCACTCTCCAGTTTTAGTAAATCAACCCCCCATGTTTTACCAATGGTAGTGACACAGATTGATAAAAGGTGATAAAATCCATTTATATATGAAAATATGGATAGTTGGAATTAGCTAAAGGGGAGAGCTGGCCTTGAGGAACTTGTCTGGGTTACTGTTTTTCTGTATGCAGATTGTAAAGGCCCAAATTAAGCCCTATTGTCCTTTTTGATGGCAGGTCACTAATATTTAAAAGGGAAGAAACTGAATGTTTTGCAGATTCCCTAATGTTTAGGGAACTTAAAAATGTTGCTTCCAGTATAGTTTGGGAATAGTTCAGGTGGCTCTAAAATGCACAGATTATGTTTAGTCGTTTAGCCTCTTTAAGCTGACCTAGTAAGAAAGGTGTTGCTGGTGTACAACAGAGCTATTAATGGCCTAAGCAAACTCTAAGCAAACTGTCAAAGATTTTTCTCTCCCTGGTGGTCAGGTCAACCAAGACATAGGGGTTGATTTACTAAAGGCAAATAGACTGTGCACTTTGAAAAGTGCAGTTGCTCCAGGGCTTAGTAAATGAGGTAAAGCTTCACTTTGCAAACAATACCCAATCACATGCAAGGAAAATTTAAAAAAACAGCATTTTTGCTTCCACATGATTAGATGATGGTCAGCAGAGCTCCTGCTCATTTACTAAGCTCTGGGGCAACTGCTCTTACAGTGTGCAACTGCTCTTTGCAAAGTGAACGGTCTATTTGCCTTAAGCAAATCAACCACATAGAGTTTGTGGAGTTCCAATCATTACCATGGACTCCCTTAGGTAAGTTCGATGTTGCGGTTTGGTTCAGATTTGCTCTATGGGCAACCCCTGATAGGCATCTGAAGTAAAGAACTGAATCATCAGTGAGTCATAGTCCACAAATGGGAAAAGGTAATGGCAGCTGCACAGAGAAAAGGTCCAAATCTGTTTGATGGCAAACAAATAGAAGGCCCCCGAGGATGGGCTAGAATCAAAAACTTATCAATAGCCTGATTTCATAGGACAGGGTACCTAAGCTCACAAGAGAAACCTGGTACTTAAACACAGTTTTAGCGCACTGGGCAAAACCTGTATTCACCACCACCAGGTGACATCATGTGCACAGTAGACCATGTCTGTACTAAAACATATTTATTTAAGGATTTGGAAGCATGTTTCATTTAGGCATGAAAGATAAGGCTTATTTGATGCAACCAGCAACTATGAAGTGTTTAAATTTCTAAGGCAGTTCATATTTTGTTACTGAATGTAGTTCATATACTGTACAGCAGGGGTAGGCAACCTCAGCTTTCCAGCTGTTTTGAAACTACAAGTCCCATGAGACATTGCAAGACCCTGACAATCACAGGCATGACCATGACAATCACAGGTTGCCCACCCCTGCTGTACAATATGTATAAATATAATTGTTTTTCTTTACTCTGGCTATAGGAGATACTTCAACTGAAAGGACAGAGACCAGACCTCACAGAGCTGGAGATTGAACGAGATGATCTACTGCAGAAGCTAAAGGTAAGACACATGCCGGAGAATTAACTAAGCTTCCTGCATCATTATAAGGCCTAATGCACACTGGACGTTAAAATAACGTTATAAAAACGTCAGTAGCTTTTCAACTTTTTTCAACGTTTTTGCAATAGCATTTTTTAGCTTTTATTGGCGGTTTTTAGCGTTTTTCTGCATTAGCGTTTTTTCTTTTCTTTTCTTTTCTTTTTTTTTTCCAAAGGATCAAAAACGTTAAACGCTGGTGGGCGAAGTTTTTGAGCGTTTATCAGCGTTAGAGCGTTTTTACAGCTGAAAAATGTCTCTCATAACCCATTAGTTTTGGGGTTTTTTTACTGCTCAAAAACTGCTGATAACAGCCTATGTGTGCATGGACACATAGGATAACATGATGGAGAGTTTAATGACTGTAGAAAAAAACTCTACTGCCAAAAACAGCTGCTGTAAAAACGTCCAAAAACGTCCAGTGTGCATGAGGCCTAATGGTGCAGGAAGCTGTCAGAAATGGTGGACGCCACATTTAAAGAACATATAGACCTGTTTCAGATCTATCTGCACCAGTTTCTATTTCAGAGTGGAATTGAAACTAAGCTACATCTGATTACCAGAAGGAATGTGGCAGTTTTTGATATAGAAAACTGCCATAGATTTCTGTCAGGTTTGACCTTGTGATCTTTCAGCAGACAGTTCACATCCCTCTTTCTGCCCGTGCAGTGATTACACTACATGAGCATAGAATGCACAGGGTTGACACCCTCCTCCCTCCACTCTGAGCTGAGAAAGGTGGAAGGAGGACAGCAGAGAGATCAGAGTTTGCAGCTTCAGCTCTCTGTTCTCTGTCCTGTGTGCTGTTCTTGTCACATCCACAAAACAGAACTGATCGCTCCTAATTAACAAAGGGGCTAATTCTCTCTATAAGTAAAGTATCCAAGTGGTAATTTAAATGTAAATGACGTTAAGGCTCCACAAACAGAAAAGTAGCTTCAGAAATAAATTGCAGAAGTATGTGTCTCCCCTTATAAACCCGTGGACTAATGGTTATGTGTATATACAGGTGCATCTCAAAAAATTTGAATATCATCAAAAAGCTAATTTATTTCAGTAATATATTTCAAAAAGTGAATCTCATACATTATGCAAACTCATTCCACACAGAATGATATATTTCAAGCAGTATCTCAGAAAATGTTGATTATTACATAAGACCAAAAAAAAAAAAAAGAAAAAAAAGGATTTTTAATACAGAAATGTTGACTTACTGAAAAGTATGTCCATGTACAGTATAGTATGCACTCAAAACTTGGTCGGGGGCTCCTTTTACATGAATTACTGCATCAATGCAGCGTGGCATGGAGGCGATCAGCCTGTGGCACTGCTGAGGTTATGCTTTGTTAATGGTCTTCAGCTCGTCTGCAAGGTTGGGTCTGGTGTCTCTCATCTTCCTCTTGACAGTACCCCACAGATTCTCTATGGCAGGGGTTGGCAACCTTTCAGAGGTGGAGAACTACCTGAACATCATAAAATAGATGAAAGATCACCAGGTTTTGGCGCCCTTGATTTTTTTTTAAAGATATTAACT
Source organism: Lithobates clamitans (assembly GCA_037952925.1). Lineage (NCBI taxonomy): Eukaryota > Metazoa > Chordata > Amphibia > Anura > Ranidae > Lithobates > Lithobates clamitans. Next base: position 3,778,278 of record JBBGZY010001129.1, on the reverse strand, counting down.
AGCAAGGCCTAACTAAATAGTAAGGAAAACGTAGAAACATGTAATAAAACAAATGTCAGTGGACAGTGCCAATAAAAGTGGACAGTGCCAATAGGGCAGTGGATGGTGTCAGTCAGGGAAGTGGATGGTGTCAGTAGTTTTTATTTTTATTATCTTATTTTTTGATTAAATTGTACAACTTTTTTCATTTAAATTTTACAATATTATATTATTTTTTAGAAGCCCTGTTGGGGGGCTTTGGTGAAATAACGGGTTTAAATAGACCCCTGATGTCTCTCATATTTGAGACAGAGAAAAGGACTAAGCACAGATTCCCCAGTCCCTTTTTCTGCCTTAACTGCAAGTGGCTGGGGATTCAGATTTTACTACCACCACCCATATCCTGGTGCTCTAAGGCTGCTGCCTAAGCAGCCTTATGTTGGCGCTGGCCCTGTCCACAGTGGTGTCCTCTATTCCCCCACACAGCAATGACCCCTGCCCCCCTTCACATCCCCCCTCCCCACAGTAGTGTCTTCTGGCCCTCTGCCCCATCCCATAGCAGTGTCCTCTGCCCCCCCTTCACATTACCCCTCTCCCCACGGTAGTGTCCTCTGGCCCTCTGCCCCTTTCCCTTCACCCCCACAATAGTGCCCTCTGCCCCCATAGCAATGTCCTTTGTTCCTTTGACATCACCCCCCACCCACACACACACAATAGTGCCCTCTGCCCCCCCATCCCCATAGCAATGTTCCCCGCTCCTTTGACATCCCACCTCCAACAATAGTGCCCTCTGCCCCCCATCCCAATAGCATAGTCCTCTGCTCCTTTGACATCCCATCCCCATAACAATGTCCTCTGCTCCTTTGTCATTTCCCCCCCTCCACACACACACACACACACACACACACACACAATAGTGCCCCCTGCCCCCCCCTTCCCCATACCAATGTCCTCTGCTCCCTTGAAATCCCCCCCCACAATTGCGCACTCTGCCCCCACCATCCCCATACCAATGTCCTCTGCTCCTTTGAAATTCCCCCACAATAGTGCCCTCTGCCCCCTTTACCTCAACCCCCCCCCCTTCCCACATATACATACAGCAGTAAAAAACAGCTTGCTTCTCCTACCTACATAGGTGTACAAACGAGGCTGCACATCTCTGGACATAGGAGGGCGGGAGCACGAGCTTCCGGAGTTAGCTTTCCATAATGCCAAGCAGTTAATTGGTTGCGAGCACCATCCCATGTTCTGGCAACCAATCATCTGCCAGTTAACTTCAGAAGCTAACTTGGCAAGCTCCCACCGTCGATCGTCCGTCCAGGGATGTGTAACCTCCTGCTGTCCTGGGAGGAAGGACGAGCGAGGAGCCTGAGGAAGGACTGGCGCTGAAGTAGTGGGGGTCGGCAAAGCAGAGAAGTGTTTCCAATCGACCCTACACTTGCCTGCGATCGAAAGGTCGATCAGGATAGACGGGTTGCTGACCCCCACTCTATGGGGTTTAGGTCAGGCGAGTTTGCAGGCCAATGAAGCACAGTGATACAATGATCATTAAACCAGGTATTGGTACTTTTAGCAGTGTGGGCAGGTGCCAAGTCCTGCTGGAAGATGAAATCAGCATCTCCATGAAGCTGGTCAGCAGAGGGAAGCATGATGTGTTCTAGAATTTCCTGGTAGAAGGCTGCACTGACTTTGGACTTGATAAAACACAGTGGGCCAACTCCAGCAGATGACATGACTCCCTAAATCATTACTGACTGTAGAAACTTCACACTGGACCTCATGCCACTTGGATTCTGTTCCTCTCCACTCTTCCTCCAGACTCTGGGACCTTGATTTACAATTAAAATGCTAAATTTATTTTCATCCGAAAAGAGGACTTTGGACCGCTGAGCAACAGTACATTCCTTTTTCTCCTTAGCCCAAGTAAGACGCTTCTGACGTTGTCTTTGTTTCAGGAGTGGCTTGACAAAAGGAATGCAACAGCTGAAGCCCATGTCCTGAATATGTTTGTAGTGGCTCTTGAAGCACTGACACCAGTCGTATTCCACTCATTGTGAATCTTCCCCAAATTCTTGAATGGCCTTTTGCTTCACAATCCTCTCAAGGCTGCAGTTATCCCTTATGCTTGTGTACCTTTTTCTACAACACTTTTTTCCTTCCACTCAACTGTCTATTAATATGCTTGGATACAGCACTCTGTGAACAGCAAGCTTCATTAGCAATGACCTTTTGTGACTTTTCTCCTTGTGGAGGGTGACTCCAATGACTGTCTTCTGGACAACTGGTAAGTTAGCCGTCTTCCTCATGATTGTGTAACCTACTGAACCAGACTGAAAGACCATTCAAAGGCTTAGCAAACCTTTAGAGTGGTTTTGAGTTAATTAGCTGATTAGAGTGTGACACCATGAGTCTGCAATATTCAAATTTTCTGAGATACTGAATTTTTGGTTTTCACTAGCTGTAAGCCATAATCAATATTAAAAGAAAGAAATGCTTTAACCACTTAAGGACCAGGCCTATATTTCATATATTTTGTTTACAAGTTAAAATCATTTTTTTTTTTTTGCTAGAAAATTACTTAGAACCCCCAAACATTATATATTTTTTTTCCTAACACCCATTTTTTTTTATATTGTGAAAGATGATGTTACGCTGAGTAAATTGATATACAACATGTCACGCTTCAAAATTGCACCCGCTCGTGGAATGGTGACAAACTTTTACCCTTAAAAATCTCCATAGGCGACGCTAAAAAATTCTACAGGTTGCATGTTTTGAGTTAGAGGCAGCTAGCTGCTGCCATAACGACGATATTCCACTTCAAAGACCCGCCGTATAATGATGGCAGGCGGTCCGTAAGTGGTTAAATATGTCACTCTGTTTGTAATGAATTTATATAATATGAGTTTCCCTTTTTGAATTGAATTACTGAAATAAATTAACTTTTTGATGATATTCTATTTTTTTGAGATGCACGTGTATATATATGCAAAGTGTATAAAAAATAAAAGTTTTAAATCCCAGTTCTGGTAAAAATCCTCCCTTTCAGTGGACCTATGTGTTTATGTCTTGTGGATAGTAAAAGCACTTTTACTTACTTCATCCTCCTAGCAGAAGGTGCTCCCATACTCTCTGGCAGTGGACTGTGTCCTCATGTCCCATGCAAGACTATGGTCGCAACATTGGTCTTGATGATGTCAGTGATGTCTGACTGCTGGAGTGCAGGGGAAAACAGGCAGCGGGGGCCTGTCTAGCAGTAAGGATTAGGCATTTAGGAGAACAATGTAGTTGTATTATTAATCCGTTGCAATTTTTATTTTTTTATTTTTCATATCTGGAGACTGTGGCTTTATTGGTAGTATTTGGGTGCTATGTATACAATTCTCCATCTCCCAATTATAGGAGGGGCCAGACACTTTTTTTTCCTGCATTCCTCTACACCTGCAATATTAAGCCCATACTTCTTGCCAGTGAAGCAGAGAGGCAGAGGCTATGCAGAAAGGCAAATTAATGGCATAACTAGCCCTGTTCACTGACAGCTCTTGATAGTGATGAAACAGGATTATGTCCTTTGTGATAGCACATACATCCCTGATTAGTTCCTGCTTTTCTACTTCATTATATGCTAGTTAGGGAAGCTTTCTTCATTATTATTATAAAGTACTTTCTGTGAAGTGGGGGCTGTGGCGACTGAAAGTTTAGGAGGGAAAAAGTAGCTACTACTGGCCACCCGGTATTTTAAGGATACCAGTAGAATTTGGCAAAAAATGGTACCAGTATATTGCAAAGTTATTTAAAATTTTACATCTATTAAATGCATTTAATTTACTTTAAAGGTGTCCTTATTCATTTTAATGTGAAATAACTTTTTAATTAAGTTTAAAAGTTTCTAGTTTATTAAGTTTATTAACCTTAAGATGTGAATTATGCCTCTAAATTAGGCATTGATTATGTCAGAGGCTGTTTATTCTATCCTTCAGTGGACTTACTTAAAATTAACCTGAACCCAAAAACATTGGGAACATGTAAAAACGGTAATGTGTGTAGTTATGATCATAAAAAAGGACCTATTCTCTTGAATTCCACAAGAAAAATAGCAGTGCACTTTGTGTGCCTAGATACTTCTGTACCTCGAGTCTTATAGCTGTGTATCTCTAGTGTAAGGTCATCTTAGACAGCCCTCTAAATTTCCACTCGCCTGCTCGCATTAGGCGAGTGTAAATATGCTGACGGCAAGTGTGGAGCGTCATCGTGGGGGGGGGGGTCTGTGTTGCCGGCAATTGGGGTTGAATGGGTGCCGATTATCCTCCCAGCCTCCACCCCTGTCATTCTCTTAGCAGGTAGTAGTAAAATAAAAAATGCAGTGCTAGAACAGTAGCATAAAATAACAAAATATCAAGCAATGATAGAACTAATAAAAGTCCAATATCTCAAGTCCATATATTGAAGAATGGATATAGTAGCCAACATCCATGCTCCATGCAGATAAAAGGGCTATAAGTGAAGATAGGGTGATATTCCTCCACACCAGAGAGAATCTCGTTCCGCACCCAGTGAGAGTAAGTAAGCCTGCTTACCAGCTATCCCTGACCACGGATAAAAATGGTCTCACCAAGCGTAGGGAATTGGGTCTCCCCAGAAACCTCATAGGCTCTCTTCAATTCTCACCAATCACTCCATACTCAGAAGTAAAGAACAAAAAATGCTCCCATAGTGCAGTACATCAAAGGTTCAATTTATTTGTACTAAAGAGGATTGCACTTACAAGATAAGAATGTGTCATCAGCATGTAATGGATTCCAATAGATACAATGAAGGATTGCAGGGCCTGGCAAACAGCGGGAGTCAGCAAAGAACTAGATAAGGTGGGAGCAGGGCAGGCAGGGGGGTTGGGCAGGAGCTGCCAAAGTTAATTTTTCCTATTAACAAACTGGTGATTGGTTGCTCAGACCGCCTAGCAACCAATCACCAGCTTGGTAATAGAAAAAGTTAACTTTGGCAGTTCCCGCTCCCCTGTCCAGTGCTGTGCTCGCTGTAAGTCTCTTTGCATCCTAAATCAGTGAAAGTGTCATTCATTGGTTTTAATTTTTTTTAATGCTATATTTAATAAAGCATTACAATTTTTACTTAACAAGGCAGTAATGATGTGTACAGTGCCTATAGTAGCCAATCATATCTTATCCTTATTTTATTTATCAGTCAGATCAATGAAATATTCTTTAATAGTGTTAAAGCTGTAGCTTAATTCTGCCTAAAATATTTAACAGTGTTTTTTTGAGATAATTTATGAGGGCATGTTTAGGGGCCGAATTAGGAACAGGGTAGGGGTTGGGTGGGGTAAGTGGTGGCAAGTAACTCTTAAGGCCTGGCTAGTAGCTCGGGACTTGAAATGTTGAGCCCTGATCTAAGATGGTGATGTAACTACTGTGTTGCTCACTATTCTCTTTACTGGAGAGCAAGCTGTACCTGAAGACATGCATTGCATGCATTTCCCTGCATCTGCTTCATTCATTCTGTGGATTTATGCTTTCCAAGCCTCTCCTGCTGCTTTTTGAACACTATCTCACAGTCATCAGGTGGTATGTAGGTAGTATCGGTGACCAGATCTTTTTCCTCTTTCTGCCTTTTTTGGTTGCGGCTTTCACAGTTCAGGCCAAAATGCTTTCTCTTTGTTTTGGCTCGAGTGAGAAAAGGTTTGAACCTTAGTCAGGTTTGCCCCTCTCTTCCTGTTCAGATAGCAGGCTGTCATTTGCACAGGAATGATAGAAAATCTCCCCACCTGGAAAAGAAACACCAACAAAAATATTTATTTTAATAGCATGGGGAACGTATGGACTCTTTATGAGGTTTTTATCGCTCTGTACCTCCCAGCTCTGTTTCCCTCCTTCCCTGTCCTGGTGTCACTGGGATAGGAATTGAAGGAAAATTTAAATAATGGGGTTATAATGGGCCATGAAAGCCTGACATAATCTCCTCTCTGTTATTTCTAAAACTAAATTGGTTTTGACTTATAGTTGGGCTATAATTTAGTAGATTTCTATAAGCTTTTGTTTAGAGAGTCTGTTGTTCAAGAGCAAAACCCTGCTATTAAAGTTTCATTTTTAGACGTTTATGCTTCTGAGCAACTTTGCCATTTCAACTGAACTTACATTTCAAAATGCCACATCTAGTAATACTTTACTACAGTGTATGGAATTACATTAAACGAACCAAGAGACCTAAAACCGGCCATAGATGAGTCGAAAACTGAACGTTCTGTCGATTGAAAAACAAAAATAGTTTCTACAATTATGCCACCATTTGTTACATTTTTCTAAAAAAAAAACCAACATGTTGGATCATGCACTTTCAATTGTGAAAATTGCGTGTCACAGCTGGCACACTAATGATGCGAAAAGCAAACAATTCAACGATTTACAAGAATTTTCATTCAGTTTTCAACTCATCTTTGGCCGACATAAACATCAACTGCAAAGGCACAGCCAAGTTTTATCTGACCAGCTAAAGGGAGGGCATTCCAATGTTCTGGACTAGTGAATTTGAATGCTCTGTGGTATCACAATGCAAATTATCTTAAAGAACTTTGCTATCATTTTCACACAATCATTTTCAATGTATATGTGACTTTGGGTATCCCTTGCTAAACTCGGGATAAGGAAGACATTTTAACTTCCCTGTACATGTACTAAGTTGATAGCTGTAAACTGTCATGCTACGCATTGTATACAATTTCCATATGAGGCCATTGAAGTTACTGCAGGGTTCCATGAAAAAAAGAGAGAGAGCCATGAAAAAAAAAAAAAATTTTTTGCACGGATAGTTCTGCAAACTGACTGTGCAGTCAGCATTTACAGATCAGACTGCAGTGTCGATCCAGTGCATGGTGTATCCAGTTTTAGGAAACGTAGTGTAATTCATAATACAGTAAAGGAAGTAATCACTGAAGATGACATTTAAACCTGCAGATTATATACAGTATTTCTATACATTTGCCTCTTGAAATCTCTTTAGTTCACGTGGCTTTGTTTTGCTGTGCATTCTCATTGTCAGCTTACTCCAGGTTGCCATGGTAATTCTTTGTCCTGATGCTTTGTTGAAGGATACAGAGCTGGCTCCCTGTTATTTTACCATGTTGGAAGGGAGAAGTTCTGAATGAGGGGGGAGCAGTTTATTCTACATTCCTCATGAAGCAAGCTGGGTCTCTACTGAGATTTTCTTATAGAGCAACTGTGCCAAAAACCTGACAGGTCTACATATGAATCGCTTCTATACATTTATTTATACACATACATTTATATAATGTACATCACCCCCACTTTTATACTTTAAAATCTTGACTGTCATGACATCTTAGCCTAGTGCAGATAACAATGGTTTACCCTGTGAGTCCTTGTGTGGGTCCTTGTGAATTCTATAGGAATAAAAAAAAAATACATATTCTCTGCTAGGGATTGTGCAGCATGTGGCATTGTAATAAATGTTCTTATGTTGCAGAAACCGAGGAGCATATTAAAATCATAGATCAGCAAACACAGTAGGCTCCTGCTGCCTCTTCACCCAATACATATATACTATCTTGTGCATGTTGGACAATCCTGCTTTAATCAGTAAAGCAAACTGTACATAGGGCACCATATTGAAAAAAAGAGAGAGAGAGAGATAGAGCAAGAGACTTACAGTTCTGTATCTACATCTTGCTTTGCTTTGACTTCACTTCAAACATTATACCCCATGTCGCTTTCAAAGCATCTTCAAATCCTCCATAGAAGTCTATGGCAAAGCTTGCTTGAAGCCCCACGAAGCCTCACCAAAGCCTCATTGAAGCTCCACCAAACAGCTGTCACATGACCCAGATCTTTCCCAGCCAGTCTGCAGGGAACCATAAGCAGGAGTAGCTTCAAATTCTCTGTTAATATCAGTAAACGGTTTGAAATTTTCATACAAATATATATTTATAATCAAATCTTTATTATTTTTTCTGCCTTCATTGTGTTTAGCTGGTTAGTGGGCAGAGGAGGGAGGAGTGGGCTGTCATTTACCACTGTGTATAAACCGACGTATGTATGAATGTAAGTTAGGGATTGTAAGCTCCTTGAGGGTAGGGACTGATGTGAATGTACAATGTATATGTAAAAGCGCTGCTTGAATTGACGACGCTATATAAGTACCTGAAATAAATAAATAAATAAAATATGTAACTCTGTAGTCACATGGGCTGCTCAGATGTGATAGGGAGGAAATGCTCAGCATAGAAACTCATTGAAAACGAAACATGTGCAGAGTTGTCACCACAGCTGCAAAATCCCTAGCTGAATTGGGTTTATGAACAGAAGGTGGAGATAGAGAGCAGCAGGATCAACCAAGTTTTTTTTGCAGAATACAGAAAACGAATCGCATAGTGACTGAATGAGAATGAACAGCATGTATTACACCATTTATTGATAGTTTTTTTATGATGTGGGTTTAGTGCCATACAGGACTCACAAGAATTTTCTGAAATTTGAGCCATGGGGGGTCCCGCTGACATCACCCAGCTTGACAAACTTCAGTTGAGAAATCAAAAGGGCCAGGGGGTGATGGGGAAATTGTATATTTTATATTTCCTTATTGTTGGTTTATATTGTGGCTCACTAATGAATTCTAGGCCTCCAAATCCTGGTCAAGGAGACATATAAGATCATATGTATTGTTTTACCTTACTGATGTAAAGCTTGAGGATTGCAGGATGACCGAGCCCACTATCTCCCTTAAAAGGTGATATCACTGTCCCAACAACTTTGATTGGTAATTTACTCACATACTAGCCTGTATCTACCACAGCCCAAACTGGAATAGGCTAGTCTCACACCAGAGCTTGCAAGCATGCAAGCTTTTGATCTAACCGGCCATGTTGCGTAACAGAAAACGAGACTCCATGGTGGAAATAGCATCTTTAGTTAAGTATTCTTGTTATTTTTTCTAATGTTATCTGTATCTGTCATTACTTTTAATAAATGCTATACTTTTAAGTATTTGTGTGATTTCTCTTTGCACATATTGAACACAACCCTAAAGGAGTTTTTCTAGAGATACTGGCCCTGACCCGAACTGGGTATGGGCAGCGTGTTTCAGTCTAGTGAACTGGAATGCCCATGTCTCTGGGATATCCAGTTCCCTCTTCAACTGTGCAAAGGTTTACAATTGATGGAGATACATGAGCCCAAATTTGGCCCATCTATATCCATCTTCTAAGTGGAAAAATTCCTTCAAACAGGGGTCAAACCATAACAGGGCATTGGGTGATAGATGAAGAGGACTGTTGCTATATGTTTTAGACAAATCCCCAGGATCCGCTTAGCAGATCTGAGCATCTCACTATCCCCTACCGTGGGCGCCACCCCCTAAAGAAGTTTAATAAGGTTTCATAAGAAGTTACCACTGCCGCTTCAACCGCAATTGCAGCATTATTCAGCTGTGGGAACATTCGCCAATGAATATGTACTAGTTGCGAGGCTAGATAGTATAGGCCGAGGTCAGGTACCGCCAGTCCCCCCCCCCCCCTCCTCACTAGTAATTGTAAGAGCTCCAAGGAGACCTTAGCCGCCCTGGTGCCCCACAAAAAAGTAAGTCAGTAATGAATTAATGTAACAAACCATTTTTTTCAGGATATAGATTGGGGCATTAGAGAGCACATAAAGAAATTTAGGCAGGAAAATAATTTTGAATAGATTAGCTCTACCCAGCAATGTAAGTGGTAGGTCCTTCCATTTCTGGATCCTGTCACTAAAAGCTCTAATTATGGGCCATAGGTTATTAAATGAGTCCACCGGTAACTGAACCATTATTCCCAAGTACTTGAGTTGTGATGTTACGGCTAAAGGGCACTGTGTGGGGAGATTTAAATTTGGCTGTGGATCCAGAGGAAAAAGGACCGATTTGGTCCAATTGATTCTAAAACCAGAGAAATCTCCAAATTCCGGGATTTGGGAAACTGCAGCAGATAAAGACGCGTCTGAATCTCCCAAGTATAGGGGCATGTCATCCGCGTATAATGAGACACGTTCCTCCAGGTCCCCAACCAAAAATCTCTTAATGGTGTCATGGGTCCTGAGTTTAGCTGCTATCAGCTCAATGGCCAGAGCAAACAGGAGAGTGGACAGGGGACACCCCTGCCTCATTCCCCTATGGATCTGGAAAGTGTCTGATATGAGCCCATTAACTCTAATACTTGCTCGGGGATCTTTGTATAGGAGTTTCACCCAGGAAACAAATCTTGGCCCAAAGCCCAGTTTAACCAGGAGGGAAAAGAGATAATCCCATTCTACCAAGTCGAACGCTTTTTTAGTGTCCAAAGATGCAATCACTCTCTTGCCCGCATTTGTGTGTTGGACCTGTAGGTTGACATATAGTCTTCGGAGATTCATTTGGGTGCAGCGGCCCGGTATGAATCCTGTCTGGTCAGAATTAATTAATTTAAGGATCACCAATAGCAATCTGCTGGCCAAGACTTTGACCAGTATCTTGACATCAGAGTTGATCAGAGATATCGGCCTATATGACTCACATTCTTGCGGATCTTTCCCAGGTTTGGGAATCACCGCAATCAAAGCCTCCCGCATAGAATCCGGGAGTATACCTTCCTTTTCTGCCGCTATAAAGACTTTTTGTAAATATGGTGCCAGTTTTTCCTTATGCAATTGGTACCAATCAGCCGGAAACCCATCGAGGCCAGGTGATTTACCAGGTTTGAAAGAGGAAATAGCACCACATATTTCCTCTTGTGTTATGGAATGTTCCAGAGCAGCACTATCCTCCGGGCTCAAAGAGGTACATACTCAGGCCCTCTAGGTAGGAAGATAATTCCTGATCTGTATGTTGGGTCTGGGTCTGGTACAGAGCCTCATAGAACTCCAAAAATGTGTTTAGAATCCCAGGAGAGTCTCCTACTACCTCTCCACTTGGCCGTCTAAGTTGTATCACCAAGATCGGAGCATAAAGCGGTCTCGCTAAAAAGTCCAGCAGGCGGTCTCGCTAAAAAGTCCAGCAGGCGGCCGCTTTTGTCTCCGAACTCAAAAAAGGATCTGGTCTGATGTAGTTGTTTTTTTCAGTATGTTCAGTTAGAAGTAGTCTGTACTGCCGTGTCTGGTCCTGCCACAGGTGGTATTTACTAGGTGATGGGTCCTGAATAAACTCTCAGCACCAGTAACCTTGAGTTCTGCATCTTTTACATCAGAGTTTAAAGCTTTGGAGAAATCTCTCGTTTCTGTAGTCAACACCCCTCTCATAGTTGCCTTAAAGGCTTCCCATTGATTAGGAACTGGTGTTTCCGCTATTCTCTCCCCAGTATTGATCAATAGTTGTTTTGCATTTCAGGGTGATAAATTCCTTCTGCATCCACCGTATATTCATACGCCAGTGCCGTCGTCCCCGTGGAGCATTCAGGTCTAATATGACCTCCAGCGGGGAGTGATCTGATATGGCTCTTTTCCACATTTTGTCATGTTACAACCAATAACGTAAATGTATTTTATTGGGATTTTATGTGATAGACCAACACAAAGTGGCACATAATTGTGAAGTGTAAGGAAAATGATAAATGCTTTTCAAAATTATTTACAAATTAATTGTGAAAAGTGTGGCATGCATTTGTATTCAGCCATTACTTTGTAGAAGCACCTTTCTCTGCAATTACAGCTGCAAGTCTTTTTGGGTATGTCTCTACCAGCTTTGCACATCTAGAGTGACATTTTTGTCCATTCTTCTTTGCAAAATAGCTCAAGTTCTGTCAGATTGGATGGAGAGTGTCTGTGAACAGCAATTTTCAAATCTTGCCACAGATTCTCAATTGAATTTAGCTCTTCACTTTGCCTGGACTAATTTTAACACGTGAATATGCTTTAAACTAAACCATCCCATTGTAGCTCTGGCTGTATGTTTAGGGTCATTGTCTTGCTGAAAGGTGAACTTTCGCCCCATTCTCAAGTCTTTTGCAGACCCTAACAGATTTGCTTCTAAGATTGCCCTGTATTTGGCTGCATCCATCTTCCTATCAACTCTGACCAGCTTCCCTGTCCCTGCTGAAGAAAAGCATCCCCATAATATGATGCTGCCACCACCATGTTTTACGGTGGGGATGGTGTGTTCAGGGTAATGTGCATTGTTAGTTTTCCGCCACACATAGCGTTATGCTTTTAGGCAAAAAAGTTTAATTTTGTTCTCATCTGACCAGAGCACCATCTTCTACATGCTTGCTGTGTCCCCCACATGGCTTCTCGCAAACTGCAAACAGGACTTCTTATGGCTTTCTTTCAACAATGGCTTTCTACTTGCCACTCTTCCATAAAGGCCAGATTTGTGGAGTGCGCGACTAATAGTTGTCCTGTGGAAACATTCTCCCACCTGAGCTGTGGATCTCTGCAGCTCCTCCAGAGTTACCGGTACAGAGTAATGGTAACTGTATCCCTGACCTGTCTGGTGTGTTCCTTAGCCTTCATGATGCCGTTTGTTCACTAAGGTTCTCTAATAAACCTCCGAGGGCTGTCGGACATTCCGCTCATGTGTACGGGGCATAATGGTCTTCTTTCAACAATGGCTTTCTTCTTGCCACTCTTCTATAAATGCCAGATTTGTGAAGTGCACAACTAATAGTTGTCCCGTGGACAGATTCTCCCACCTGAGCTATGGATCTCTGCAGCTCCTCCAGAGTTATCATGGGTCTCTTGGCCGCTTCTCTGATTAATCCTCTCTTTGCCTGGCCTGTCAGTTTAGGTGGACGGCCATGTCTTGGTTGGTTTGCAGTTGTGCCATACTCTAATCTAATCTAACCCTGCTTTAAACTTCTCCACATCTTTATCCCTGACCTGTCTGGTGTGTGCCTTGGCCTTCCCGATGCTGTTTGTTTAAGAACGTTCTCTAATAAACCTCTGAGGGCTTCACAGAACAGCTGTATTTATACTGGGATTAAATTACACACAGGTGGACTCTATTTACTAATTAGGTGACTTCTGAAGGCAATAGGTTCCACTAGATTTTAGTTAGGGGTATCAGAGTAAAGGGGGCTGAATACAAATGCACGGCACACTTTTCAGATATTTATTTGTAAAAAATGTTGGAAATCATTTATCATTTTCCTTCCACTTCACAATTATGTGTTGGTCTATCACATAAAATCCCAATAAAATACAGGTACGTTTTTGGTTGTAACATGACAAAATGTAGAAAATTTCAAGGAATATGAATACCTTTTCAAGGCACTGTATATCATAGATACCTTTCAGACTGAATGTCAGATCTTTCAGAAATGTGGACCACAAACTAAGCCAATCCTGAGAGATAAATACCAAAAGTAAACCAAGTTGTCGTCAAATAAAGATAATAAGCAGGAACCAGTCCAAGCAGACAACTATAGAATGTATAGTGACTCAAAGGGGTCCCATCTAAAGATGAACAAAAATCACAAAGGTCACATAAATGCATAGGGCTTTGATCCTACATGAGGACATACAATCTGAATAGCTCACCAGTAGAACAAGTATATGGACATGTACCAGCATCCTCAGGCTCAAAGCAGGCACTGTGGCAACCGCCATCAGTCCTGCCTTATATGCTCTCCCCAATCAGCTGGTGTCTGACGTCACCTGCGGATTGCAGACACGTTTTTGCCTCCGCATGTGCGAGCGTTACCATCCGATGACGTCACACGCATGTGCCGCAAATCCCCAATCGCCATCTTAGAAAGTCCATCAGACGGGATGGGCGCTTCTCAGATAAAGGAGGTCAGAAGGAAAACAAACAGGCTGAGGGGGGAGAGACCAGGGCAGGAACAATTCTTGCCCAGAGATCAACCCACAATGCCCAGCCATGGACCTATAGAAGACCCGCAACGCCGGCGCGATGGACAAAGGTGCCCACCTCAAAAAAGAAAAGAAGTGCACCCAAGGGTGCCATAGACCTCCTGCAAGGGGAAACACCCCACGTGCCCGTACGATCAAAGATCCACCGAGCGATCCCACTCACAACCCACACCGAAAAAACAAGTTACATACTCCATATGAAAAAAAGGTTGTTTTCTTTAAAAAGATATTAACAAGGAAAATAACCAAATATACCGGATTATATTAAATTTGGATTCCTTTAATGGATGCCCCACAGTCAAGCCATCAGACCATCAATGAGAGATAAAGAACAAATAGAACAATTTCTTAGACATTATCATAGTTAAGGCAAAGCACAAGGGATAATATACAGAAAGAAATATATACATAAATTTAATTTGGAGCAGATCTGAAAGTAGATCACTACTATAGGTAGGGCTTAAAGCTCAAGGCCTCATTCAAACCAGGATATTTAGTGGCGGATAATTTATAGATCCACCTTGCCTCAATCTGTAATAGTTTGTCAATATGTCCACCTCTTTCATGGGAAGAAACATGATCCAATGCGAAGAAGTGAACATTGGACATATCAAATCCATTTTACAATCCCATATGCCTACTAATTGGAGTTTCCATTTTCTTTTTCGAAATTAAGGAGACCTGGTCTGTAATTCTGTGGAAGAAGGGTCTCTTTGTTTTACCTAATATAATAGGCACCACAGTCGCATTGCATTATGTATACAATGCCAATTGCATGAAGAACAAACCTACAAAAATTACACCTACCACAAGGGGCAGTGCCTATCTTGGTGGTTTTTAATGGTGCCTTTCCCACATGATGGCTATGCATTAGCTGATGCTTTATTGATTGGGATCTATGGAAAGTAATTTCTGGATAGGGTGTATTTAGAGACCACCTCATCCGCTGTGAGTAGATGCCGATATCTCTCCATTATAGACCTTAATTTCTGATGCTGTCCCGAATAGTTGGTGATTAACCTAGTGGTTGGTGTGGTTTGAGATTTTTTGGCCTTATGTATGAGTCTACCTCTATCCTGAATTTTACCACGACCATAGGCCTTCTTGAGGCAAGATCAGAATAGCGGAATAGGGTGTGAACTAGCCACATTTAAAATGGTATTTCCAGAAGAAGCCCATGGATGAAACCCTCCACAACCCAAACCCCCCTCTCATTAAGGAACGAGTTGTAGAGGGCCTTCATCAATTGCAATCAGCCATGAATTGGCAGGTATATAAATACCATCCAGTACTTTCAAAACATCGATTGAATACCGTACATAGGAAGGCAAGGAAAGCACGTGGGGATGTAAATAATCATCGACCAATTGGCTTGCCGATTCCATCAGGCAACCATGCCCCAACACTTTTCGCCTGCCAGGTGGTTGTTCAACGCATTTGTGAATCTCAGGGGCATAGAGGGTGGGGGTCTTTGGATTACGAACATTAGGAAATTCCCATGTGGACTTGTCAATATCACCATCTGAATAGGCTCGACCAATAATATCAATAAACTTAGTCTGGGTGGATTTTACGTAAGATGCTGGGATGCATTTTTACCATTCCTTATTTTAGAGGATTTTGAGTACCATAGATTCGTATTGGGCCACATCCATCACCACTATGTTTCCACCCTTATCAGATGGTTTGATTACAATAAGACAATTCTGTTTCAATAAGGATTAGGTCTCAAGCTGAGCCTTCAAGATATTTGAGATTCTAATATTCTTCCAATTTGTCTGCTCTATTTCTTTAATCACTTGCTAAGTAAAGGCCCAAATATTGGGATTTCCCTGAAGAAGACTTCTACTTAATAATTTTTGATCTTGATGTATAAATTTAGCATTTTCTTGAATACAAATGCTGACTAATTGTAATCTTGTTAGTTTGTTCATTTGTGTAAACACATATCTTTGGTAATTAGGACTTTAACCACTTCAATAAAGTGCACTTCTACACCTTCCTGCCCAGACCAATTGTCAGCTTTCAGTGCTGTCGCAGTTTGAATGACAATTGCGCGGTCATACAACACTGTATCCAAACTAAATTTTTATCATTTTGTTCCCACAAATAGAGCTTTCTTTTGGTGGTATTTGATTGCCTCTGCGGTTTTTATTTTTTCCTAAACAAATAAAAAAAAAATGAAAATTTTGAAAAAAATAAAAGTTTTGCTTTTGTTTCTGTTATAAAATTTTGTAAACAAGTTTTCTGTTTCACTGATGGGCACTGATAAGGCGGCACCGATGAGGTGGCACTGACGGGGACTGATATACGACACTGATGGGGGGCACTGATATGCATCACTGATGGGCATTGATAGGCAGCACTGATAAGCACTCATGGGTGGCACAGGTGGGCACTGGTAGGCGACACTGATGGGCACTGAAAGGCTGCAAAGATGGGTTTTTATGGGTGGCACTGATAGGCAGCACTGCTGGGCACTGATAGGCGGCACTGCTGGGCACTGATAGGCGGCACTGATGGGCATTGATACGTGGCACTGATGGGCACTGATACGCAGCACTGATAGGCACTGATAGGCATCACTGGTGGCGTTGGCAGTGGTAGGCATTGTGAGTGCGCACTGATTGGCAGCTACCTGGGCATTGGTTGGCAGCTGCCTGGGCACAGATTAGTATTTCCCTGGGGGTCTAGGGGGTGCATACCTGGTGGTCCAGTGGGGATGGCCATCCTGGTGGTCCTGGACGGCATGATGGTGGTCATGGGCGGGATCCGAGGGGGGGCTGTGCTGATAAACAATAAGCGCAGACCCCCCTGTCAGGAGAGCAGCTGATTGTCTCTCCTCTACTCGCGTCTGTCAGACATGAGTGAGGAAAAGCCAATCACCGGCTCTTCCTATTTACACCGTGATCAGCCGTGATTGGACACGGCTGATCACGTGGTAAAGAGTCTCCGTCAGAGACTCTTTACCTAGATCGGAGTTGCGGGCGCGCAGTGGCTTAATATCCTGGGAACGTCATATGACGCCCAGTCAGGGTATTGAAACCACTTTTCCGTCGTCGTTCTGCTATATGGCAGGCGGCAAGTGGTTAAATGATTGTGCTCTTTATCATTGTATTGATTGTATCTGTTTCTTTATAGTTGCACATGCTTTACAGCTCCTGAAGAAACTAAAAAGCGAAACATGTCGAGCAACAACTATTGTGATTAATATGAGTATCTGTATATGTAAAAAATCTCTCTATGTAATGTTTTTTGGGGGCTAGTATGTGCTCCATGTCCTTTTAATCATTAATCATTTAATAGAAAAAAATAATTAAAAGTAATTTTGTGTTGTGGCACCATTAACCTGTTCAGATCTGCGCTATAGCCGAATGATGGATCTGCTTTGCTTGGAGGCCGTTTATTAACCTCCTCCCCTTTCAAAGCTGGCCACGCCCTCTGAAGGGGGCACACGGCACGTGCTGTGATCACCCGAGTCAATGAGACTCGGGTGATCACAGATCTGAATAAAGGGCTGATCCCGGCCCCTTACCACGTGATCAGCTGTCAGCCAATGACAGCTGATCACGTGATGTAAACAGAGGCTTGGTAATCGTTTTTCTTTTCTTCTCACGCTGATAGCGTGAGAAGGAAGAAAGCCGATCGCCGGCTTCTGTTTGCAGGGACATCGGTCACGAAGAGGAAGAGCCTCTGTGCCCACCAGTATTGCCTGCCAATGCCAGCAAGCAGTGCCACGAATCAGTGCCCACCAATCAGTGCCCACAGTACATCAGTGCCACCTATCAGTGCCCACAAGTGCCGTCTATCAATGCCCACCAGTGGTGCCAATCAGTGCCTCATCAGTGCCACCTAGCAGTGCTGCCTATAAGTTTCACCCACCAGTGCCGATTAGTGCCCATCACTGCCACCCATCAGTGCCAGCTATTAGTGCCACCTATCAGTGCCACCTATCAATGCCACCTATCAGTGCCCACCATTGCCACCTATCGGTGCCCACCAGTGCTGCCTATTAGTGCTCATCAGTGCCGCCTTATCAGTGCCGCCTTAACAGTGCCCATCAGTGCAGCCTATCAGTGCCCATCAATGTAGCCTCATCAGTGTACATCAATTAAGGAGAAAAATTACCTGTTTGCAAAATATTAAAATATAAAACAGTTTTGTATTGTATTTTTTTTAAATCGTTTTTTTTTTATTTCTTTAACAAAAAATGAAAAACCCAGAGGTGATAAAATACCACCAAAAGAAAGCTCTATTTGTGGGAAAAAAATTATAAAAATTTCATTTGGGTACAGTGTTGTATGACCACGCAATTGTCATTCAAAGAGTGACAGCGCTAAAAGCTGAAAATTGGTCTGGGCAGGAGGGGGGTTAGGTGCTCAGTAAGCAAGTGGTTAAAATCCCTTTTCACATTTTTCCAAAAAATCAATTTTCTCGGGAGGAAGGTGCCTTTGATCTGTGGCTGTAGGTGACCTATTCAAAGAAGAAATCCCCTACACTGGTGTTTATTGGGAAGAATGCTTAACTACATTTTGGGGGGTGGGGGGGGGAGTGGTAAGACTACCTCTTATAGATAGATAAAAAGAGTGTTGGTGTCAGTGTCTAATTACCTAGAAGATGAGAAGATAAGAGGTGACACTTCTCTGATGCTAAATGATGTTGCCCTGTGACCAGGATATGCAGTCTGGCTCTGCCCTAAAAACAACTAGCAACCTCTGGAGCAGTGGCTTCCAAACTGTGGCCCGGGGCCTGGATTTGGCCCTTTGCTTGCCTTAATCCGTCCCTTGGAGCATTATTCCTCCCACTGATATGTGACATTATTCCTCCTACTGACACCAACAATGGGGCATAATTCCTCCCACTGACACCAAAAATGGGGCAGAATTCTTCCCCCCTGATATCAAATACGAGTCACTGATTAGTCCCACTGACTGAGGATAGTTACCACCGCTCCTGACAAGCCAAGCTGAAATCTCTTGTCCTCCACTACACGGAAAGGGAGAGAACCCCAGGTGCTGGCGATTGCTGGTACAATTGTATTCGTGTAGAAAGATCTGGACAGCCGCACACCGAGATAGGCAGATAAAATCTTCTTTATTCAAAACACGGAATGGTACAGTACATGACACCGCTGGAGTAATACAGCTTAACCGCTGACGTGTTTCACGCTCATACAGAGCGCTTACTCATAGCTGGCTTACATAAAAGTGAAAACCACATTTATACTTAAGGTACACAACATGTGACCTAACATGAATGAGATAATGCTAAGCAGCTGGAAGCTAACCGCATGAGATCTCAGCACTCATTAGCTAGGTTAATAGCACGAAGTGGAAACACCCTTGAAATAATATAGAATGGAAAGAACGGACAAAAAGGAAAAAGAAAAAGAAAAAAAAGTCAAAGTAAAATGAACTAAATGAAATAAAATGAAATGAATTTAAACAAAATGAACAAAATGAAAATAAAAATAAAATAAAATGAAATAAATGAACACCTACAATGGAGAAAAATAAAAATGAAAATAAAAAATCAAAATAATAAAAGTGAGTAAACTGTGTGGTTTATCTATTTATTGCATTAGATTGAAATGAATATAGATTATGTAAAATGATAAACTAAAAGAGAAAAGTGTGAAAAAAGTGCAAAGGGCAATGAACGTAAAACCAGTCAGGCAAATTTTCTTTAGTTCTTCAGGAATTAATTTTACAAGCCCTAGAATATCTCTTAACTCATAACTTCTTCATGTTTGACGGGGCAATTACCTCCAGAGATGCAGGGCCTCCATGGGTGCGAAATTTTCGCCTTCACTGGCCAACCTATATATGGGTTGGTGGGAGAGGTCCCGCATCTTTGGACCAGATAGCCTTCACCGTGTAGACACGATCTTTGTGCTATTAACCTAGCTAATGAGTGCTGAGATCTCATGCACTGTTCCATTCCGTGTTTTGAATAAAGAAGATTTTATCTGCCTATCTCGGTGTGCGGCTGTCCAGATCTTTCTACACGAATACAATAGTCCCACTGACGCCAGGACAATTTCTACCCTCACTGGCCACAGTCTGGCCCCCCTAAAGACTGAAGGACAATAAACTTTGTTTAGAAAGTTTGGAGACCCCTGCAATGGAGGAACCCAAGTGTTCCATTGAATCCTGTTTTAGAAAGGCAGAAATAGAGACTCTACTCAGAGGCATAGCTAAAAAGCTTGTGGGTCCGATGCAAAAGTTGACCTGGGGCCCCCAGAATACCACCCGCCCCTTCCACTGCACGCCAAGATACTCCAAGTGGCTAAAGAGTTATTTCAGATTTTTATTTACATACTGAGAGGGTAATTCAAAAGATTTTGGAGAAACTGTCCACATTTTGACATACCTCTACAATTCTTTTAAATACCCTGGAATAGGGGTAGGCACCTTTTTTTAAAGAAATTAACTAGCAAGGCCTAACTAAATAGTAATGAAAACCTAGAAAAAAACCTAGAAAAATATAATAAAACAAATGTCACTGTAAAAAATAAAAACTTAGCCTACCTGAGCAGTGGACAGTGTCAGTCAGGGCAGAGGATGGTGTCAGTAGGGCAGTGGACAGCAACTTTACTTGTTATTTTTTTATTATTTTTTACACTTTTTATATATATATATAGCCCTGTTAGGGGGCTTTGGTGAATTATCAGGGGTCTAAACAGACCCCTGATGTTTCACTGATGAAACAGAGAAAGGAGATTGAGGACTGTGTAAGGAGAAAGAGTCCTGCACTGTCTTCCTGTTCATTCATAAATAAAAGCATAGTAAACTGCTCCTGTCGCCCCTCCTGTATAGGTGCGACAGGGAGGCCACACCCTGGAACATGGGCAGGGTTGGCATTGTGACCCTCCATGCTACACCAGTGGATGGGGTCCCTTCATGTCACACATGGGTCCCCCTGCTGCCTGTACACTACAAGTCCCAGCATGTCCAGGACTCACCCCCTCCCCCATGCTAGCTCCTGTCACTCCCCCACATATAGGGTGTCCCCAGTACAGGGGGAGTCAGGAGAAGTCTCAGCCACCCTCAGTGTGTAAAAGTACAACCAGCCCTGTGCCCCGCACTGTAGAATGTTCTAAGATTCACGCTCTTGCTTGCCCTCCCCCCTATGCTCCACTGTTACTACGTTCCAATTTTTTGGCTCCAGAAAGCATGTATATCACCTGGTGGGGCCCCACCATGACAGCACCAGTGGTGACTGACTTGGATGGAGAGGCGAGGGGAGGAGACAAGGGAGGAGGCGGTGCAATCCACTCACACAGAGGGGCAGAAACGCAGAGCTAGGAGGCAGTGGGGAGAAGACAGGTCTGTGCACCAGGAGAGAAGAAAGTTCACAGCAGTACTGCCTATCATTTCACTCAGCACATGACCCGCCTCCTCCACTCAGTGGCCCCATCTCGCCTGTGTAAAGGGGAGTGGTCTGTCCTATCACATACTGGTATCCCAAGTGACCCCCGCCGCCCACACACAGACACATTGACATAAGATCTAATGTGAGAGGGAGGCCACAGGGCCCCCCTGGAGCGGAGACAGGGTTGCAATTGCAACCCCTGCGACCCCTGAAGCTACTCCCATGACTAATGCTTCTCGTGGACCAAGTTTCATCTTTGAATATTCTTGTACACAGAGTACTGGAAAAAGAGTTTTGTTTTTTTTTGCTTTGCCTGTAGAGTCGAGGGTCAATTCATGGGATGAACAATGCATACAACTGTAAAAAAAAAAAAAAAAGATACTATATATAAATGTTTTTTATGTACTTGCATGATTCAAAGTATGAAATATAGCTCATTTAGGTCCGTAAATTATTTTAAAATGCACACATCTGTGCTTTACATATGTAAATATTTCTCCTTATTTGACATGTACCATGTTTCCACTTCACCTTACACGTCCTAAAAGAAAAAGTGTTATTTATTAGGATTTTTTTTGTTGGTCAGAAAATGCATTACAGCTGAGCCAGAAGAAATTTAGACATGACATGTGCAAAGCAAATTAGCTTGTATTAAAAAGTACTGTGCTAGATTATTAGTTTATGCAGCAGATTAAAACATAGGCATTCAAAATGTACAGTATTTCTTCTTGGAATGACTGTTTTGTAAATGCTTCACGTGATAGTTCCTGCTGTGTAGCAAGAAGAAAGCATTACTTTAATGCTGACCTTGAACTGTTACTTATGATCAAGCATGGAAAATCAGTTTTGTCACAGTTGTAGTGTTCCCATTCACACTGCATATCTAAAACATAATGAAACAGATATTTTTTGTTGCCTAGTTGTTTCTTTGGTGCAGAACTATGCACCAAAGAAACAACTTTCATTTTGCTTGCAGAGAGACATGTCAGGGACAGATTGGTATAAACAATGCAGAACTCAAACCTTGATATGTTTAACCTATAAGTAGGACGGACTGTGTACATATCAAGTTTACAGCTGATGATTAACCACTGCAGCTCTGGAAGATTTTACCCCCTTCATAACCAGCATTATTTTCTATTTAACACTTAATGCATGCGCAGTGGGTGCCAGGCTATGAAGCCACAGCCCGGCGCCCACAGTTGAAATGCCGGCGCCGACGAGCGGAGGGGGGGGACGAGCGGGGCTTCGATCCCCCGCATCGCTGGACCCAGGGACAGGTGAGTGCCCAATTAAAAGTCAGCAGCTGCAGTATTTTATTTTTTTTGACGGCCCCCCTGGGTGGAACTCCTCTTTAACACTTAGGGTAATTGCGTGATCAAAAAAAATATATATTTTTAAATTTCTGCTATAAAACATATCCTGTAAAAAAAATGGCCAAAATTCATTTAGCAGACATGTATTCTGCTACATGTCTGCAAAAAAAAAAAAAAAATCCCAAAAAGTGTATATTGATTGGTTTGCATGAAATGTACAGCGTTTACAACATATTGTGTATATATAGTATACTGGAATTTTTATTTATTCATATTTTATACCAATAATGATAGTGATCAGCGACATATAATGGGACTGCGATAGTGCGGCGGGCAATCTGGCACTAACTGACGCTGGGAGGAACTGACTAACTGCCACTGACATTTATACAATGATTAGTGATAATATTGTACACTGTCACTATACTAATGACACTGGCTGGAAAAGGGTTAACATCTAGGGTGCGCGCACCCTAAACCCGGAAGTAGGCAACGACTTACGGGTACGTCGCTTTGCCTACACTGTCCTCCAGAACCCCCAGATCCTAATCCACCATTGACTCCCCCCGGTTGTACTCCCCCTAGTATGTATGATGCATGCATATTCTTAGCCGCAAAGTGCATAACTTTACATTTATCAACATTAAACTTCATTTGCTACATGGTTGCCCAATTAAACAGTGCATTGAGGTTGGCTTGGAAGTTGGAGACATCCTGTAAGGATGTTATTCCACTGCATAGCTTGGTGTCATCTGAAAAGACTGAAATGGTACTTTTAATCCCAGACCCTATATAATTTATAAATATATTAAAAAGTAAGGGTCCCAACACAGAACCTTGGGGTACACCACTAATAACCTTAGACCAGGGGTAAGCAACCATTCAGGGGTGGAGATCTACCTGGACAACTTTGAAGAGATTAAAGATCACCGGGGTGCAGTGTCCCCACTTTTTTTTAAAGAAATTAACCAGCAATCCCTCAATAAAAAGTAAAGCCGTCAAGAAGAAAGCTTTGGAAAATCCAATAAAACAAATGTTAATGTAAAAATATAAACTTAGCCTACCTTAAATGTTAGCTTTAGCTAGCAAATTGGCAGAACCACTGGAACTGCACGTTGACTTTCTTGACTAATTTCAGGTCTTGCTGGCCTCAGTGTGCTCCTAGCTCTCGCCAGTGTAATTAGTATGTAGGGTAGTGTCCAAGGGTCAATAGTAGTAGAAGGCAGTGTACAGAAGTCAGTAGCAGGTAGGGCAGTGTACTGAAGTCAGTAGTATGTAGGGTGGTGTACAGAGGTCAGTAGTATATAGGGCAGTGTACAGAGGTCAGTAGTAGGTAGTGCAGTGTACAGAAGTCAGTAGCTGGTAGGGCAGTGAACAGAAGTCAGTAGTATGTAGGGCAGTGTACAGAGGTCAGTAGTATGTAGGACAGTGTACAGAGGTCAGTAGTATGTAGGTCTCAGGGTACCAATAGCAGTCGGACTCTAAGACCCAGCATCTGTCAGGGCAGGAGAAGAGCTCTAGGACCCAGCACCTCCGCCAGCACATCACATGGGCCTTTATAAGGAAGTCAGCCCTTGGCTGAAGTGCTGTTTGATCTTCAGCTGTTACCTACGTTCCTGTGTTTCCTGTTTCCTGTGATTCTTGATTACCAACCTGGATTGTTCCAAACCTGTCTTCTGCCTGCCTCCTGACCTTGACCTCGGCTTGTTTAATGGATCGCCTTGGCCTGCTACCTGTCTTGACCTCGGCTCCCACCTGACCTTTTCTCCTCTGCTGTGCACCTGGCAACGAACCTTGGCTTGTACCGACTACCCTCTGTCTCAGTGAACCTGGTTACCTGCTACATCTCACAGGTGCCACCTGCCTACAACATCCCCACAGCAAATCAGCCGTGTTCCTGAGCCTTTTCTGCAAGCAACTCTGCAGGCGAGCTGTGCTACTTTGGGCCTGACTCTTCCTGTCTCACCTCCAAGGTAGTCTGGAACTGAGCTGCAAGGGAAGCCCTCTCTCCATTGGCCTCCAACAATTTGGTACCTGATAGTATTAAACAGCCAGGATGTCTGAGGCCGAGAGAGGTGCTTCTGTGCTTAAAAGCCTTTGTCAGTAGATGGCGGCACTGAAGCAAGCAGTCAAGAATCTGCAGGAAGGTTATTTCCAGCCTGATGGACCTTTCCATGCCCTCACGGCTTCTATGACTTCTGCTGAATCTAACCAAGCCACAAGTCCCACCTCTACACCAGCGTCCTCCAATTTCACTTCTGTCGCTCCACCCTCTGTGGTACTACCTCCTCCAGAGCCCATAGTTCCCACTCCTGAGCGCTTTTCAGGGGACTTTTCAGAGCGTTCAGGAATGCCTGCGAACTTTATTTTGCCCTGCAACCCAGGACCTTTGCTATAGAGTTTGTCCGAGTAGGGTTCATCATCTCTCTCTTGTCTGATGAACCAAAATCCTGGGCCCATAACCTCTTAGAATAAAAGGATGAGGTGCTGAACTCAGTTACCATATTTTTTGAAGCCATAGCTACTTTATGATGACCCGCAGAAAACTGCCACCGCACAGTCTGCCCTTCACTCCCTGGTGCAGGGAAAATGACCAGTAGAGGGTTACATCGGGAAGTTCAGTGGATGGGCGGCCAATACTGGATGGAATGATACAGCTTTGAAGTATTAATTCTGTTTTAGGCCTCTCCGAAACCATCAAGGATGAGCTGGCCAGGTCTGCAGCTCCTGCCACGCTAGAGGCTCTTATCCAAGTTTCCATCCAGTTGGATAAGTGCCTGCGGGAGTGACGCTCTGAGCGCTCTCAGACCTTTCAGCCAACCTGGGTATTGCCCAAGGGTCCGGCTCCAACAGTTCCTGCCACTACTCCTCTGAATTCCTCAGATATGGAACCAATGCAGATTGGTCTACTCTGACCCGCTTTAACCCCAGAAGAAAGAGAACGCAGATGACAGAACAATCTCTATATTTACTGTGGAGCGTCAGGCCACTTCCTACACGACTGTCCGGTTCGGTCAAGTAAATCCAGGCACTTGTACCCTTCATACCTTCAGCTATCTGGGACTCCATCTGCTCACATTATTCTCCCCATCTCTCTGCAGGTGGCTGGAAGAGATGCCAAACTGCGGGCAATCATTGACTCTGGAGCTTGCAGCTACTTCCTGGACATCAACCTGGCTAAAGACCTGCACATTCCTCTGACTCTCAAAGAACGAAAACTAGATATACACCTAGCTGATGGCACTCCACCCAGTTCAGGACCTATTACACAAGAAACGGTCCCTATTCTCACAACCACAGACACAAGGCACCAGGATTTTCTCTGTTTTGATGTGATCAGATCTCCCATTTTTCTAGTTATTCTACAAGCCCACAACCCTTCAGTAGACTGGTCCAGAGGGGAGGTCACCTTCTCATCCAACTACTGCCACCAGCATTGTGGCATCCCCATGCAAACCAACTCCCATACTTGCCTGACCATACAACCAGCAACAGACCAAGATCAAAATCCATGCCTCTAGACTCCTTTGGGAATTCCATGCCAGATATCCAAGAAAGATGGTCCAGTTGGGCATCCGGAGGCTGCCCGTCGGGTGGGGGGGGTGGCGGGCACTGGCGGGTACTAATAGCAGGAGGACTCTAGGACCCACCATCTGTCACTGTAGTAGAAGGGCTCTAGGACCCAGCACCTCTGCTAGCACATCACATAGGCCTTTATAAGGAAGTCAGCCCTTGACTGAAGTGCTGTTTGATCTTAAGCTGCTATCTATGTTCCTGTGTTTCCTGTTTCCTGTGATTCTTGATTGCCGACCTGGCTTTTTCCAGACCTGCCTCCTGACTTTGATCTCGGCTTGTTTAATGGATCTCCTCGGCCTGCTACCTGTCTTGACCTCAGCTCCCACCTGACCTTGTCTCCTCTGCTGTGCACCTGGCACCTAACCTTGGCTTGTACTGAATACCCTCGGTCTCGGTGCCCCTGGTTACCCGCTACATCTCACAGGCGCCACCTGCCTGCAGCAGCCCCGCAGCAAATAAGCCGTGTTCCTAAGCCTTTTCTGCAAGCAACTCTGCAGGTGAGCTGTGCTACTTTGGGCCTGACTCCTCCTGTCTCACCTCCAAGTGTGTCTGGAACTTAGTTACAAGGGAAGTCCTCTCTCCATTGGCCTCCAGCACTTTGGTACCTGATAGTAGGGCAGTGTACAGAGGTCAGTAGGATGTATGGCAGTGTAGCGAGGTCAGTAGTAGGTAGGGCAGTGTACAGAAGTCAGTAGTGTGTAGGGCAGTGTATAGGGGTATGTAGGATGTATGGCAGTGTAGTGAAGTCAGTAGTAGGTAGGGCAGTGTACAGAGGTCAGCAGTAGTAGTAGGGAAGTGTACAGAAGTCTGTAGGATGTAGGGCAGTGTACAGAGGTCTGTAGTATGTAGGGCAGTTTACAGGGGTCAGTAGGATGTATGGCAGTGTAGACAGGTCAGCAGGATGTAGGACAGGGGTGAAGAGGGCAGGGGACAGGGCATCTGCAGGGTAGAGTACAGAGAGTCAGCAGTGCAGTGTACAGAGGGATCAGGAGGGCACAGTACAGGGAGGTTATGAGGGCATGGTACTGGGGGGGGGGGGGTCAGGACAGCATAATGCTGGGTGAGTCAGGGACGAACAGTACTTGGGGGGGGTAGGAAGGCTGGGGGTCTGGAGGGCACAGTACAAAGAGGTCAGGAGAGCAGGGTACATGGGGGTCAAGATGGCACACCTAAGATGGGTCGGGGGGCATGGTAATGGGGGGCAGGAGGGCGTAGTAATGGGGGCGCAGAAGGGCATGGTACTGGCGGGGGGGTAGGAGGGCATAGTGCACAGAAGTCAGGGTACACAAAGGTCAGGAGGGCATAATACTGGGGGGGGCAGGAGGGCAAAGTGCACAGAAGTCAGGGTACACAGAGGTCAGGAGGGCATGGTACTGGTTGGGCAGTGCACATAAGTCAGGGTACACATAGGTCAGGAAGGCATGGTACTGGGGGGCATGAGGGCATAGTACACAGAGGTCAGGAGGGCATGGTACTGGAGGGCATGGGGGTCAGAAGGGCACAGTAGAGGTGGTCAGGAGGGCATTGTAGACAGAGTTCAGAAGGGCATGGTGCTGGGGGGGCAGGCGGGCACAGTGCACGGAGGTCAGGAGGATATGGTATAGGGAAGTCAGGAGAGGACAGAAGCAGTTTTCTGATGCAGAGTGGCACAGGGAAGTTGCTGTGGCAGATCTACCTGATGTGGTACGCTGATCACTAATGGCTCTCTTTTATCATCCAATCCATGTGATAATACAGACAAGCATTTTGGTTTGATTAGAGAGGAAGGCTGGTGGGGATCAGCATAATACACCCTGGTGTAAAAGAGCCCAGACTTGCACCAGCGGTACTTTTGTCAGCCTCACCGCACAAATCCAGGGTTCGCAGCACCAATATCCAATCCGACAGAGCACTGTAGGAGGCGCAGCCATTCCCCGCCCCGCAAGCCGCGTGTATGCAAGGGGCGTGCTGCGGAGCGGGGAACGCCTGCACAGCCCAGGATGCACTTTGACTGTTTCCTGGCTGAAGAGCTTAGGCAATGAAAACCTGACCTTGTCTCCTTTGCTGTGCACCTGGCACCGAACCTTGGCTTGTACTGACTACCCTCGGTCTCAGTGCCCCTGGTTACCTGCTACATCTCACAGGCGCCACCTGCCTGCAGCAGCCCCGCAGCAAATAAGCCATGTTCCTGAGCCTTTTCTGCAAGCAACTCTGCAGGTGAGCTGTGCTACTTTGGGCCTGACTCCTCCTGTCTCACCTCCCAAGGGTGTCTGGAACTGAGCTGCAAGGGAAGCCCTCTCTCCATTGGCCTCCAGCACTTTGGTACCTGATAGTAGGGCAGTGTACAGAGGTCAGTAGGATGTATGGTAGTGTAGCGAGGTCAGTAGTAGGTAGAGCAGTGTACAGGGGTCAGTAGTATGTATGAGCAGTGTACAGGGGTCAGTAGTATGTATGGCAGTGTACAGAGGTCAGTAGTGTGTAGGGCAGTGTACAGAGGTCAGTAGTGTGTAGGGCAGTGTACAGGGGTCAGTAGGATGTATGGCAGTGTAGACAGGTCAGCAGGATGTAGGACAGGGGTGAAGAGGGCAGGGGACAGGGCATCTACAGGGTAGAGTACCGAGAGTCAGCAGAGCAGTGTACAGAGGGGTCAGGAGGGCACGGTACAGGAAGGTTATGAGGGCATGGTACTGGGGGGGGGGGGTCAGGAGGGCATAGTGCTGGGTGAGTCAGGGGAGAAGAGTACTTGGGGAGGGGGGGTAGGAAGGCTGGGGTTCTGGAGGGCACAGTACAAAGATGTCAGGAGAGCAATAATAGTGGAGGTGTCAGGAGAGCAGGTTACATGGGGGTCAAGATGGAACACCTAAGATGGGTCAGGAGGGCATGGTACTGAGGGGTCAGGGGGCGTAGTAATGGGGGTGCAGAAGGGCATGGTACTGGGGGGCAGGAGGGCATAGTGCACAGAAGTCAGGGTACACAGAGGTCAGGAAGGCATGGTACTGGGGGGGGCAGGAGGGCATAGTACACAGAGGTCAGGAGGGCATGGTACTGGAGGGCATGGGGGTCAGAAGGGCACAGTAGAGGCGGTCAGGAGGGCTTAGTACTGGGGGTCAGGAGGGCATTGTAGACAGAGTTCAGAAGGGCATGGTACTGGGGGGGCAGGTGGGCACAGTGCACAGAGGTCAGGGTACACAGAGGTCAGGAGAATATAGTATAGGGAAGTCAGGAGAGGACAGAAGCAGTTTTCTGATGCTGAGTGGCACAGGGAAGTTGCTGTGGCAGATCTACCTGATGTGGTACGCTGATCACCACTGGCCCTCTTCCCTCATCAATCCCATGTGATAACACAGACAAGCATTTTGGATTGACTGGAGAGGAGGGCTGGCGGGGATCAGCATACTACACCCTGGTGTAAAAGAGCCTAGACTTGCTCCAGCAGTACTTTTGTCAGCCTCAGCACAAATCCAGGGTTCGCAGCACCGATATCCAATCCGACAGAGCACCGTAGGAGACGCAGGCATTCCCCGCCCCGCAGCCACGTGTATGCAAGGGGCATGCTGCGGGACGGGGAACGCCTCCACAGCCTAGGATGCACTTTGACTGTGTCCCGGCTGAAGAGCTCAGGCGACGAAAACCTGAGCGGTTTGTTTCCCGAGCTGCTTTGCCTCTAGAACACGAGGGTGGGGAAGGCAGAGACCTGATCGTGATCTACTAGTCATCTACACGTAATTGACAGGTTGCTGACCCCCTGCCTTAGACCATTCAGAGTATGAATCATTAAGCACTTCAATACTGGGCACTTTCACCCCCTTCCTGCCCAGGTCAACTTTCATTGCTGTCACACTTTTAATGACAATTGCGCGTTAATGCTGCACTGTATCCATATGAACATTTTTATAATTTTTTTGAGACAGATAGAGCTTTTTTTTGGTGGTGGTTTTTAATCACCACTGGGTTTTCTATTACTTGCTAAAAAAAGTTTTTCTCAGTTTATGTAATTTTTCTTCACTGGTGTACGCTGATGAGGCTGCACTGATAGGCGTCACTGAAAGGAACTGTTGAGGCTGCACTGATAAGCGGCACTGATAATCAGGACACTGATAATCAGTGCCCTGATTATCAGTGTAAGCAGTGTGCTGACAGGCTTGCCAGCTATCGGCACACCTTTCCTCACACAGACACAGCACGTGAGGAAAGGACTGCCAATAACCGGCAAGTCCGTTTACATGTGATCAGCTGTGATTGGACATACAGCAGCTGATCACATGGTAAAGGAGTATTGTGATTAGCCCCTTACCCCAATCTGTGAGCAGCTGTGTCCAAAAGACACAGCAGTCACAGAGCTCACCCGATGCGTGCCACAGGAGGTGTGCAGGGGGTGGGGTTCTGGGAGCACGTCTATGGACGCCCTTCCAGAACTATAGTACCGCGCTGTAGTCATCTTTTTATATTGCTTATATATATTTATATGGCTATAGTGCGGTACTGAAGTGGTTAATCACTACTCTCTGAATTTGGTATTTTAGCCAGTTTTCTATCCATTTACAAACTGATTTTCCCAAACCTGTAGACTTTACCTTACACATTAGCCGTGTGTGGGGGAACTACAGTATATCGAATGCTTTTACAAAATTCAAGTATACTACATCCGCAGCCACCCCTCTGTCCAAGGTTTTACTTACCTCCTCATAAAAAGAAATCAGATTTGTTTGACAACTGTCTTTCATAAATCCATGCTGCCTGTTGCATAAAATGTGTTTTTTTTTCTAGCAAAAACTCATCTATTTTGTCTTTTACTACAGCCTCCTGTATCTTCCCAACTATAGAAGTTAAACTAACAGGTATATATTTACAGTAAAGACATTGATCCCTTTTTTAAATATAGGAACCACATTGGCCTTACGCCAATCCAGTGGTACCATGTCAATCATTAAAGAGTCCCTAAAATGTAGAAACAATGGCTTTGAAATGACAGCGCTCAATTCTTTTAGGACATATGGGTGTATGCCATCTGGTCTGTTTGGGGCAAGAAAAAACCCAGACAAGCTGGTTGTACAGAAGTCAACTTCTGTACAGCCAGCCTGCCCATAGGTAGATCAAAATTCAGCCAGTCCCTGCTGAACCTGGTGAATTTCGATCCATCTATGGCTGGCTTTTAATGCAGCTTTTAGACTGCACTAAACCATAATATTATAAAATCTGTTGTTTTCAGTTGTCTTCACCACCTGCTTAACATGTGTTTAACATCTTGAGTTGTTCTGCACTCTTTAAGTAGCTCCCTGCTGAATTTGTTTGGTTTTGAAAGTATTTCTATAAATGAATGTCAACATAAGCATATAAATGTTTAATGCAGTTCCTAAACGCAAAACTTAGGTTTGCTGTAAACATTCAGGGAGACATTAAAGTGATTGTAAAGGCTCAATTTTTATTTGTTTATCCACTTCCGGACCGCCGCACGTCGATATACATCTTAACTTTGAAGAGGGATATCTTTGTTATGGCAGCAGCTAGCTGCCATAACCCTGGTTTCCTCTTCTTCGGCGGGCGGTCCGGTTTGCAATAATAGTGGTCTCTGTGGCAGATTCGCCGCAAGAACACTTTTATTGGCGGCGGGAGAGGGGCCTCCCGCCGCGCTCTGGTGCCCTCCCCCGCTTACCTGAGACGCCAGCAGAGGCGATCGGATTCTTCTTCTAGGGCTAGAGTAATAATTCTAGCCCTAGACCTCCTCTGTAACTCAAAACATGCAACCTGCAGAATGTTTTAAATGTCGCCTATGGAGATTTTTACGGGTAAAAGTTTGTCGCCATTCCACGAGCAGGCGCAATTTTGAAGCGGGACATGTTGGGTATCAATTTACTCGGCGTAACATTATCTTTCACAATATAAAAAAAAAATTGGGCTAACTTTACTGTTGTCTTATTTTTTTAATTTAAAAAAAAAACATTTTTTCCAAAAAAAGTGCGCTTGTAAGACCGCTGCGCAAATACGGTGTGCCAAAGTATTGCAACGACCACCATTTTATTCTCTAGAGTGTTAGAAAAAAAAATGTATAATGTTTGGGGGTTCTAAGTAATTTTCTAGCAAAAAAAAACTGTTTTTAACTTGTTAACAAAAAATCTCAGAAAGAGGCTCGGTCCTTAAGTGGTTAAAAATAACAAACATGTCATACTTACCTCTAGACATGTGCACAGCCAAAAAATTTGTTCATTTTCATTTTCCTTTCATTAGTTTATCTTTGTTTTTTTGTTTTTCAGGTCATTCGTTATGATCGCAATTCGTAAATTTATAAATTCATACATTCGTAAATTCGTTCATTCGCACAATCGTAAATTCGTACATTTGTACATTCGTGAATTCGTACATTCATGAATTCGTACATTCGTAAATTCGTACATTTGTAAATTAGAAAATTCGAAAATTTGTAAATTCGAAATTTGAAAATCCAAAAACCCGAAAATTCGAAAATCTGAAATAGTAACTAACTATTAAATTATAGGTATTGTAATTTCCTTTCAAATTCGGCTGTCATTGAACGTAACAAATACGAATTTATCCGAAGTTACGAATTATTCTAAATAACGAATGCTGCATCTAAACAAATGTTTTTATTATTATTATTGTTATCTATTATTATTAATTCATTACGTTCCATTCGTTTGGATACGGCATTCGTTATTTCGGATCATTCGTAACTTCAGATAAATTTGAATGTGTTACGTTCACTAACAGCCAAATTTGAAAGGAAATTACAATACCTATAATTTAATAGTTACTAGTAATAGTAGTTAAGTTATTATTAGTTAATTATTATTTCAGATTTACGAATGTACAAATTTACGAAAGCACTAATTTACAAATGTACGAATGTAAGAATTTATGAATTTACGAATGTACGAATGCACATTCATAAATTCCGAATGTACGAATTTACGAATGTATGAATTTACAAATTTTTCGAATTTACGAATATTCGGGAAAGATTCGATAAACGGGTTTTCGTTCATCAGAAATAACAAATTTTTTTGAAATTCGTTAAACGAATTCGGAACGAAACGAATTGCACATGCCTACTTACCTCCACTGTGCAGCTCTTTTTGCACATAGTGGCCCCGAACATCCTCTGCTGGGGTCCCTCGGCGGCTCTCACGGCTCCTCCCCGCATCAGATAACCTCCTAGGAGAAGCACTCTCCCGGGGGGGTTACCTTGCGAGCATGCTACCAAGTCCCGCATTTGCATCCATAGACATGAATGCCAGACTTGGCCCCGCCCCCCGGCACCCGCATCATTGGATTTGATTGACAGCTGCGGGAGACAATGGCTGCACTGCTATCAATCTATCCAATCAGGAGCCGGGACCCTGTGGAGAGAGGGACAGCGCGTCTCGGCTGAGGGAAATATGGGGCTCAAGGAAAGTAAAACAGGGGGGGAGGGGGGTCACTGCCAGGCGTTTTTTCACCTTAATGCATAGGATGCATTAAGTTGAAAAAACATGAGGGTTTACAACCCCTTTTAAGGAGGGTGGGTAGAATTATTGTAATACAAGTGTAAAACGTGTCCTAAGGTGTCCTGGTTTCAGCTTGTGGCCTGCAGCAGCTTTGCATTGTGAGACCCACAGCAGTAGGTCATGTGCACTGGAAACAGTTTCATGGCATCTTCTTTTAACTACCAGCAGGTTTATTCATTCTGATGTATTTAGCCATCCTCCCTCCCCCCTCATGGTTCTCTGCTTGTTAATTTTAACCATGTTTATTTACTACTTTTTAGAAAGAAAAAAAATACTTGCTGTCATTGTCAAATATGGCTGTGAGGCTTGGCTCGGAACAGTGCATGCGCAGCTCGGGCCTGGAGCCGACCGAGACTTTTCAAGTGCCTGCTACAGTGTGTTCGGGCGGTGCCGGTGGGGGGAAGGGCAGGTGGAGGCGGTGTCTGAGCGTGTCGTGTGATTTTATGGTGCAAGGGAGCAGAGCGAAGCGGTCGGAGCCTCGTGTGTGGGTCTGCAGAATGGAATTTAGGCAAGCCAGGAGCAGGACTGTCAGTGCTGTTTGGACTGGATTGGACTGAAGGGACCACCTGGCATGGAGAGAGAATGTCACTGTGACTCAGGAGGGGGTGTGTCGTGTCGGTGATCTGTGCTGCTGCACACTGCTGTCAGTATTCGCATGAGAGTCAATTTCATGTGTGCATCACCCATTCTAATGTATTGCCCTCCTGAGTCCTGTCAATGAGCTACTTACTATATTAAAAAATAAAATAAGAAATACACTTTTTGCCTTAATATCTACCCTAAATCACATTGCTAATTGCATATTGTACTTATTTGTAGCCTAAATACTGGAATTTGCACCTAAAACTGTACTTTTGGAACTGCCAGTAAAAACTTGGCTGTGTCAGTAAATTTTGGGTGTTGTGTCAGTGAATTTCAATCTGGTAGGTTGGCAACACTGTATCACACAGAAGGGGATGTAGGCATCTGACAGTGTTGGACACTAATGCCTCGTACACACGAGCGGAATTTCCGACAGAGAGAGTCTGAAGGGAGCTTTACATTGTTTATTCCGACCGTGTTTATGCCCCATCAGACTTTTTCTGTCGAAAATTCAGACAGACTTAGATAGAGAACATGTTCTATATTTTTCCGATGGAACAAATTACTATCGGAAAAACCTCTCGTCTGTACGCTGTTCCGACGTACCAAAAACGACGCATGCTCTGAAGCAAGTACGAGACAGCTATTGGTTACTGGCTATTGAACTTCCGTTTTCTAGTCCCGTCATACGTGTTGTACGTCACCGCGTTCTGGAAGGTCAGAATTTGGTGTGACTGTGTGTATGCAAAACAGCTTGAGTGGAATTCCGTCGGAACTCCGTCGTAAAAACCTTCAGAGTTTATTCCGATGGCAAAACCGGTCGTGTGTACAGGGCATAAATGTTCTGCTGGAGGCCATAGCTCTTGAAGAAAACAAAGTTAGGGCTTGCCTACCAGTGGAGACCTACAAGTATTAGGAGTCTTCTTTAGTTTGTTTGTTTGTTTTTTTTTTCTTTAAGCCCTTATAGAGCCTGCTTACACTATGCCAGAGCTAGTATCTGGTTAAGATAACTTAAATGCAATGCTAAATTTTAAAGAAGAACCATAACATCCCCTTGAATTCTGTTTACACTGGCCTGTAGAAGGAAGAAGTTATGGTTGTATTGCCCGAATGGAGAAAAAAAGAAGAAGAAGAAATACCGTATATACTCGAGTATAAGTCGTTCCGAGTATAAGTCGAGGCCCTAATTTACCACAAAAAAAACGGGAAAAACTTAGTGACCCGAGTATAAGACGAGGGTGAGAAATGCACAGCTACTGTAAGTGGAAAAGAGGGTCAACAATGCCCATTTGCAGCATCACTGTGCCCATTTGCATGCCACACTGTGCCCATTTGCAGCCATAGGTCCCCTGAACTTCAAACTCGGTAGTTAAGGGTTCCTAGATGCCCCCTAGCTGCAGCCAAAATTTGGGGTCTCTGAACCCAAAGGGTCCCGAAATGACATTGCTGCAGATGGACACAGTTGACCGAATTTGGGGCCCCGTATCTCGGGGCCACTTAGTGCTAAGAACCCCAAATTTGGTGTGCAAACCCAGTGGAACTAGCTCCATAAAATTTCCAAAGCTGAGGTTTCTAGCACCAAGTGGCCCCGAGATACAGGGCCCCAAAAATCGGTTCAGAAAATGTCAAGCACTTTTCTGCAGCAGAGAATGACATTTTCTGAACCGGTGCTGTGCTGAAAAATTCGACTTATACTCGAGTATATACGGTAAATGGTGCTAATAGGACAAGCTGCACAAGTCCATAAAACTCCAACTTGAGTAAATATTCTTGTAGGCACACATAAGGCAGCCATCCCAGCATAGAAAGCAGCCTCTGTAATGGAACAAAAAGGAGAAAGGGGTCACCAACTAAGTGTAGCATTAAAGTGAACCACTTTATTAAAAAGACAGTTGACAACTCACTGGGTTAACACATAAAAGGCATGTCTCGATTGGCCTGAGGAAAGAGCAGGAAGCTCTGAAATGCATTGCCACGCCCACAGGACAACCCATGTGATGACACTTGTGCACCTGTGCCCCTGTGTGCTCATGGGTGCTTACTGTTACTTCCGGTTTTGCTTTCCAGCATTCCCGAGCCCTTGATACAGAGCCTGGTGGCTGCACAAGCAGGAATGGACACTAGTGGGTCCAACAGCAGTACCCCATTTGGAGATATGACTTTAAACTCAGTCAGTTGCCAATTGTCTTTTAATAAAGTGGATGATTTTAATGCTACACTTAACTGGCACCCCCTTTCTCCTCCTTGATGGTTGTACTTCAGTCTCAGTGTATTTTGTGGCTGTTGGTGTTCCTTCTATAAGCTGAGTACAACTAACAGCATGATTAGACAGGCAACTCCAGATCATAATGTAGATAAGATGCTTCAGTGTTACTGCTGTACACACTGGAAGCAGGTCTTCACTGACCCTTCGATGGACATAATTCATACTATCGCTCCCAAAAATCGATTTTTGTTACATTCATTTTAAGACACAGCTTTTGATTGAAGATCAGTCAAATCCATAGACACTGGTTCTCATTGATCTTCAATCAAAAGTTGGGTCTCTCAAAAAAAAAAAATGAAAAAAAAATTATCAGAACAAAAAAAATTCTATTTTCTCTTACATTCATTGAGAGACACAGCTTTTGATTGAAGATCAATCAGAACCAGTTGCAATGGTTCTGACTGATCTTCAATCAAAAGCTGTTTCTCTCATTGAAATGAAAGAAAATAATTTTTATGATGAGTACCAAAAAATGCTAGTATTTGTAGTTTCATTGCTCTAGATTACTTTATTACATTCTTACTGTCCAGCCAGTGTATATGTTCTTCGGACCACAAAACACATCTTCTCCTCTAAGTAACAAACTAATATAGCTTCCTACTTGGTATTTTTGCTTTTAATCCAGCATAAAAATAGCCGTCGTTAAACTGTTCTTTTAACTAGCAAATATAGGAATACAAATGGCGGGACTTTAAAAGGTGCCATAGAAGGAATTTACAACATGATAAAAAAAATTTTTTTATTCAATATCAAAATTTTAAAATGACAATAAAAGTATTCAAGGTAACATACAATTTATACAACAATGCAGCCACTTCTGCTCTACATGTTTCACCCAAAAGAGCTTCCTCAGGAGGATTAAGAGTGCTGCATATAGTTGATGCTATAGGTGAAAAAGATAAACATTAAATAAATGTTTACAATGCGTTGTATTATGTCAATGTTATTACAATTAAGTTAAAGACGTATTGCACATAGCTTTACATATATAATTCAATAAAAGTCAGAAACCTGAATCAGTTAGGTACAGGAGTTCTTCTAGAGCTGGGCCAATGGGGATAACGCAATCATTAGGAGAAGACAAAGGAAAGAATCACCTAAAATATATAGAAAAGAATAGGTATTTGAGTACCTCTAATTAGTTACATATAGATCAGGTTATCCACATGTGAAAAATTTGCCTTGATGGTATCAAATTCAAAAGAATGACCAATTAGTTCCCCTTTTAACCTTAAAGAGCGTATTCAGCTGCGGAGATTGGGAGGAGAGAAAACATAGATGGTATTTCCTAAGAAGAAGGAAGGCCCAGTGTGGAACAAAAACAGCAAAGGTCCCTTCTACTGTGTGGGCTTATTTAATGAATCTCCGAACAGGAATCAGCCAGAAAAATCCTAAAGAGAGAAAAAGGATGTATGTTGTCTCATAAGGAGTGACGTTGCGAGGGTTGAGATGGGACCTCTATGTCAACCAAATGGGGAGGAGATCAAATACCTATCCCACCATGAATGTAAGGCAGATAACTTATCTTAGATGGTACAGAAGAGCCCCTCTCACAAAAAAAAGGAAATGGTGACCAGAATGTCCCTTATCTCAACCCTCTAATATGATTCAAGACCTAGGTAAAATAGTTCATTAGAGTACTTACATATATTGGGAAGAAGTCAAAAAAGGATGTGGAGAGGGAGAGGTGCAAACCCTCTCTCTTACAAACCCTCTGTCAGTGAATGGTGGCTGCGTGCCACGATTTATCCTCCCTAATGTCCCGGGGGCATCTGACATCACCAGCGGGGCGTGGATGTCTATTTGGGGAAGTTTTTTTATGTCACCTGATGTCCTTCTTCTTTTCAGTTCTTTAAACCTATGTAAAATCTCTATGTCATTGATGTTGCTTCTTGTCTTCACCTCTCATTCTCTGGAAGGGTATACCTGCGTTCCGGTTGTTCCTAAAACATTTTATAGTGTCTGCGTGTTCTGCTAAGTTACCATTTTATTGTATCTGTAGCACACCTTTGAATAAAACATGTAAAAAAAACAAAACCGTCTGTGTTTAGCCCCTCCCCTCCCATTACTTACCTAAGCTCAATCCAGCACAATGCCCAAGAGCAGCAACCCTCTCTGCTATCTCCTCATTAGACATGGTGTCAGCAGCAGGAACCATTGGCTTCTGTTGCTGTCAATTGCAGCCAATGAGCAGAGAGCTGGAGGTAAGGACAAGCCGTGTTGTGTGTCAATGGAAGCACAGATCGCAGGACTGAGCCCACGCAAGTTACCCTTTAGGGAGCAGCTTGCTATGGGGGCATATAGCAGGGGAGAGGAGCCAGGACCCCAGAAGAGAATGAGGGCTGCTCTGTGCAAATCCATTGCAGGTAAGTATATCATGTTTCTTTTGTTAAAAAAAAAAAAAATTACAATAACTTTAATATAAGTTTCCTTACTCCATGATTTGTTGCACCACCACCAAAGAGGTGTATTATCTCTTTGAATTGCATCCGAATTAAAATGCATGCGGTACCCTATTCGTGCTAGGATTTATTTTGTACTCACTGCATTATGTGGCATGTTATAAGTCTGATTCAGAGCATTTCTGTATGACCTTTACTATCTC
Source organism: Lithobates clamitans (assembly GCA_037952925.1). NCBI lineage: Eukaryota > Metazoa > Chordata > Amphibia > Anura > Ranidae > Lithobates > Lithobates clamitans. Next base: position 3,739,267 of record JBBGZY010001129.1, on the reverse strand, counting down.
TATAGCAGTGTAGCGCACATATCTCATTGATTTCTGTGGACATGTACAACACTTGAAAAAGCATGTAGCAGAACTGTTTTTTGCAATGCAAGGCAATTATTCTACATTGTTAAAAACAAACCCCACTAAAAGCAATAGATTTTGGAAATATGCTGCATTTTAAGTGCACCAGAAAATGCATAAAAACAAAATACAATAACTGAATGCGCAGTTATGCTGGCTTTAAACGGTCTTGGATTTCTGAAGGTAGAGTTCACTTAGGAAAACATGGATTATATTTATAGTAACCCAGGAAGATACAGTGGTGGCAAAAATTGTGGACAGTGCAAACCCTACTGGACAATCACGATTTTTATTCTGGGGGCCAATCAAATGGCAGTAACTGCAATAAATCTTGTGAGAAGTTGAGGAAAGTCAGTTTTGCTGTTTGATCTGTAGAAGAAAGACTGTTAGTGGTATAAATGAAGCGTAGTTGTATATTGTGTGAATATTGTTAGTATTTCTTTCAATTTACTGCTGCAGGCATCTTCACGGTATACCACTTGAAAGCAGCTACAGGCATCATCCCAGTATTTTTATACTATAATAGTTTTTTATAAACTATTATAATAGTTTTTTACAGGAGGCAATCAGCTTTTATATAAAGGCCATCCAAGTGGCTAATTAACCACTGGATTGCTTTTACAGGAGGCAAGAGGCCACTCACACTGGTGCCTCTCCGGGATCTGCGTCCCACCGGATGTTATGTTTTGTTATGTAAGGTATCTATTTACTTGGAGTAACACCATCTATTATGTTTTACCAAAAAAAATGGGCATTATATTGTGTTTGTGTGCATTAAAATTCATTAAAGTGTATTTTTTTTCCTACTATATATACCCTTAAGAATATGGTACGAATGCTACGGTTACATCTGTCATCAACAATTCAGCTTGTATTAATGACTAAGAGGGTATCCCTCTGTTGTTCTTTCCTTGATATGTACAATAAATATATATTTGCCTCTAAAGTAATTGTTTTAAAAAAATGTGCTTTTGAAAAGCCGCTGTACAAATACCATGTAATATAAAATTGCAAAACCCACCATTTTATTCTCTAGGGCCTATGTATGTATATATTTGTATGTATGTGTATATTTGTTTGTGTGTGTGTGTGTGTGTGTGTGTGTGTGTATATATACACACACACACACACTTATTTATGTTTAGGAGATCTTTTCTAGTTTCTAGTAAAAAAGGCTGATTTTTTACACAAAAACAAAAAGTGTCAGAAAAAGGTTGGTCTTAACACTTGTTTGGCTTAAAGTAAGTATAAATTTTGTACTGCATATATTTGAATTCTGTTTTTTTGTAGTGAATTCAGCATTAAATTGTCTTTAAATTGATAAACAAACATGCATTTGATGCAAAATAACATTTCTTATAAGCCCGCAAACTTGCAAAACATTAACATTTCCAAAAGCGTCCATTTTTGCCACCACTGTATGCATGTTTGGATAGTACTAGGATTGCCCCATTCACAATAAAGTTGAAACAGTATTATGATGCGATCAGCCCTGTTTTGCAGTCCAACTTCACAGAAAAAGTCAGGTATTCTGCACTACCATCTAATCTCCATTTTATCATCTGTTTTGCCAGGAGCTGGAGGATCGAAACCAGGACCTGGAGAAAGAGCTGCAGAAGGCAGAGCAAAGCCTGAAAGAAACACATATAGAAAGGGACAGGATACGAGAAGAGATCAGCCGAGCAGGAGATGAGCTGGATGTAAAGATCTGTCAGCTCAATGAGTTGCGTTTGGGACTCTCCCAACTCCTAGAAAGCAATTAAGTTTTTGGAAAGGGTTGGTGCTGAGATCTGTTGATAATGATTGTATGCCTATTGTAATTTAGGGCAACGTTAGCTTTGTTCCTGGGAGCTAAACAAAAGAGACAGGTGCACCTGGATTGCTGGAGTTTAACTATAGCCGCTTCATTCTGTTTACTGGCTAAATGCCTGTAAATCATGTTGGTGTTCTAGCCCAGGCAGCTGTAGATGTAGGAATAACAGATCACCTGCTTAGCCAGGACGAGCATACTTAGTTGCTCTTATTTGTAATAATTACACTGCAAAAATAATAGAATATTTTTTTTTCATCTGCAATTTCTATCAATTTTAAACCAGGAACAAAAGCCATGAAACAAAACCAGAATGAACTGCACCAGATGAGGGGTATGTCTATGTAAACTAATCGGTTCCCTTCTATGAGGTATAGGATACTCCATGTAACCCAACTCCACTTCACATCCCAGACCAGCTTTCCAAGGACAGGTGCAGCAAACCCTCCCTGTGAAATCTGGGACCAGCTATCTAAATGCCTTAATTAAACTCATGATTGGACTGTTATTATCTTCTCAGAAGAGACATTTACCTGTTATCCTAAACATTTTTTTTTTTTTTTTTTTATGAAGTATGGTACTGCAGATGGCTGAGACTAGTGCGCAATAACTCTCACTGCCAAAGTTAATCCTTCTTAGAGGTATGAAAAGTCATGGGGACAGCAAATTAAAAACTGAGAAAGGGGCCTTTGGCCAGTAGAGGGAAGGTATATTGCCTTTTTAATTGAATATATATCAAAGATCAGGGTTAGTGGATGAGAATGACCAGTGAAATATACATTCTTTTATTGATAGCCCATTACAGTGTTTTGCGGTAATATAATGGAATAGGAGAATAAATTAGGGAGCCATCATTTAGACAAGCATTTGCATTGCATTTTCTAACGTCTTGCAGTTGGTTCTTTAAGTACTGTAGGCTCACTGCTTGTCACTCACATGCTGTTTTCAGCGACTGTAGCCAAAAACTCCTCACAGCCTGAAATGCCACAAATAAGTGCATACATTATTTTCTAGAGTAATGTTTCTCAATATTTTTTCCTATCAGGAACAGTCTGGCAACTTTCCTAAAGTCATAATGACTCCCTGTGTTATACAGATTATTTTACACTTTTTAATGGTAGAAGATTAAAGCCAAATTAAGCTTTTAGTTCAAATTAGCTAAATGTATTTCAGGTGTATCACAACAAAAGGTGCACTGTCTTACACGGTTTGTTTTCTTTCTAAAGCAGCTACAACCTAAGTAGAAATGCCCGTCTCCTGCCAGCAGTTGCTACCAGCAATGCTGAGGCTCCCTTCTGGTTGGAGAACTCTAACTCGGACTCAGCAGGGGGCATGTCAGACCTCAGGAGTGTGCTGTGTACAGGGGGCAGGACCCAGGATTGCGCTATGTACAGGGTGCAGGACTCGAGTGGGCTATGTACAGGGGGCGGGGTACAGAAGTGCACTGTATACAAGGCGCAAGGCTCAGGAGGGTGCTACGTACAGGATGCAGAGTTCAAAAAGTACGCTGTGTAAAGGGGGCAGGGTTCAGAAGTTCACAAACTACAGGGTGGAGGTCTCAAGAGTGCTCTATGTAGGCTTCACAAGCCAGAAGAGAGGACAGAGGGGCTGCTGCTGAAGAGCAGCTACAACTTACAGAGGGTGTGCAGTCTAGGCTTTTGAAGGAGCTGCCGCCGGGACAGAAGAGCTGTCATACACATTGCCTGCCCCCTCTCTCCCTCACTTATAGAGATACTGCTGGGCACTGGCAGTGGACATCTTTTCAGATATCTTACTCTAATTAGCCGACGCTGCTGCTGGTCAGTCGCTTCAGTTGGTCTGGAGAGATGGGGTGGGCGGTGTCAGCAGCGCTGCCCGTCTGGGGCACTGTGACCCAGGAACGGCTTTGTGTGTTGGGGGTTAATATGATGAGCCGCCTGAGCAGCCCCCAGCCATAGGTGCAGCTGCAGGGCTTAGATTCGTCTCAGACAACTTTGTGTGTGCAGTGTGGCTCAGCAGTGCACACACTGAACAGATGAATGATACGCAGCTAGTGTCACCCCTCTGACGGGTGTCACCCGGGTGCAGGCAGCACCCCCATAGCGATGTCTCTGTGCTTCCACACTTTGCAGCATGCTCTCAGGACACGTGCTTTTCTACTCAGGCTGTGTCAGTTTTTTAAACACATCTTTTTATGCACATGGGATGTATTTAGCTGAGTAAAGTTCAATTGGGCTTTAATGTAATATACTGAAAACAAATCAGAAAAAAACTAACAAATATCACTGTAATAGACATATTCCCACAGATGAGTTCTTGTAATAGAATCAATTTTCTAACCCAACCTTTTTCCTACCCTTCCTCTCTCCACATACCTACTATATTTAAAAGCACCCAAATTTTCACTTGAGGGTAGTTTTGGGCTCACTCCTGCTTTTTAGCCCTGTCATTACTTCCAAGAGTAGCAGGGTATGGCTTGAGCATGGCAGTGATGCAGATTGCCTTCATATAGATTGAATAAGCACATAGATTGCAGCCTGCACTGCATGTATTTGCATGAGGTTGGTGGACAGGGTGATTTCTGCATATTAAGTTAAGCAGTGCAGCAATTTTAATTCAGCAGATAGAGTTTGGCAAGTGGTGCCCTTTGCCAAACTCACCCATTGCAGCCAATGAGACCATGCCTGTAAAAAAATAAACAGGCATTTAGGAGGCAGCAGTATCATCCCCTGAACGCCTGAAAACCACCTCTGAAAAGTGTCCCATTCAACCTGACCTTTGAGAGGAGGGGATGGGTGCGAAATATTCTAGGTAAATAAAGAGGTTTAGATTTGCAAGAATAACATATTGGTTCTATCCACCAGCAGCTATGTCACTAGAGGACACAAGTGTTGCTCAAGGAATTTAATTCTTATCAACTGGTCAAGTTACAACCCAAGGTCATACAATTTTTTTTATAGCACTCTTGCCATGTCTAGTCCTGTACTGATCAATGTTCATTGATAAAAGGTACATATGTCCTTGGAGGATCTTCTGGCTGGTTCTTAGGATATTTCTGTATGTTTACCCAGGTAAACTCTCCAGGCCTACAGGAGGAACAACAGGGTACTTTAGAAAACCTTATCATGTGGCCACTATTTCTCTCACTGTTAAGCTGTCACAAGCTACCATTAACGATTTGCCCCCTTCCCTTTCTATAGAACTACATTTCAAGTTCAGCTTAGACATATTTGCAGCTTTGTCACCAGCTCTGCAATCAAATGTGTATGAGGGCATTGAGATTGTGCTTGCCTTTTCTTTGCTTTAGCTTTTCAAGTGGTACTACCAGACAAAAAGCTAGTATTGCACTGTTTCCTAATGTTTATTGTGCCCCTCCCCAAGCACAATAAACTATGCTTGTGGTAAGATATCCCCCTTGAATACAACAGTCACCAAGTCCAAGTAACATCTTCTATACTGCCAATGTTCACAATTCGAGGAGGGGACATTGCCCAGATCACCGACACCTTTCACGTAAAAAAAAAAACAACTTTATTGATAAATTAAATGCAATGTACACACATAACATACAGTTTAATTCTTAGGTTACAAGTAATCCAATTGTTCAGTTCAACAGGCCAGCAAAGGACAAAAACAAAAAGCAAGAATACAGGGGTAAATGCATTGAACACATATCCATACATGAATATATAACTAGCAGATGAGTGCCAGGTCTAATGCCCGAACATGGAAACCCAATAGTGTATGAAAGGGATCTTCTCAGACACAAGTGGTGGGTTGTGCCAACGTTCTATCCCAGACCCCATTATATTTATTAGGACATCTTCAATGTATGTAAATTAACATTTTGTAGGGAAGGGTAAGATTTCACCTCTCGAACCCAAGACTCAAATGTTGGTGGGGTTGCCTGCATCCATGTCCACACAATCAATTTATGGGCTGTATGTGGTGTTTTATGTAGAAATATGGTCATCACCCACACCTTTAATTTGAATGTACCCCCCGTTTTCCTGCATTTAGGACTTGCAGCAGTTCTTTTCAAAGCTGCTGATATCTGGGACTATATTTTATGATGTCTTTATATTGTGCAAGGCATCACCAGCATGCTGGGTCATAGCTTATGCCCACACTATACATCTGTTTGCACACTTTAACATTCCATTCTGGAAACATTAATGCCAAGCGCTGTTAAATGGTACAATCTGAAAAACAAAAGAGTGGATAACTCCAAAAAGATCACTTGGACAGTGTATAACCAAAGGACAATATTCTTTCTACACACGAAGCATAAACCATTATTTTTTTGCTATTCATACCATCAGTTTATGATCAGTATATTTACAAAGCTCAGAAGAAAGCTTGAACTGGAAAAAAAAGTAGTGAAAATGGGGACACAGCCAAAATAATTTCATAAATTCTAAGAAGGACTTGGATTTAAGTTAGACTTTAAAGTATCGCACTGTCAATACAGGCATTATAAGCATCTACAGAGTTTTTTTTATTCCTTCATGAACACTTTAAGTATATAGTACACTCTATGGCTAAAAGCATGTAGACACCTTTTCAAATCATTGAGTTCAGACGAGTTTGGTGTGGTGAAACTCCAACACCCTGTTCATAGCCTTGACCTCAACCTTATTAAACACCTTTAGGATAAATTGGAGTGATAGATGCAAGCCAGGTCTTCTCATCCAATCAGTACTCAACCTCAAAAATGCTTTTTTGGCTGATTGGGCACAAATTTCCAAATGCTCCGTAATCTTAGGAAAGGCCTTCCCAAAAGGAGTAGAGGCAGTTATAGCTGCACAGGTATACTCAACTCTATATTAACAACCATGGTTTTAGAATGGGATGTCCGATAAGCTCAAATAGGAGTGATGGTCAGTTGTCCACAAACATTCGGCTATATAGTGTATATCCATAAAGTTAAGTATTTCCAGACATATTGCTACTTTTAATTCCAGTAGGCCTTTTTAAGGAATATATTCCAAATATTGGTGGATTTCTTAGTGATTCCAATGCCGCATACACACGGTCGGAATTTCCTACATCAAATGTTCGATGTGAGCTTGTTGTCGGAAATTCCGACCGTGTGTAGGCTCCATCAGACATTTGTTGTCGGAATTTCCGACAACAAAAATTTGAGAGCTGGTTCTCAAATTTTCCGACTACAAAATCCGTTGTCGGAAATTCCGATCGTGTGTACAAAATTCCAACACACAAAATTCCACGCATGCTCGGAATCAAGCAGAAGAGCCGCACTGGCTATTGAACTTCATTTTTCTCGGCTCATCGTACGTGTTGTACGTCACCGCGTTCTTGACGTTCGGAATTTCCAACAACATTTGTGCGACCGTGTGTATGCAAGACAAGTTTGAGCCAACATCCGTTGGAAATAAATTCAGGATTTTGTTGTCGGAATGTCCAATCGTGTGTACGCGGCATTAGAGTGTACAAATATTATGAGACAAACAAAACAGTCCAAGAACATAGAACATACCTGAGTGCAGGGCTGCCTGCAAATTCCTGTAGAGCAATATACAGTTCAATATATTGAAGCAGACAATTTGGCTACAGTCTATTAATTAGGGAAATACTAATGCTGTGAGAATCATGGTCCTTGAGGATTGGAATGTTTCTGCCATTGTTCAGAGGTTTCTTGTGCAATCTCAAAAGCTTGTGCAGATTGAAATGCCATAAATATTAATTTGTTGCTTACCCTGTGCAGAGGTAGTTGCTTGGGTGACAAACATACTGAGGCACATGGGATGGATTGAAAGGAGAACATATTAAAAAAGGGTGAGAACCCTAAGCTCAGTTCCATTTCGTATCCATGGTTCATGTGTACTAATAGCAGTTTTGCATTCCTTTAAAATCACTGAAAATCTGTGTATTAATACGAGGCTCCGCATTTCAGGCCTTGAAATCTCAGGAATGCCATGTAAAATGATTACTGGGAAACAATAGACACTGCAACATCTGTTAGCTGGTTCTGTAGAATATTACAGGGGTTAGCTTGCTTTCACTTACAGTTCAGGAACAAGAATACCAGTTAACATTGAGCCGTTTCTTATTTTCTTTTTTTTATAAAAGCACAACCCTTGTTTGCTACTTCCCTTATTTATACCCAAGGTATCTGTAGAACACAATGAGATTTCGTACATTTGGAACTGTTTAGACAATTTGAAGCTTTTCTCAGACTTAATAAAGCTTTGCAGCTTTCAACAACCGGTGTGTGCAGATGTAATTCTTCTCAAAAAGAAACATACAGTAGCTAAAAGAAAAGAGTTTGGGACTTTGAATGAAACGTACAATAGCTGCATGCAGAGAAACACAGGACAGCAGCTGCCGGGTCAATGCACCCTAACATATTATTTTGTTCTAGATGTAATCCCTGACTTTAAATCAATAATTTTAAACCGACTTTTGTTTGTCCCAGCGCATTCTCATACATCCATAATAGGGATGAGCCGAACACCCCCCGGTTCGGTTCGCACCAGAACCCGCGAACGGACCGCAAGTTCGCACGAACGTTAGAACCCCATTGACGTCTATGGGACTCGAACGTTCGAAATCAAAAGTGCTCATTTTAAAGGCTAATTTGCATGGTATTGTCCTAAAAAGGGTTTGGGGACCCGGGTCCTACCCCAGGGGACATGTATCAATGCAAAAAAAACTTTTAAAAACGGCCGTTTTTTCGGGAGCAGTGATTTTAATGATGCTTAAAGTAAAAAAAAAAAAGTGAAATATTCCTTTAAATATCGTACCTGGGGGGTGTCTATAGTATGCCTGTAAAGTGACGCGTGTTTCCCATGTTTAGAACAGTCCCTGCACCAAATGTCATTTTTAAAGGAAAAAATCTCATTTAAAACTGCTTGCGGGTTTAATGTCATGTCGGGTCATGGCAATATGGATGAAAATCAGTGAGACAAACGGCATGGGTACCCCCCAGTCCATTACCAGGCCCTTTGGGTCTTGTATGGATATTAAGGGGAACCCCGCACCCAAATTAAAATAAGGAAAGGTCCCTATATACTCTGAACAGCAGTATACAGGCGGTGCAAACAAGACAGGGACTGTAGGTTTGTTGTTAAGTAGAATCTGTTTGTAATTTTGAACATTTTTAATGTGTTTAGCTCCAGCCAAAAAATCTTTTCTAAGCTTTTTGGAAAACATAGGGAAGGGTTATCACCCCTGTGACATTTGTTTTGCGTCTTTCCTCCTCTTCAGAAGATTTCACCTCACTTTTTTGTCCCAATGAAAAATGTTTTTTGAAAATTTGTGTTTTTTTGTGGAACAAGGATTGGAAAGCATCAGTGGAAAGGAAAAATTGTTTTCCCATATTAACTCTTACAGGAGAGAATTTCCCTTCCTTAGGGGTAGATTTCATCTCACTTCCTGTTGTCTCCTTCCGTTTGCAAGTAGGAGTCGTTTGTAAGTTAGATGTTTGAAAGTAGGGTCCTACCCTATATACTCAGCAGAAATTTGGGCCTTAGGTGTTGCTGTGGCCAAAACACTGTAAGCCCTCACAGGGCCCTGCTGTGAAATATTAGATCAAGAATTGTAATTACATGCCCCTGTTGAACAGGAGCTGAAAAATTAGGCCTTAGGCACTGGTGCTGGTGCCACAACACTGCAACCCCTCACAGACACTCTAGTTGAAACGCAGGAACAAGCCCTGCTGCAAAGTATTGCATCAAAAATTGTAATTACACGCCCCTGTTAGACAGGGGCAGAAAAATTGGGTCTTAGGCACTGGTGCTGGTGCCACAACACTGCAACCCCTCACAGACACTCTAGTTGGAATGCAGGAACAAGCCCTGCTGCAAAGTATTGCATCAAAAATTGTAATTACACGCCCCTGTTAGACAGGGGCAGAAAAATTGGGTCTTAGGCACTGGTGCTGGTGCCACAACACTGCAACCCCTCACAGACACTCTAGTTGGAATGCAGGAACAAGCCCTGCTGCAAAGTATTGCATCAAAAATTGTAATTACACGCCCCTGTTAGACAGGGGCTGAAAAATTGGGTCTTAGGCACTGGTGCTGGTGCCACAACACTGCAACCCCTCACAGACACTCTAGTTGGAATGCAGGAACGAGCCCTGCTGCAAAGTATTACATCAAAAATTGTAATTACACGCCCCTGTTAAACAGGGGCTGAAAAATTGTGCCTTAGGCACTGGTGGTGGCGCCCAGAACCAAAAATGTTCTTACAAGCTATCAGCGTGATGATTGAGGAGGAAGAGGATAATTACTCAGGGATAGTCACTCAGCATCAGCATAGGCAGTCTTTGAAGGGATCTGAGATTTCAAAAAAAATTATTCGGTTACATCTGCATCAGGTGCTTGGTAGCTGGTGGTGATCCAAGACTGATTCATTTTTATGAAGGTCAGCCGATCGACCGAGTCGGTGGACAGACGCACCCTGTGATCGGTTACCACGCCTCCAGCAGCACTGAATGTGCGTTCCGAAAGAACGCTGGATGCAGGACAGGCCAGTAGCTCAATTGCATACTGTGCAAGCTCTGGCCAGTGATCCATCCTCAAGACCCAGTAACCCAGAGGATTTTCGGTGGGAAAGGTGTCCAAGTCTGATCTTGCCCCTAGGTATTCCTGCACCATGTAAAACAGACGCTGGCGATGGTTGCTGGAACCGATCATACCTTGGGGCTGCGGACCAAAAAATTGTCTGAACGCATCGGTCAGACGGCCACCTTCTCCACCGCTCCTTCTTTGACTGACCGAAGCCTCAGCAACACGTTGTCCAGAAACAGGAGTTTGTAACCTCCCAGTCTCTGGGAACGCGTTGCACAGACCTTTCTGCAAGGCCTCCCGAAGATGTTTCATCCTCTGCTCCCTCTGCGATGGCAAGATAAGGTCCGCAACCTTACCCTTGTAACGTGGATCAAGGAGGGTTGCCAGCCAGTATTGGTCCTTCTCCTTGATACCACGAATACGAGGATCCTTACGCAGGCTTTGCAGGATCAGGGAGGCCATGCAGCGTAGGTTTGCTGAGGCATTCGGTCCGGAGTCCTCTGGGTCACTAAGGACAACAACGTCCGCAGCCACCTCCTCCCAGCCACGTACAAGTCCATGTGTTCCTTGGGACTGATCCCTTAAAGACTGCTGATGCTGAGTGCCAGGCTCCACCTCCATACTGACACAATCTTCCTCCTCCTCCTCCTCCTCCTCCTCCTCCTCGTCCTCTTCCTGTGTGATCGGCGGGCACGCAGGAACACTGTCTGGATAAAGGGGGCCTTGAGAGCTAAGGAAGTCCTCCTCTTCCTGCCTCTGTTCTGCCTCAAGTGCCCTGTCCATTATCCCACGCAGCGTGTGCTCCAACAGGTGGACAAGGGGGACAGTGTCACTGATGCATGCACTGTCAGTGCTCACCATCCTCGTGGCCTCCTCGAATGGTGACAGGACAGTGCATGCATCCCTGATCATGGCCCACTGGCGTGGGGAAAAAAAACCAAGGTCCCCTGACCCTGTCCTGGTGCCATAGTCGCACAGGTACTCATTGATGGCCCTCTGCTGCGTGTGCAGCCGCTGCAGCATGGCCAACGTCGAGTTCCACCTGGTGGGCATGTCACAGATTAGGCGGTTCTTGGGCAGGTTAAACTCCTTTTGGAGGTCCGTCAGCCGAGCACTGGCATTATATGACCGGCGGAAATGCACAGAGACTTTCCTGGCCTGCCTCAGGACATCCTGTAAGCCCGGGTACCTGCCCAAGAACCGCTGCACCACCAAGTTAAGGACGTGAGCCAAACAGGGCACATGGGTCAGTTGTCCCTGTCGGAGGGCAGAGAGGAGGTTGGTGCCATTGTCGCAAACCACCATTCCTGCCTTAAGTTGGCGTGGCGTCAACCACCTCTGAACCTGCCCCTGCAGAGCTGACAGAACCTCTGCCCCAGTGTGGCTCCTGTCCCCCAAGCACACCAGCTCAAGCACCGCATGGCATCTTTTGGCCTGCGTACTTGCGTAGCCCCTTGAACGCCTACGGAGCACCGCTGGTTCCGAGGAAGAGGCCATGGAGGAAGAAGAAGAGGAGGGGGTGGAGGAGAGAGGTGTGTCACAATCAGCATTTTGGAGGCGTGGTGGCGGAACAACCTCCAACACTACTGCACCTTGTCCTGCATCCTTCCCAGCTGCCAGCAGAGTCACCCAATGCGCCGTGAAACTTAAGTAACGTCCCTGTCCATGCCTGCTGGACCATGAGTCAGCGGTAATATGCACCTTACCGCTGACCGCCCTGTCCAGCGAGGCATGGACATTGCCTTCCACATGCCGGTAGAGAGCCGGAATCGCCTTCCGTGAGAAAAAGTGGCGTTTGGGTACCTGCCACTGAGGAACCGCACATTCCACAAACTCACGGAAGGGGGCAGAGTCTACCAACTGAAAAGGCAGCAGTTGAAGTGCTAGCAATTTTGCCAAGCTAGCATTCAACCGCTGGGCATGTGGATGGCTGGGAGCAAACTTCTTTCGGCGGTGCAGCAGCTGGGGCAGGGAAATTTGCCTGGTACAATCTGACGTCGGTGTACCCAAAGCAGATTGCCCATAAGTACTTGGCTGTGACACACCTAATTCTACACCTTCATTCCTCTCACTGCAGGTCGCAGAGAGGACTGAAGGTCTAGTGGGGTTGGAAATCTCAGCTGATGAGGAGCAAGGAGAGATCGTCTTTGTTCTTTGGTGTGGGTCTTTTAGATACGCTTGCCAACGAACTGCATGGCAGGTCAACATATGTCTGGTCAAGCATGTGGTACCCAAGCGGGAGATGTTTTGGCCACGCGAGATACGCTTGAGACATATATTGCAAATAGCAGCGGTGCGATCTGATGCACTCGTCTCAAAAAAGGCCCACACCAAAGAACTTTTTGAATAACGCGCAGAGACTGCAGCGCCCTGCACATGTGGAGCTTTGGGGTGTGATGCAGTCAATGTGCTGCCCTTAGGCTGGCCCCTGGAGGGCATCCTGCCTAGTTGGTGATGTGCCACCTCCTCCTCCTCCTCCTCCTCCTCCTCTCTCCTATCAGGCACCCACGTTGAGTCAGTGACCTCATCATCCCCTCCCTCCTCATCACTGGAGCAAACCTGGCAGTATGCTGCAGCAGGGGGAGCATGACTGCCAGATTGCTGTCCTTCTTGGGCACCCCCTCTGTCCGTGCTCATGTTACTGCCTTCATTGAGCTCAGTATCATCATCAGAGCCTTCCAAACGCTGGGCATCCTCCTGGAGCATGTACCCAACACTGTGGTCAAACAGTTCGAGGGAATCCTCAGGAGGACATGGTGGGGCTAGGGAAGGAGTCACTGATGACATTGAGCTGAGGGAAGAGGCCGCTGCTTTGCCAGACAAAGCACCCTGGGCATGGGTGAGAGAGGATGAGGAGGATGAGGACGGCTTGGTCATCCACTCGACCAAGTCTTCCGCATGTTGCGGCTCAACACGGCCAGCTGCCGAAAAAAAGGCCAAGCGTGTCCCATGGCCACGTGCTGATGAGGATGCACCGTCTCCACGACCAGCACTAGACACAGAGCCTGCTTGCCCTCTCTTATTGGCTTGTGACTGTCTGCCTCTCCTTCTTGGCCTTCCAGACATACTAATGGCCTGTAGCTGCACTAAGCTGGGATAGAACACCTGTAATTTTCTTCAGGTAGCTTTATATACTGTAACCAGACAAGCCTGCCTGTCAGTAGGAAGATAACAGGAACGGATCTAGCTGAACACTGTGAGCAGGACGCACTGCACTGAATGTAAATAGCAGGAACGGATCTAGCTAAACACTGTGAGCAGGACGCACTGCACTGAATGTAAATAGCAGGAACGGATCTAGCTGAACACTGTGAGCAGGACGCACTGCACTGAATGTAAATAGCAGGAACGGATCTAGCTAAACACTGTGAGCAGGACGCACTGCACTGAATGTAAATAGCAGGAACGGATCTAGCTGAACACTGTGAGCAGGACGCACTGCACTGAATGTAAATAGCAGGAACGGATCTAGCTGAACACTGTGAGCAGGACGCACTGCACTGAATGTAAATAGCAGGAACGGATCTAGCTGAACACTGTGAGCAGGACGCACTGCACTGAATGTAAATAACAGGAACGGATCTAGCTGAACACTGTGAGCAGGACACACTGTACTAAATGTAAATAGTCTAGCTGCCTGACCGTGGTACTAATAGGATCAAAAAGAACACCTGTAATTTTCTTCAGGTAGCTTTATATACTGTAACCAGACAAGCCTGCCTGTCAGTAGGAAGATAACAGGAACGGATCTAGCTGAACACTGTGAGCAGGACGTACTGCACTAAATGTATATAGCAGGAACGGATCTAGCTGAACACTGTGAGCAGGACGCACTGCACTGAATGTAAATAGCAGGAACGGATCTAGCTGAACACTGTGAGCAGGACGCACTGCACTGAATGTAAATAGCAGGAACGGATCTAGCTGAACACTGTGAGCAGGACGCACTGCACTGAATGTAAATAGCAGGAACGGATCTAGCTGAACACTGTGAGCAGGACGCACTGCACTGAATGTAAATAACAGGAACGGATCTAGCTGAACACTGTGAGCAGGACACACTGTACTAAATGTAAATAGTCTAGCTGCCTGACCGTGGTACTAATAGGATCAAAAAGAACACCTGTAATTTTCTTCAGGTAGCTTTATATACTGTAACCAGACAAGCCTGCCTGTCAGTAGGAAGATAACAGGAACGGATCTAGCTGAACACTGTGAGCAGGACGTACTGCACTAAATGTATATAGCAGGAACGGATCTAGCTGAACACTGTGAGCAGGACGCACTGCACTGAATGTAAATAGCAGGAACGGATCTAGCTGAACACTGTGAGCAGGACGCACTGCACTGAATGTAAATAGCAGGAACGGATCTAGCTGAACACTGTGAGCAGGACGCACTGCACTGAATGTAAACAGCAGGAACGGATGTAGCTAAACACTGTGAGCAGCACGCACTGCACTGAATGTAAATAGCAGGAACGGATCTAGCTGAACACTGTGAGCAGCACGCACTGCACTGAATGTAAATAGCAGGAACGGATCTAGCTGAACACTGTGAGCAGGACGCACTGCACTGAATGTAAATAGCAGGAACGGATCTAGCTGAACACTGTGAGCAGCACGCACTGCACTGAATGTAAATAGCAGGAACGGATCTAGCTGAACACTGTGAGCAGCACGCACTGCACTGAATGTAAATAGCAGGAACGGATCTAGCTGAACACTGTGAGCAGGAAGCACTGTACTGAATGTAAATAGCAGGAACGGATCTAGCTGAACACTGTGAGCAGGACACACTGCACTGAATGTAAATAGTCTAGATAGAAGATAACAGGAACGGATCTAGCTAAACTGAATACAGTGTATATATATATATGCAACACCTGGGATGCATATATATACACAATACACTGTAAGTGCAGCTAACTGACTGACTGTTCTGCCTAATCTATCTAACTCAAATCAAATGACACTGTCTCTCTCTCTCTCTATCGCTCAGCACACCGGAACACACACTACACAGGGCCGCCGTGCAGGCGGCCTTATATAGTGTGGGGTGTGTACTAAATCCCCTGAGCCATAATTGGCCAAAGCCACCCTGGCTTTGGCCAATTACAGCTCTCTCTACTGACGGCGCTGTGATTGGCCAAGCATGCGGGTCATAGTGCATGCTTGGCCAATCATCAGCCAGCAATGCACTGCGATGCCGCAGTGAATTATGGGCCGTGACGCGCCACACGAATTTGGCGCGAACGGCCCATATCGTTCGCAATTCGACGGACGGTCGAACAGCCGATGTTCGAGTCGAACATGGGTTCGACTCGAACACGAAGCTCATCCCTAATCCATAATATAAAGTAAATTAAAAATCCAACATGTACATTGGGAACCCTTTTGGTCACAGCAGGTGTGCAGACCCTGGACTTCAGTATCTCAACAGTTACTGATGGATATAAATATGCTCAAGCAGTTTACCTCTTCAGCGGCTAACAAAAACTGTAATTACAGGTTTGGGTGGAACGACCTATTAAAGTAACTTTTTAACTATAGAAGTTTAGAAGTTGGTTAGGAAACCTGTACTTTTAAATGAAGAGAATCAGCTCTCCTGCTGCTTAGCACTACTCCAATTCTGGTAAATCACTCCCTGAAGTCTGCTGGGAAACTGACACAGCTCAGAGTGTTGATCTGGATCCCCTGCAGCTCCCACTGGTTTCTCCTACTGACATCATTACAGGACATGGTAGGGATGTGGGCGTGACCTTTGTTCCTTTTAGGTTAAGTACAAAAATATTATATCTAAGGTGACTGGACACTGGCAAAAACTTTTGCTAGAGCTGCTCCTAGAGTGTGCCCAATAAACCATGAGGCCCCTGTCCTTAGGTGATTGCCCTAAGTATTTCTTTTAAACCATTGATTTTTTTTTTTTTCATTTGACTCTATCAACATCTGACTTTTTATTGTGCTACCAAGCAGTCTCTGGATCAGTTACCCTTGGTGTGTACTTTGGGGACTGTATCCAGAACCCACTCTGTGCCGGCTGTAATGTTTGCTTTAGGCACTGGATCCACGCATTAAACACTCATCTTGGCATGTTGTAAGTGCAATATGTGAAGTTAGCTGCAGGGTGCTGTACAGGTTCAGGGCTGTGGTCCATTTCAATGGTTTCCAGACCCTGAAGACCCCTTCAGGGTAATGCCCATCGTGACAGGCAAAACCTGGACCTTATTATGGTTCAGCATCGTGTATAAGGTAAGACAAGATTTCCCTGTATTTGGACTCTGATTCCAGCTCGATGCTTGGTCTGTTGAACATGCTTCTAAGTAACATCTTCTGTGCATGCCTTTTGATGGTGTATTCCTTGAAACGTTCATCAAGGAAGTTAATGTAGGTAAGATACTGTTCCCTCCCTGACATGGTGGATCTCCATTCCTGCCCTGGAATTGAGGAAGTTGTTCCTTCACAAGACCTGGAAGATGGACAAATGCGAGTCATACAAGCTGAGGCAGAGTTTAAAACTCTTTACATGCTCAGGGGACATGGTCCCCACAGGAGTCACAACTACCCATCAACATTCAAGATTTAAGAGCCATCAAGACTGTCTCTACAACATTGGACCTACCTTCTACAAAGTCACCCGATCAGAGTACAATCGAACTATGTCAAAGCAGTGGCCTACATAAATCTTTATGGGGGCACCAGAAGTATAGCAGTTCGTAGAGAAACAAGTCTAATACTATCATGGACAGAATCTTACATTCCAGCTCTCGATGGAGTTTACATTCTGGGAGGTGGACAATTGGCAGGCAGATTTTTCTAAACCATCAATATTTGGACCTGGGAAAATGGCCTCTGTACCCCGAGACCTTTCAAATGCGGGGCAAACCAGATGTAGACATCCTAGCCTCCAGATTCAACAAGCGGAACAAATTCAAAAGACACTCAGACTTCTGGTGGCTAACCCTTGACCTCTTCCAAACAGGCCAGACTTACTAGCCCAAGACTCGCTCGTTAACCCTGCTTCTCAGTTACTGGCTTTAATTGCATGGTTGTTGAAACCCAAGTTCTAAATGATAGGGACATATTTGACTCAGTCATTTCTACTTTGCTTAAAGCTAGGAAATCCAACTCTCACAAGATTTACTATTGCATTCTTTGCATGATGGGAGCACAGAATACTCTGTCACTCGTATTCTCCTTCAGTCTGGTCATGACCAGCATCTGGCTCTAATGCCGCGTACACACGGTCGGACTTTCTATCCTACTTGGTTCGGCACACTTTCTGACGGACTTTGTCCGCCAGGTGCGCCGGACTTTAAAATGGACATACTTGCCCACACACGACCGGACTTTGCGGCGGGCTAAGTCCGCCCGTCTTTCCGACGGACTTTCGCCGGAGTTACGGCGGACTTTCAGAATGAACGGACTTGCCCACACACGGACAAGTCCGTTCATTTTGAACGTGACTCAGGTGCGACGGGACTAGAAAAGGTTGTCAATCTTGCCGCTTTTATCGGCGAGATTGACACCTTACGAGGCCCGTCGCGGGGCATACCAGGCCCTTAGGTCTGGTATGGATTATAAGGGGAACCCCCTACGCCGAAAAAACGGCTTGGGGTCCCCCCTAAAATCCGTACCAGACCCCGATCTGAGCACGCAGCCTGGCCGGTCAGGAAAAGGGGTGGGGACGAGCGAGCGCCCCCCCTCCTGAACCGTACCAGGCCGCATGCCCTCAACATGGGGGGTGGGTGCTTTTGGGGGAGGGGGGCGCCCTGCGGGGCCCCCCCACCCCAAAGCACCTTGTCCCCATGTTGATGAGGACAAGGACCTCTTCCCGACAACCCTGGCCATCGGTTGTCGGGGTCTGCGGGCGGGGGGCTTATCGGAATCCGGGAGCCCCCTATAAGAGGGCCCCCAGATCCCAGGCCCCCACCCTATGTGAATAAGTATGGGGTACATGGTACCCCTACCCATTCACCCAGGGAAAAAGTGTAAAAAAACACTACACAGGTTTTTAAAATATTTTATTAAACAGCTCGGGGGGGTCTTCCTCTGGCTTCGGGGGTCCCTCCGGTTCATCTTCTCCCGGCGTCCGGTTGGTTCTTCTCCGCTCTCTTCTCCCGGTGTTCCAGTTCTTTGGCTGGCTCCTCCGCTGTCTTCAGGTAGCTCTCTTGCCAGCAGAGGTCCGGACTTCTGGGCTTCTTGTCTTCTCTTCTCCAGATGTTGACACGACGCTCTCTCCGGCTGGACTGCTCTCTGAGGGCTGCGTTGTGACTTATATAGGCGGAGACCCCGCCCCCTTTTGATGTCACAGTCCCTGGGCATGCTGGGACTGTGACGTTTTAGGGGGTGTGGTCACTGGGTGATGTTGACCACGCCCCCTAAAACGTCACAGTCCCAGCATGCCCAGGGACTGTGACATCAAAAGGGGGCGCCTATATAAGTCACAACACAGCCCTCAGAGAGCA
Source organism: Lithobates clamitans (assembly GCA_037952925.1). NCBI lineage: Eukaryota > Metazoa > Chordata > Amphibia > Anura > Ranidae > Lithobates > Lithobates clamitans. The sequence goes on along the minus strand of JBBGZY010001129.1, from coordinate 3,720,411 downwards.
GTCCAGCCGGAGAGAGCGTCGTGTCAACATCTGGAGAAGAGAAGAGAAGCCCAGAAGACAAGAAGCCCAGAAGTCCGGACCTCTGCTGGCAAGAGAGCTACCTGAAGACAGCGGAGGAGCCGGCCGAAGAACTGGAACACCGGGAGAAGAGAGCGGAGAAGAACTAACCGGACGCCAAGAAAAGATGAACCGGAGGGACCCCCGAAGCCGCAGGAAAACTACCCCCCGGAGCTGTTTAATAAAGTATTTTAAAAACCTGTGTAGTGTTTTATTTACACTTTTTCCCTGAGTGAATGGGTAGGGGTACCATGTACCCCATACTCATTCACATAGGGTGGGGGGCCAGGATCTGGGGGCCCTCTTATAGGGGGCTCCCGGATTCCGATAAGCCCCCGCCCGCAGACCCCGACAACCAACGGCCAGGGTTGTCAGGAAGAGGCCCTTGTCCTTATCAACATGGGGACAAGGTGCTTTGGGGTGGGGGCGCCCCCCTCCCCCAAAGCACCCACCCCCCATGTTAAGGGCATGCGGCCTTGTATGGTTCAGGAGGGGGGGCGCTCGCTCGTCCCCACCCCCTTTCCTGACCGGCCAGGCTGCGTGCTCGGATCGGGGTCTGGTATGGATTTTAGGGGGGACCCCTACGCCGTTTTTTCGGCGTAGGGGTTTCCCTTTATAATCCAGACCTAAGGGCCTGGTATGCCCCGCGCTCTCCGCAATAGGAAAATTTGTTTTTCCTATTGCAGCGAGCACGAAATGCAATACCCTGCCCTTGCGTCGTATCTGGTCCGTTGGACCAGCATACACACGAGCGGGCTTTCTGTCGGACCAGCACACAGACGAGCGTACTTTCCGCCTGAAACTGAGTCCGACGGAAAGATTTAAAACATGTTTCAAATCTAGGTCTGGCGGGCTTTTGGGAAAAAGTCCACCGGAAAAGTCCGCCGGCGGCTACACACGGGCGGATTGTCCGGCACACTCTGGTCCGCTGCACCAAGTATGCCGGAAAGTCCGACCGTTGCTCATGCAATTCCCCCAATTTGTCCTCCTATGGTATCTCAAACTGGTACTCTGTTCTTCAGAGACCCACCTTTAAAGGATTAAAGGCATTCCTTTGGAAGACCTCACCTTTAAGGTTGCCTTCTTATCTGCATGTTTCTGAGTTAGCAGCTGTCTCTTGCAAAAAGCCTTTTCTTGTTTTGAGCAAGGACAAGATGGTTTTGACATCAAAACCTTCCTTTTTGCCTAAGGTGGTCTCCTCTCTTCCCCAAAACATTAGGAAATTGACCTACATTGCCTGGATGTGCTGCTGTTGGTCTACCTGAAAGCTACAATCTCTATCTGTAAGACTGAGTCCCTCTTTTTCTTGCCTGTGGTCCCTCGTAAAGGACACCCTGCCTCCAGCTCCACCATTGCCACATGGATCAGACAGCCAAGGCCTTTCTGGGGCCTACACCCTTAACCACTTGCGATAGCAAAATGACAGCTACAGCGCGGTTGGCCAGTTCTGGGAGGGTATCATATGACATCCTCCAGTCATCACGCTTACTGCTGCGAGCGGGCAGCGCATTCTATGATTGGGGTAAAAAGCCAATTACAGCTACTCTTTACCACATGATCAACTAAGAAACAGGTATTTTTTTTCAACATGTAATTTTTTTATTTGTTTAGCAAAAATTAAAAAAGCCAGTGGTGATTAAATACATCCAAAAGAAAGATCTGTCTTAAAGAAAAATTATAACAATTTCATGTGTGTACAGTGTTGCATGACCACGCAATTGTCATTCAAAGTGAGACACCAATGAAAGCTGAAAATTGGCCTGAGCAGGAAGGGGGTAAACGTGCCCAGTAGGCAAGTGGTTAAGGAAAAGGTACCTACCTTTCTTAATCGTGCATCACGGGACACAGAGCCACAGTAATTACTATGTGGGTTATAGGCCACCTTCAGGTGATGGACACTGGCACGCCCTAAGATAAAAAGCCCACTCCCTATATAACCCCTCCCACTACTGAGAGTACCTCAGTTTTTTCGCCAGTGTCTTAGGTGTTGGTCACGAGTAAAGACGTGCTGTGCTGAGCTCCACTGGAGCAATCCTTGCTGGGGCAGGCTATGCAGCCGGATCCATTAAAAGTGTCTTTTTAGGCCGAATTGAATGGTACCAAGGCCTTGTGCCAGAAGAAATGAGGTTTAGCCTATAACGCTTCTCTTTCTAGAGAGCTAGACCCTGGGATCCAGTACTTTTGGTTTTTTCAGCCTTAAGTTTTTTCTGGCGGGGTGTTTTATGGGTCCAGGAGTGCAGATCCCCTGATAAAAAGGGCCCCAGTTCCTGAAGGTTTTTTAAATGGAGCCCACCGTGAGAGGTGAAGATTAGGTCTTTTGGTTTTACCACATTAAACCCTGCGGCGGGAAAGGTAAGTGGAGATTTCTAAGGATTTTTTAAAGTTTCTTATGAATTGTCTCCTTTGAAAAGTAAATGTTGTCATGCCTAAACATCACCACTGGGGGCTGTATAGAGCACGTACCTCGTCATGCTTTCCTACGCTGTGTCACGCTGTCTAAGTAGAAGCTGCAGATTCCTCCGGCGAGCAGCCCTAGAACTCCAGTAAGATTGGGGGGGGGGATTTTCTTACAAAAACAACCCCATCTGGACAAAGCACTCCCCCTTCTCCCTGGATAGGGGGAGGCCAGTACGGTCGGTGATGACACTCCATTTTTTACCGCCCCTGCATGGTGGTTGGATTACCACCTCGACATCCCCCCCACACACACACACACACACACACGTGTCAATCTCGCCAGATCGGAGGCCTGCGGCCGTGCAGGAAAACGCTCTTTTTGAAAAGAGGAAGGGCACGATGTGACAGAGGGGGCGGGGCATAGCATGGCATTGGTGTGCAGCAAATCCCAGTGCAGGAGTAGGTTTTAAAAGCTCCATTATTTGCTGGCTACAGCTGTCGGAGGGACACAAGAGCAAAAAGGGGCATGTAAGAGGTTGGTGACACAGGCATTCCTTTGACACATTTACTAAAAGCATCAGGCTGAGCATTAATAGCAGCGGCAGTTACTGGACTATTGCTCAAGCAGTGAATGCGATTTCTTCTGGTAGTTCCTCTGCATTTGTGCATGGGGCTGTGGTAAGAAGGTGGGGTGAAAACACCCCAAAAAAGGGCTCAAGAGGGACTCCTTCAAGCTCAAAAAAGCCTAAAATCAGCTCTAAAATGGCATCCTCCCCCGAGAGATCTGAAGTGACTGGTCAGAGCGAGCCATCAGGGACATCAGGTGGTGCAACTGTTTCCAACACTGCAGCCCGTCTATGTTACTGAAGAAATGTTTTCCTTAACCATATTAGGATTGGAGCAGAGGTTAGTGGCTTTAATCGCATCCCAGAGTGGGACTGAGCGTGATAGGTCCCCTTCCGTTACCCAGGACCCTCAAACCGGGAGATGATAAATTTTTCTCAGGGGACTGGGAAGAGGCCGATGACTCCTCTTCTGGGGGGTCAAATGAGGAAGGATCAGGTTTACAATCTGAAAGATTGATGGTACAATCTCTTAATGAATTGGTCCGCTCCACATTTATGCTACCCTTAACTGAGTCGGTTGATAAACCTACTTCTTCTTTGGGTTCACTAAAGCCTCCCCAAGCCAGTGGTGTATTTAGGTTTTGTGCTGCCCTAGGCCTGACTGCGCTTGCGCACCCCCTAATTTAAATATGACCCACCCCTTCCTGTCAAGGCCACACCCCTTCCTTTTTAAGATCCGCCCTGTCATCTTCATTGGAGGAGGACAGAGGGACACCACAGGAGGAGGACAGAGAGGCATGCGGCATCTTTTCATTTGGGGGGTAAGCGGAGGGGAGGATCAGACCCCCCACTAGCACATATCCTCTCCCCTCCCAAAGCACCCAGCAAATATCCCCTTACCCCCCTCCCCTCATCCATGTGTGCACCTGTTATCTGCCCCCTTCCCGGTTACTGTGTCCCCCTCCACTGTAAACTATACACAGACCTCAGAGCAGCAGCGTGGCTCTTGCACTGAAGTTGTGTCCCTCCTCTGTGGCTCCTTCTCCTGGCTGTATACACTAGAACATTGGAGCAGAGAAGGAGGAGGAGCTGAGGAGTGTGTGTGGCTGACAGTGGGGAGAGAGGTGGCGGCTGCTACGGAAAGCCGATTGCCGCTTGTGGGACCCTAGGTGGCAGATGTCCTGGGTGCCCACACTAGCGCACTCTGGCTGCCAGTTACCGAAGATCAGTGCCGGAAATTGTTGTGGGCTCCGGGACAGTGGCGTCACTAGGTTTGGTGTCACCTGGAGCTGTAAAAATTGTGTCATCCCCCCTTAATTTTTTGACTGGAGGCCCAGCATTGGAGCTTATTGTGGCGGTCAACAAGGCCTAGAGGATATCAGGTAAGGCACTTCCTAATGGCTCAGTCCCTGGGAACAGTAATGGATAATGGCCAACAGGCTCTCCTACCAGACCCGGTGAAACCGCAACAGTGATCCCTCCGGCTGGACGTTCGCTCACTCTGGGTTGCCCAGGCTGACTCTAGTCAGTAGTGAAGCTTTATCTTTCTCCCTCTCTGATGGTGCGGGTACAGCGTGGCTCTCTCTTTGGTGGTGCGGGAACAGTGTGGCTGGCACTTTGGTGGTGCGGGTACAGCGTGGCTCTCTGGTGGTGCGGGTAAAGTGTGGCTCTCTGGTGGTGCGGGTAAAGCGTGGCTTTCTGGTGGTGCGGGTAAAGCGTGGCTCTCTGGTCGTGCGAGTACAGCGTGGCTCTCTGGTGGTGTGGGTACAGCGTGGCTCTCTGGTGGTGCGGGTACAGTGTGGCTCTCTGGTGGTGCGGGTACAGCGTGGCTCTCTGGTGGTGGGGGTACAGCGTGGCTCTCTGGTGGTGCGGGTACAGCGTGGCTCTCTGGTCGTGCGGGTATAGCATGGTTCTCTGGTGGTGCGGGTACAGTGTGGCTCTCTGGTGGTGCGGTTACAGCGTGGCTCTCTGGTGGTGTGGGTACAGCATGGCTCTCTGGTGGTGTGGGTACAGCATGGCTCTCTGGTGGTGCGGGTACAGCATGACTCTCTGGTGGTGCAGGTACAGCGTGACTCTCTGGTGGTGCGGGTACAGCGTGGCTCTCTGGTGGTGCGGGTATAGCGTGGCTCCCTCTCTGGCTTCCCCCAGCACAGTACTCTCTTTTTCTCCTCTAACACCCCCCCTCAGCAGAGTGCATGCATGCTGGGGGCTGTAGCATGATGTCTGTGGACACACTGGGGCTGTCACTCTTCATGATGCCCCCCGGAGTCTTCTGAGTGGCCCTCTGCTATGGCCAATTATGGGGTGAGAAACAGCGGTCAGGAAGCTGGTTGGCGGCGTGGTGAAACCAATTAGAGCCGCTCTCTCTCTCTTCTCCCTTCGGCTGACAGAAAGGGGAGGAGGGGCGAGCGGGGGAGATACACAGACAGCCCGCATCTCTCCTCTCCCTGTCACAGCGCTGCTGCTCCATTTACCAGAGAACTCGGCAACAGCAGAGAACTCCCCAGCTCAGGCTGCAGACTTTTAATACATGGACACTTACCTGTCCCAGGGTCCAGTGATGTCGGCAGGGGACGCCGAGAACCCGCTCGGTTCTCGGCAGCTGCCGCCGCCATCCTAGGTGAGGGAATCAGGAAGTGTAGCGTTGCGGCTTCACTTCCCGGTTCCCTACTGCGCATGCGCAAGTCATGCTGCGCGTCCCTAGTGTTTCCCACTCTCTCCTGGGAGCTGTGTGTTCCCAGCTGACAGCGCGGTGGGGATGGGAAGAGGCATAGACTCCCATGGGAGTCTATGCCGGAAGTGGGTGCAAATACCTGTCTTAGGTATCTGCACCCCCCTCCCCCCTGAAAGGTGCCAAATGTGACACCGGAGGGGGGGAGGGTTCCGAAAAGCGGACGTTTCATTTTTGTGTGGAACTCCGCTTTAACAAGATTACTAACGGGTGACCCCGTAAAGTTTCTGTTGAAGAGGGGTATACATGAGATTCCTCAACCGGTTTCGCGGTAAAGACCGCTTCTTCAGGAGTGTGGTCTATAAAACAATTAATATTTTTATAGCAATGTGAAGAATGAGAAAAATACAGCAAAATGATGTTAAAACAACATGATACATTAAATTATATCAAAGTAGAAGACTAGCTCACCCACTCAGACGGAATCAGTAAAACGACAGGACCCAAACAAATCCCCCCACGGCGGAGACATGGGGGATTGAAGAAACATAATCTGATTGATGAATAAAGAATAAAAATATGGAAACTACAGATGTTTTGGGGTGCACACCCAGGTGAGATAGGGTAGTGGTCAGAGTGATGGGGCTAAAATGGTGATGGCATGAGAATGCATGGGAGGGGGGGGGGAGGGGGAGGGGGTTTTAGTGGGGAAGGGGAAAGGGAGGGTGAAGAAGAGGAGGGGGGGGAATAGGAGGGGTGTGTAGGAGTGAAAGAGTAGGGAGGGGAAGGAAGGAAGGGAAGATGGGAACAGACAGGGAAGGGAGAGAGATGAAGGGGAGGGAAAAGAACAAGAAAAACGAGGGGAGAAAAAGAGGGGGGGGAGGGGAAAGAAAAGGGGGGGTTTTAAGGAGAAAAGAAAAAAAAGGGGAGGGGGGAGGAGAGGGGAGAAGAAGTGCCACAAGAAATCCACAAGACATCCAATTGATCAAAAGGATAACACTTGGTAAAAACATATAAGGACGCTAAAACTCACCAGGTAATTAGCTGACCAATTGTACATGCATGGGCCCAATATATCAAAGTACGGTGTGTAACAGCAACGATGAAATAAAGGTTACTCCCGGAGTCAAACAAAAGACACTTTAAGTTAGGGATACAGCAGAGCTGAAGCTTGATATATAAAGTCCTAAAATTACATAATAGTCTGTAAAATACAATGGTAGATAAGATCAAAACGCTGAAGGTTAGGAGCCAGGAGGGATGAAGAGGGGGGGGGACAGGAGAGGGAAGGAGGGGGAATGCGAAAGATACAGGAGATAGTAAAGAGAGGCACATCCCTGCACCACTCATAGGAGCACACCAACCTTCAGATGAGATGATCTATCGTAACAGCCCAGCATGGAGACTCTGTTCAAGCTCACACAGCGGTCTGCCATGGACCGCTATAAGAGCTCCCCAACCCAGACAGCGGCAGGTCAGCCGCCATGGGAGGCGTCTGATATCACCCGGTATGTTTACCCGCATTGCACAGGTGCACGATACTGTGCTACTGCGCAAGCGCGCGCTGATGCAATCTGAGGACCGGAGGATCCAGGACATTAGAGTGCAAGCAGGGATAATTCCTGCCAGGGTAAACACGTGTCCGCCAGGGGGAAGAATGATCGCTGAGGGAAGGGGCACAGCAAATCTTCTTTACAGCAAAACATTGTACTATGGAATAGAAAAAACATAATAAAGAACTATAAGTGATGGATGTATAAACTTCTGGGAATATACCACCCAGAACGTCACCAATCCTAACACAAGTATTCGGTTCAATCACATAGGGTAAGGGACTATAGGCAATCACGACAATAATTGAGGTATCAAATCTCACTCAATTCCCATAGTATTGGTGATGAAGGGTAGGTATGGGAATGAGGGGAGGGGAAAGGGAGGGAAGGAGAGGGGAAGGAAAAGAAGGGGGGGATGAAACTGGCTGAAGCAGTTCACAAAAAAGATTTGTACGACACCATCTCGTTGAGGCCGGGGGAAAGAGTGCCATTGAGCTGTTCTATCCATAAAGTTTCCCTCTGCAGGATTATACGGTCCCAATCTCGCCCCCTGGGGTTAGGTTGCACCACCTCAAGGACTGAAAATTGAATAACAGAATTATCATATCTATGGTAGAGTCCAATATGTCTGCCAATCGTGGTCAGTTTACCACTTTTGGAATAATAGAGGCGGTCATCAATCCTCTGCCTGAGTTCTCGAATGGTCTTTCCAACGTAAAAGGCCTTGCAGGTACATAACATCAAATAAATAACACCTCTGGTGCCACAGTCTGCGAAAGTCCGTGGGGTAAAGAGTTCCCCATTGGGTAAAACAAACTGTTTACCCTCGCGACCAGGGACAGCGGGGACAGTCACCACATCTAATAGTGCCGTTAGGTCCTCTCCTAGGGGGCTTGGCAGATGTATAATGACTAGAGGTCAGTTGGTCACGCAAGGAACATGCCCTGAGGAACACCAGTTCAGGGGCAGGCCGCACATGTTTACCCAGGGTATGGTGCTCAGCGAGTAGGTGCCAGTTGTTAGATAGGATAGTTTGAAGTACATTGTGGTGTGCTTAGTATGTAGTAATAAACCTAACGGGGTCGTTGGAAGAGGGGGGTTTTGGACGGTTGAATAGTAGGGAGTTTCTAAGATTAGTGGGAGAGTATCCTCGCAGTAAGGGTCGTTCACGTAACGCCTTGGCCTGAATCCTAAAATCACTTTCGAGCGTGCAGTTTCTGCGTAACGGCAGGTATTGTGCGTAAGGTATACTGCGCACCAGTGATCTGGGGTGAGCACTGGTGCCATATAATAGAGTACTGCCAGCCGTGGGCTTACGGTAAACACCAGTACCCAGGGTGCTGTCTTGTTGTTTGATGATATTAAGATCTAGAAATGAAATCTGATCAGTGTCAATTTTGAAGGTAAATTTGAGGTTGAGGTCATTGTCATCCAACTCGTGGAGGAAGTCCAAAATTTTGTCCTTCAAACCCAGTCCATACCAAGAATAGATCATCTATAAAACGAAAGCACAGCAGGGTGTCGTCAAGAAAATCTGCGTACCTATCATCCCAGTGGACGTACCTCTCCCAACCCCCTAGGTAAAGATTTGCATAAGCTGGAGCGCATGATGTCCCCATGGCAACACCTTGGATCTGTAAAAACAACTGGTCGTTGAAGATGAAGTAATTTTTCGTTAGAATGAACTGTAATAATGCAAGAACAAAATGATTAAGAGGCCATGTGGTGGTATCTTGCTCGAAAAGAAAGGAACAGCCGTCCGTACGCCCTGCTCAAAATGCATCAACGAACACTAGCGTTGTCAGTTAAGGAACCCATCCCCGAAACTATGGATCTTCCTGGGGGGTCTGGACATTTTTGTGAGTTTTGGGGAGGGAATAAAAGGTGGAAACACGAGGGAACTTGGGGACCAGGAACTCGAGAGTATCCTTGTCAATGAGGCCTGTGAGGAAGGCCTCAGTGCAAAGGATCTGGAGTTCCTGGGCAAAGGACGACACATGGGATTGAGTGATGGGTTGATACCAATTATGATTGTTGAGAATGGTAAAACACATAGATTGGCATTGATTATGCGTCATTAGGACGATGTTCCTGCCTTTATCTCACTGTTTGATGAGGACATCAGAACGCCTCTGCAAAGATTTAAGTGCTTTAATTTGACTATGATCAAGATTAGAGGAGTATTAAAGTCAGGCCATTGTTGTTTTTTAAGGTCTCTAATGGTGGCTTGAAGAAATGCCCAAATCTCCGGGCAAGTGTTTAGGTCTGGGAATCAATGTGACCGTAGTTGAAAGGATTTAGATAGTGATACATTATTAGAAGTAACAGTGTGACCAGATGCATTGGAGTGAGTGCTCTGTGAAAGAGACTGTTGGGAAAGATGGTGGCTTCATTCAAGGCCGTTCCTTATGATCAGTTTCATTCGAGACTGCTGCAAAACAGTAACCTATCGAATTGGAACAAGAAGGTCCAAGCTCTAGATTTCCCAATGTGCTTGTCTCCAAAGGTGCGCCAGAGCCTCAGTTGGTGGTTGATAACCAAGAATCAAGAACCAAGAATCAGAAAGGAAAATCCTTCCTACCAGTTACCTGGACGGTGGTAACAACAGATGCCAGCCTTTCGGGTTGGGGAGCAGTCCTGGAAGAGGCGACTGCCCAAGGGAAATGGTCCAGGTCAGAAATGACCCTGCCCATCAATATTCTAGAGATTCAGGCAGTGCGCTTGGCACTGAGAGCCTGGATGTTCAGATTACGGAATTGTCCTGTCTGGATCCAATCCGACAATGCCACAGCAGTGGCCTATATCAATCACCAAGGGGGCATGAGAAGTTGTGCGGCCCAGAGAGAGGTGAATCATATCCTAACTTGGGCAGAAAACAATATACCTTGCCTGTCAGCAGTCTTCATTCCAGGAATAGAGAATTGACAGGCAGACTACTTGAGTCGCCAGCAGTTGTTCCCGGGAGAATGGTCTTATCACCCCGATATCTTCCTGACAATATGTCAAAGATGGGGGATTCCGGACGTAGATTTGTTTGCGTCCAGGTTCAACAACAAGATCGACAACTTTGTGTCAAGAACAAAAGATCTGCTAGCTTGCGTAACAGATGCCTTGGTATTCCCGTGGAATCAGTTTTCACTGATTTATGCATTCCCTCCTGTTCTGCTGCTTCCCTGACTTGTTCGCAGAATCAAGCAGGAAGGGAAGTCAGTGATTCTTGTGGCCCAGGAGATCTTGTTTTGCAGAGATCATAAAGATGGCAGTAGGGGACCTATGGACTGGACCCTACCACCACGTCCGGACCTTCTCTCGCAAGGTCCGGTATTCCATCCTACCTTACAAACGCTAAATTTAATGGTTTGGCTATTGAGACCCACATTCTGAAGAAGCGCGGGCTGTAAGGTTCAGTGCTATCTACCTTGGTTAATGCAAGGAAGCCAGCCTCCAGAATCATATACTATAGAGTCTGGAAGGCATATGTCTCCTGGTGTGAATCCAGGGGTTGACACCCCAGGAAGTATGTCATAGGTAGTATCCTTGACTCTCTGCAAATGGGGTTAGAAATTAAGCTGGCCTTGAGTACTATCAAAGGCCAGGTCTCGGCCTTATCGGTATTATTTCAGCGACCACTTGCTTCGCATTCTTTGATTCGTAGCTTTATTCAGGGGGTAATGCGGCTTAATCCTCCAGTTAGGTCACCCCTGAACCCTTGGGACTTGAATTTAGTTCTGTCAGCTTTACAGAAACAGCCTTTTGAGCCAATACGACATATTCCCTTGGTCCTTTTGACAAGGAAACTAGTTTTTCTGGTAGCCATATCTTCTGCAAGAAGAGTATCAGAGTTGGCTGCTCTTTCTTGTAAAGAGCTATATTTAATTATTCATAAGGATAAGGTAGTATTGCGTCCCCATCATAACTTTCTTCCGAAGGTAGTGTCAAGTTTTCATTTAAACCAGGATATTGTTCTACCTTAATTTTTTCCAGAACCCGGTTTTACGGAAGAAAAGTCACTACATTCTCTTGATGTAGTGAGAGCAAAGTCTACTTGAAGGTGACTGCTCAGATTCGAAAAACAGATGTTTTGTTTGTGTGGCTTGAAAGTCCTAAAAGAGCACAGGCAGCATTGAAATCTACTATTTCTAAATGGATTTGACAAGTAATTGTTCAAGCTTATGGTTTAAAGAGGAACATTCCACCTTTTCAAATCAAAGCGCACTGCACAAGGGCTGTTAGTGCTTCATGGGCAGTGCATCACCAGGCCTCCATGGCTCAAATCTGCAAGGCCACAACTTGGTCTTCAGTCCATACATTTACCAGATTCTATCAGGCAGATGTAAAAAAAATCATGAGGCTATTGCCTTTGGGCGCAATGTGCTGCAAGCTGCAGTATAAATCCTTTAATCTCATGGTGCCCTAATTTTGTTGTGTCTCCCTCCCTTCAGTTGACATTGCTCTGGGACATCCCACATAGTAATTACTATGGTTCTGTGTCTCGTGATGTACGATTAAGAAAATAGGATTTTTATAACAGCTTACCTATAAAAATCCTTTTCTTTGAAGTACATCACGGGACACAGAGGTCCCTCCCTTCTTTCTGGTATACACGTGTATTGCTTTGCTACAAAAACTGAGGTACTCCCATTAGTGGGAGGGGTTATATAGGGAGTGGACTTCCTGTCTTAGGGTGTGCCAGTGTCCATCACCTGGAGGTGGCCTATAACCCACATAGTAATTACTATGGCTCTGTGTCCCGTGATGTACTCCAAAGAAAAGGATTTTACAGGTAAGCTGTTATAAAAAAAACTATTTTTCCCATCAGAGCTGTTCGTATCTCCTGGGCTTTTCAGTATCACTTACCTGTAAATTCCTTATCGTACACTGAGGAACGTGTGATATAATTTTTCATTCTTAAACATTTTGGATGTTCACAACTGAGGAGTGGGTAAAAGCCACTAAAAATGTGGAATCAAACTACAATGGGAGGAGAAGGAATCAACATCTGAACAAGGGATTTCTGGAGAAGAGTCAACCAATATAGGGAATGCCATTTCCAAGGGAATGACCCAGGAGGATTAATCCGATGCACCAGACCAAGACAGATAATCCCAGAGGAGGAAACTAGAGCCTGCAGGAGCAACGGGCAAAAGGTAAACAACACAGGGTTCTCTCTGACGGCAGCGATGTACCATTTTTTTCTCCCAAACCAGCACATTGCTTAGTAAAATCAGCACACACTACACATGCTAAACTTCGCGAGGCACACATTTAAACCCCTTCCCAGCAGTGTCATTAGTACAGTGACAGTGCATAATATTAGCACTGATTACTGTATTAGTGTTACTGGTTAGGTCAATGTCAGTTAATCAGTTCCCTTCCCGCATCAGTTAGTGTCAGATATGCCTGTCGCACTATTGCAGTCCCATTATAAGTTGCTGATCACTGCCATTAGTAGTATAAAAAATAAAAGTTCCAATATATACTGTATACACCATAGTTTTCAAACACTAACATTTTTGGAAATCAATCAATATACACTTATTGGGATTGGGACATGTAGCAGAATACATTTTGGCCAACATTTATGAAGAAATTCGATTTTTTTTTATTGGATATACAGTGGGGCAAAAAAGTATTTAGTCAGTCACCAATTGTGCAAGTTCTCCCACTTAAAAAGATGAGAGAGGCCTGTAATTGTCGTCATAGGTATACCTCAACTATGAGAGACAAAATGTGGAAACAAATCCAGAAATTTCTTTGCAAAGTATGGTGGAAAATAAGTATTTGTTCACCTACTAACAAGCAAGATTTCTGGCTCTCACAGACCTGTATCTTCTTCTTTAAGAGGCTCCTCTGTCCTCCACTCATTACCTGTATTAATGGCACCTATTTGAACTTGTTATCAGTATAAAAGACACCTGTCCACTACCTCAAACAGTCACACTCCAAACTCCACTATGGTGAAGAGCAAAGACCTGTCGAAAGACACCAGAAACAAAATTGTAGACCTGCACCAGGCTGCAGGGGCGTCACTAGGGGGGGGCTAGAGGGGGCCATGGCCCCCCCAACATTATACTGTGCCCCCCTATGTGCCCCCCTAATTAAAAAAAATGGACACTGGGAATGCAGGGGACAGGTATAGCCTGAGCTGCCGTATTGCTGGTTCCGGCTCCTCCTCCACCTCCTGAGTCTACACCCAGCCACTGGTTACTAGAGCCGCCTCGCATCTAGCAACCAGTGACGTCAGAGTCGGCATTGACAGTTCTTTCTCCCCTCCTTCCTCTCTCACACGGAATAATGAGAGAGGAGACACAGACGATATACTCCTTCTCCCCTCTTGTGTGTGCTTCCAGGGTAGTCAAGTGTGAAGCCAATGAGCTCACAATTCCCACACACAGGAGAGGAGAGGGGAGAAGGAGCAGATCGGCTGTGTGAAGGAGGGGAGAGAGAACTGTCAATGCCGGCTCCGGGGGCTCTGAGCTGTTGGGAACACTAATACAGGGGTGGTGCCAGGTGGGTGCTTTAACTCCCCCATAATTTCACCTATAGCACCCCCATCAGCAGCTGCCTCGGGAAGAGATTTACTGTAGCCTGGGTATGCTGCTACCAGTGACACTCCCCGCCCCTCAGCCCGCCCCTCAGTGTATGGAGATCGCAAACAGCATGTTAGTTGCAGGGCTAAAGTTTCTCATTCCTGTGCCCTGTGCAGCATAAGGAGGCAGGGATCATTTTAAGCACCTGATCAGTATTATCCAATCAGGCTGTGCCTGTGCTACAACCCCTCCCACTTCCCCTGCCGCCGTGTTTTGATTTCAGGCAGCTCCAGAGGAAGCCACAGCCAGACCCCTCAGCTCTGTAACTCCCATGTGAGTCTCTTTTATGTATTCTTCATGGAGGGGATAAGAAGGATGTGCAGCAGCTTGCAGAGTGATAGGTGTGAGGTTTAGTGCAGGCAGTGTTCTCCATAGAGGGACAGGACAAGGGGAAAACACACTCTTATATATGTTGTAATTGGCAGGCTGTTAGATCCTTAGCATCAGAAGACAGAACACACAGACCTCATACATTGATCTATATCAGCAAAAATAATGTTTATTACAGAGACTTCTGTGACAGGAAGAAAGGAATCCATCAGGTCTGTGTGTTCTGTCCCTTTCCTGTCTCTGCTAGCTCCATCTTTAACCCTTTTGGCTCATGCACACTAGTTTTGCCCTCTGAAGAGCAATCAACATTTAGCAATCAACAAAAGCACACTGTTAGACAGGATCATTTGGTTGGTTGCAGGCTGGTCAGTAAGTTGATCTGGGAATGTCTTTGGTTTTGTTTTGCATGCGTTGCCCTTCCATGTGCTCCTTGCACTTTCAAATAAATAATCTTTGAAAGGGTTTATGCGCTATGGTAGATTTTATTTTTTATGCATATATTATGACTGCAGCTACCATGTGATGATGTCAGTTGGTGAGCCTTTGAAAATTGCAATGCAGGTTATTCATTTGGAGCCGGTCAGAGTGGGATTGTGCTGCCGTATTACAATGAAGTGTGTTTGGGCCGATGTATTGTGGCTGCAGCCTCTGGTAGCACCCTGTATGCTCACAGTAGTGGCGGTGGCGGTGCACCAAAGTGGGTGTAAAGATCCTAAATATTCAGATGAACTTTTGTTTTATTGCACATCACTTTATTTTTGGTGGAGGAACAATGAAATGGTGGCTAATAGCCATCAGGAGATCCACTTTTGTTCGTAATGCATAAATGAATTTAATCTGGCTTCAACTTTATTCACTTATTCTAGTTATGTATGTATCACTTTGTTTGCACTCAGCACTTTAATTCATTTTGCACAGCATGAAATCGGCATGGATTAGCACATCTATTTAATATTTAGTTATTTCTCTAAGTGTTTGTTTATTCACACTGCAGTGTGCTGTTTTCTCCATGTTATCGTTTTTTAAAATATTTTAGTGAATTACCAGTAAGCACTTTAGTTTCTATGCACATTTATCAGATTCTATTTAACCTATTTCTCTTAGGTAACTCCCACTGTTGGGTGTTCTCTGCATGCCCTAATGGGCACTGATAGGAGGCACTAATGGGCACTGATAGGAGGCAATAGAGGGAAACTGATAGGTGGGATTGATGAGCACTGATAGGCGGCACTGATGAGGAGGCACTGATAGGTGGCATTGATAAGCACTGATATGCTGCACTAATAGGCACTGATAGGCTGCTTTGATGAGCACTGATAGGTGGCACTGATGAGCACTGATCACTAATAGGCAGCATCAATGGGCACTGATAAGCTGCACTGGTAGGCGGCATTGATGAGCATGTATGCTAGCCCAACATTAAAAGAACAATTACACACTTTAAATCTTTAAAAGTGGCCACCTGCAGCTGCAATCTTCGGCTAACGTCTCTCTTTCTAACAAGACCTCTGGAGTGCATTCTATTCCTGGGGAAAAATATATATATATATATATATATATATATATATATATATATATATATATATATATATATATATATATATATATATATATATATATATATATATTGCGTTTTATAGTTGGCCCCCCTACTTTTGTCCCTGTCCCCCCATGTGCCCCCCCTAAATATGAAAGCTGGAGACGCCACTGCCAGGCTGAGAAGACTAAATCTGCAATAGGCAAGCAGCTTGATGTGAAGAAATCAACTGTGGGAGCAATAATTAGAAAATGGAAGACATACAAGAACACTGATAATCTCCCTCGATCTGGGGCTCCAGGCAAGATCTCATCCCGTGAGGTCAAAATGATCACAAGAACGGTGAGCAAAAATCCCAGAACCACACGGGGGGACCTATTGAATGACCCGCAGAGAGCTGGGACCAACGTAACAAAGGCTACCATCAGTAACACACTACGCCGCCAGGGACTCAGATCCTGCAGTGCCAGACGTGTCCCCCTGCTTAAGCCAGTACATGTCCGGGCCTGTCTGAGGTTTGCTAGAGAGCATTTGGATGATCCAGAAGAGGATTGGGAGAATGTCGTATGGTCAGATGAAACCAAAGTAGAACTGTTTGGTAGAAACACATCTCGTCGTGTTTGGAGGAGAAAGAATGCTGAGTTGCAACCAAAGAACACCATACCTACTGTGAGGCATGGGGGTGGCAACATCATGTTTTGGGGCTGTTTCTGTGCAAAGGGAACAGGACGACTGATCCGTGTACATGAAAGAATGAATGGGGCCATGTATTATGAGATTTTGAGTGCAAACCTCCTTCCATCAGCAAGGGCATTGAAGATGAAACATGGCTGGGTCTTTCAGCATGACAATGATCCCAAACACACCGCCCGGGCAACGAAGGAGTGGCTTTGTAAGAAGCATTTCAAGGTCCTGGAGTGGCCTAGCCAGTCTCCAGATCTCAACCCCATAGAAAACCTTTGGAGGGAGTTGAAAGTCCGTGTTGCCCAGCGACAGCCCCAAAACATCACTGCTCTAGAGGAGATCTGCATGGAGGAATGGGCCAACATACCAGCAACAGTGTGTGACAACCTTGTGAAGACTTACAGAAAACGTTTGACCTCTGTCATTGCCAACAAAGGATATATAACAAAGTATTGAGATGAACTTTTGATATTGACCAAATACTTATTTTCCACCATAATTTGCAAATAAATTCTTTCAAAAATCAGACAATGTGATTGTCTGGATTTGTTTCCACATTTTGTCTCTCATAGTTGAGGTATACCTATGATGACAATTACAGGCCTCTCTCATCTTTTTAAGTGGGAGAACTTGCACAATTGGTGGCTGACTAAATACTTTTTTGCCCCACTGTATATTATATCAGAAAGTAAAACATTTTTTTAAGGACAAAAATTGTCATTTTTCATTTATAACACAAACAATAAAAACCCAGTGGTAACCAAATACCACCAAAAAAAAGCTCTATTTGTGTTAATAAAATTATATAAATTTAATTTGGGTACAGCATTGCATGACTGCGCAATTGCCAGTTAACTGCTTCCCACCTGGCCAATGTACATAAACAGCCAGATGGGAGCTTCACCGTTCTGAGTGGGCGGGGAATGCTGCAGCCTCTGTGACAGCTCTGTGTAACTGAGGATTTCAGTGTTCAGTTACACAGAGATCATACATACTTCCCCACACAGTACACCAAGCACCATCTGTCCCTGTCCAAGTGTCCCATGAACATCTGTACCAGTCTACAAAACATCTGTCACAGTGTACCAGTGTCCCATCAACATCTGTAAAGTGCACAAAAACATTGGTCAGTGTACCACCAATAAATAAATACAAAATGTATAGCTTCCCCCTGTGCAAAGGCGAACACACACGTTGGTCCCGTGGTCATCGCATCACACATGTGAGGTATTGCTGCGAATGTCAGAGCGAGAGCAATAATTCTAGCACCAGACTTCCTGTGTAACTCTAAACTGGTAACCAATAAAGGCTTATAAAGCGTCGCCTATGGAGATTTTAAAATATCAAAGTTTGCCGCCATTTCACAAGTGTGCACAATTTTAAACCACTTCAGCTCCAGAATGTTTTACCCCGTTCCTGACCAAGCCATTTTTTTGCGTTACAGCACTGCGTTACTTCAACTGACAATTGCGTGGTCATGCGACACTACCCAAATAAAATTGATGTCCTTTTTTTCCCTACAAATAGAGCTCTCACTTGGTGGTATTTTATCACCTCTACGTTTTTTTATTTTTTATGGAATTTTTGCTTTTTTTTTTTAATTGTAATGGCGGTGATCAGCTATTTTTAGCGGGATTGTGGTGGACAGATCAGACACCTGACATTTTTGACACTCTTTGGGGACCAGTGACTCTAATACAGTGGTCAGTGCTTAAAAAAAAAAAAATAAAAAAAAAAAAAATCACTGTAAGGCCCCTTTCACATGATCGGCCCGCTCGGATCTGCCTGCCTGTTTTTCAGGCAGATCTGAGCGTACATTGAATTGTATGGGCAGGCAGATGTCAGTGGAGATGAGCCCACTGACAGCCGCCTGCCATCCGATCCAACAAGATCCGCTTAAAACAGACGGATGGCGATACGTTCGCCATCCATCCAGAGGATCAGATTAAAACAGACTTGCTGTCCGTTTTCATCTGATCTCCTCATGAAGAGCGGGGCTCCGACAGGTCCGTCCCTGCACAGTGAGCAGAGACGCCCCTGTCATCTGCAGGCTCAGTGGGGATCAATGGATCGATTCCCCACTGAGCAAGCAGAGTCCGCCGAGCGGATCTGCCCAGTGTGAAAGGGGCCTTACTGTACTAATGACACTGCCAGGGAAGGGGTTAACATCAGGGGTAATCAAAGGGTTAAGTGTGTTCCCTGAGTGCTTTCAAACTGTGGGGGGATGTGCTTTCACTAAAGGAAAACAGAGATCCGTGTTTCTGCTTAAACACAAGATCACCATTTTCCTCTCTGATAGAATGTCGAGATGCCTTGTTTACATAGGCAGACCTCCATTCTGCCTCTCCTCAGAATGATCACAGGTGGCCGGTGTACATCGTGTCTGCCAGACCCGCTGATTGGCTCCCGCTGTGTCCAATCACAGGGGGAGCGTGCGCCCTGGAGCGAAGGAAAAAAATCACGTACAGGTACGTGATTTTTCACTTAAAGGGCGCCCTGCCACAGTAAATGTACATGGGGCGGTCCTTAGGCAGTTAAAACATGACATGTTTGGTATCTATTTACCCAGCACAACACTATATTTTACCAAACATTTGGGTATCATATTGTCTTTGTGTGAATTGAAATTCATTAAAGTGTATTTATGCGTTAGTGTGTAAAATTGCATTTAAAAATTTGCTGCGCAAATACTGTGTGATATAATGTTTGGGGGTTCTAAGTAATTTTCTAGCAAGAATACAGATTTTTACTTGTAAACAAAGTGTCAGAAGAAGGCCTGGTCTTAAAGTGGATGATGCCTGAAGATACTCATTGGATGTTATGCCTCTTTATGTGGCTAGGCTGAGAAAAAGTCTCACATGTGGTATCGCCATACTCAGGACGAGTAGCAGAATGTGTTTTGGGGTGTAGTTGCAAGTATGCTTATGCGGTGTGAGGGGAAGAACTTGTTAATATGACATTTTTGTAAAAAAGAAGAAAAAAAATGTATTTAAATTTCTCAATTTTCCGTAAGAAAAATTAAAACTTCAAAAAACTTGCCCTGCCTCTTACTAAATACCTTGGACTGACTACTTTCCAAAAAGGGGTAATTTGGTGGATATTTGTACTGTCTTGGCATGTTGGGGCCTCAAGAAATTAGATTAGGCCATTAGTACATCAGGTGTGATCAATTTTTAATGATTGCCACCATGTAGACTCTATAACTTTCACACAGACCAAATAATATACACTAAAGCTGGCCATACACCTATAGATTATCTGCAGATTTTCTATGGTTAGATGGAAAAATTGCAACAGATTTCTCCATGTTCGCTAAACTGTGTGGATGGAGGAATCTCCCACATTTTCCATCTAACCATAGAAAATCTGCAGATAATCCATAGGTGTATGGCCAGCTTTATTTAGGTTAATTTTAAAAATGAAATGTAGCAGTATAAAGTTTGGTCACAATTTATAAAGAAAAATTACTTATTTGCAAAATGTTATAATAGAAACGAAGAAAATGCTTTTTATTTTCAAAATTGTCGGTCTTTTTTCATTTGTAGAGCAAAAAGTAAAAAAACTCAGTGGTGATTAAATACCACCAAAAGAAAGCTGTGTGAAAAAAATTGAAATTTCATATGGGTGCAGTGTTGCATGACTGAGTAATTATTTATTCAAATTGCGACAGCGCTGAAAGCTGCAAATTGGCCTGGCGGGAAGGGGATGAAAGTGTCCAGTATTGAGGTGGTTAAAGTAGCGTAGGGATAAATAGTAAAAACTGGCCTGGTCATGAAGGCGGTAAATTCTCCGGTAGTTGAAGTGACTAAAAGTACTTGAAACAGCAACTACTTAAACAGGGGAATAACTTAGATCAGGGCTCAAAATTTCAAGTCCTGAGCTACTAGCCAGGCCTCAAGGGTTACTCGCCACCAGTGCCCCACTCAATCCCTACCCTGCCCCATAAGTTATCTCATGAAATGACACTTAAATGTTTTATGCAAAAATAAGTTACAAAAATAAATATTAACAACAACTTTAATCAGAGCAGCCTGACCTGTGCTCATCAATGCAGCCTCAACTGTGCCCACCCTTGCAGCCACACTGTGCCCGTTGCAGCCTCGCCTGGGCAGAGGAATGCATGGCTGGAGGAAGAGGAGAGCCGCAGGATAGCGCGCTGTTAGCGGCGCTTACATTATAATTGTCTCCGCTCTGCTCCACACAGCCCCGCCTCCTCATGACCCGTGCCTGTGATAGGCAGAACGCATCCCAGCATTGGACCAGTGTTCTGCTATCACAGGTGTAGGTCAGGGGGACCCGGGGTGATCGCTGGGAGAACGGCCCCCGATCAACCCCGCCTGCGGTGCTCTCCCCCTCTCTCCCAGGCAGGCAGCCCAGCTCGCAAACCCTCATTTTCCACTGGTAAAATGCGAGTAGGCGAGCGGAAAATTTGAGGGCTGACTTAGATTAACAGCCAAGGTGATCAACACAAAGCAGAGTTAGGAGAAAAAAAAGGCACAAGCTTGTGCGCTGTGCCAGAAAGAAGGCACAGTACCAAGTTCCACACAGAAAGAGCCCAGGGAAAGAATAACCCAAAAAATGCATAAATAATCAAATTTCATTTATTGAAAAAATTACCAAGTGACTTAAAAAATTTGCAGAAAGCCTACACCTAACACTGGTACTGTGCCCTCTCTCTGGCACAGTGCACAATTTTAAATATCCTTTATTCATCATGTCCGGGGTAACCAAAACATTGATGTGAATAAGATTGGAAGTCATGTACATAAGGTCTCTACATACACATTTTTTATTTTTAAACAGCTCATAAACCACCCTCCCAAATCTAGTAGAGGAACTTTCCACATTCGATGAGTTATCAAACTTTCATATTTATTTTCAAAAGTCAGAAGCCTTGGACCTAACCCTTCCCTCAAACACTGTCCAACATTTACAAACTGCCTTCCCACCTAAAAGGGCTAAACCCCACATTAGGTATCTAGGAATTACATTTTTTCAACAATCCTACTCAGCTATTCCAACTCAATTTTAAACCTCTCATCCCTGTATTAAGTTCTGAAATGGTTGGTTGATCCTAAAAAACCCTCTCCTAGATGGGAAGATGTAACGCTATCCAACAAAATTTTTTGTCTCAGATTTTATACTTATTGCAAAGAATTCCAATAATTTTTCCTCAAAACCTTTTAGTCCCTCCTTACATCCCACTCTCTCTTGGTCTTACAGATTCCTTCATGTAGACACTTCCAAAAGCCTGCCCCAATTTCTTGAGCACTGGGAAACAGATGTGGGAATTACAAAACACACCAACATTCTCTTCCTGTCATGCAAAATTAGTAACCAGCAACAAGAATCTGTGTACAAGTTCCTCACCCGCTATTACTGCACCCCAACAGTACTTCATGCCATATATCCCTCTGTTGGCGCTGTAGACAAGGTTTGGGAACTTTACTCAATATTTTCTGGAGTTGCCCTGCCTTAAACTCTTTTGGTCTAGAGCAGAGATATGCAATTAGAAGAACTCCAGCTGTTGCAAAACTACAAGTCCCATCATGCCTCTGGGTGTCCTGCTTGTGGCTGTCAGAGTCTTGCTATGCCTCATGGGAATTGTAGTTCTGCAACAGCTGGAAGGTATGGGAAGCCCATTACCAGAATCTAGCAGCCCAAGGACAGTGGCAGTTTCGAGCTTACGGTATAGTATCGAATATACTGGAGCTCAGAGCAGCCTTTGAAGCGCTTCTGGCCTTTGCTCCGTACCTGGCAGGGAAGAGCGTTCTGATTCAACAGAGTTGCTGTAGCATATATTCAAAGGCAGGGAGGTACGAGGAGTCGCACACTAATGGAAGAAGTTCGCCCTATCTTGGATTGGGCACAAGTACATCTGATAGATCTAAGGGCAGTGTATGTCCCGGCAGCACAGAACATGCTGGCCAACTAAGCAGGGAACTTCTCTCGAACAACGAGTGGTCGTTGAGCCAACAGGCCTTTTCTCTCCTTTCAGAAACTTGGGGAATACCGGAGATCAACTTGGCAGCTACTCCTGTGAACACCAAATGCCGGAGATTTCCTTTGAGGGCAACCTTCCCATCAGCTGAAGGAGTAGACTGCCTGATCCACCCGTTGAATTTCAAGTTGGGATACATTTTTCCACCGCTTCCCTTAATCGCAAGATTCCTATCCAGGCTTTGGAGATCATCAGCCACGGTGATAGCAGTAATTTCTTTTTGGCCGAGGAGGCTTTGGTTTACAACCCTACTACAGCCTGCAACAGCCACTGCCTCTCCTGATAACATCAGACCTCCTATCCCAGGGTCAATTCCTGCATCCAGTACCGGAGAAGTTACACTTGACAGCATGGAAGTTGAGAGGAATCGGCTGCTAGAGCAGGGATGTTCACAAGAAGTAATTTCGACTCTTCTACAGGCCAGAAAAAACACCAACAAAACATACTCACAAGTCTGGAG
The DNA here is from genome assembly GCA_037952925.1 of Lithobates clamitans. Classification (NCBI taxonomy): domain Eukaryota; kingdom Metazoa; phylum Chordata; class Amphibia; order Anura; family Ranidae; genus Lithobates; species Lithobates clamitans. Next base: position 3,697,565 of record JBBGZY010001129.1, on the reverse strand, counting down.
TAGGTTTTGTACGTTGGCCCAGCAAAAGAACTGGAACCCAATATCACCAGAACCGCCGCAAGTTCTAGAGTTTCTTCAATTGGGTATTAATAAAGGACTGAGTTTGAGTACCCTTAAAGTTCACGTTTCGCCCTATCGGCTAAAAACGGGCATTAGATGGGCCCTACACCCCCTGGTAATCCAGTTCATGAAGGCCTGCCTAAAAATCAGACCTCCAAAAAAAAAAAAAACATTTCCGGCATGGGATCTCTCTACAGTTCTTGACGCACTGTCAAACCCTCCTTTTTTTCCGGCTGAGTAAATCTCTCTTTGGAACCTGACTTTGAAGTTAACCTTCCTTATCACCATTACATCGGCAGGAAGAGTTTTGGAACTTACAGCATTATTGATAACGGAACCATATCTAATCTTCTATCTCGATAGAGTGGTACTGAGACCCTCGGAGCATTTCATTCCCAAAGTATCACCCTTCCATCCTTCACTAACAACCAAGTCGAAACCCCATGCATTAGATGTGAAAACTAGCATTACCAACTATCTGGAAGCCACAGCTTCCTTCAGGAAGTCGGATACTCTCCTCATAATTCCACATGGACCTAGGAAAGGTCATCCAGCAACTTCCCGAACGATTGCATCCTGGCTGGTTAACTATCAAAAAGGCACACTCTATTCAACAACTGTCTATTCCGGAAGGCATCAGGGCGCACTCAACCAGGGCAGTGGCGACCTAATGGGCAGCATACTGTAGAGTTTCACCAGAAACAATCTGTAAAAGCAGCAGCCTGGTCGTCCAGAAATACGTTAATTTCTCACTATAAGATTCTGCTCAGCTAACAGCAGACTTTGGCAGATCCATCATTAGAGCCAATTCTACAGCTCTTTAATAAATAAACTTACATTTTTTCTTGCACCCACTCGTCTGGCGAGTTATTTCCCATTGTGTGCTGCCATGAAGGCGTCAGGAAAACGGAAAATTGTACACTCACCTTTCTGTAATTTTCCTTTCCTGACGCATCTTCATGGCAGCACACAGGAACCCTCCCTGTTTCTAGATGATATATAGAGAATAGTGGGGGGGCTTCTCTATTCAACATTTATAGCTAGACCAATCCTGTCAGTTTGTGGAGTCACAACCCAGTGTGTGCTGCCCTGCAGATGCGTCAGGAAAGGAAAATTCCGGAAAGGCGAGTATACAATTTTCCGTTTTCCTTTAGTTTTGGATGGAGTGGAGATGGATTAGAACACCTGTAAGTTTGCTGTCTGAAACCCCATTAGGGGGATTCACCCTCTCTATTTGGCCCGTTTACCATGATCATTGAAAGTAAAAGAAAATCCCAAATTTTAGGTTGTCTCCAGAAAAATAATAGTGGGGAAATATTCCAGTGGGGAAACTAGTTCTATTTCCCTAGGGATTCCCTCAATTTACAGGGATTTCCGCTCACTTTCTTGTTTGGGTTATGCAACAGGAAGTGAAGGGAATTCTCCCAAATAGGAAACAGAAGATGAAAAATAAACTGACAGGGGTTATCACCTTCCCTTACTCCATCTGAAATGAAAAAAAAAAAAGTTTTGCCCATACCTACTTGAAACAACTGATGTCCACATGACCTGGAGACTATATGGTCACACAGTACACCCTAATGGTTACTCTGATTTTCTATACGTTGTGAAGGTTCTGTTTAGCCATCAGCTGTGCCCCAATCTCCTCCTTTTATCTCCTAGTATGTTCTTGATCCCCTTCTTCTCTCACTGGCCTCTTTATTTGTGACCTCACCATATAAAATTGGCTATTTTCTCCCTATGCTTCCCCTTTTCAGCCTTGTTCAGCTTCCTGAATAGGTACTTGATTGGAAAGGGACTGTCGTGCTGAGCTCTCATACACAAAGCGGTCAAAGGGTCATTGTAAAGTTGGAGCCATGCCTCCTGTAAAAATAAATGTACTTTAATTGACATCAATATCTGTATTCATTAAATGCTGACTTTTTTCACTTAGCAACTGATGTCCCTCAATGCTTTATACTGTCTGGTGTGTTATCTTATACTTCTGGTCAATGATTCGATTGTTACAGCATCTCTTGTTCATGCAAAAATCAATAAAATATAGAATGCATAAAAAAGTAAGATCATCATTACCCTTTTTGGTGGTATGTTCTTATGGCGGTTGACTGGAGTGTCTCCAGTGGGCAAAAATCATGTATCAATAAAATCCATTTCAAAAGAGGAAAAGGTTCCTTTACATTGTCAGCAGGGAGGCATGACTCCACAGGTTCTTTACAGTCCTTATAAAGGAAAGTTTTACAAATGAAAATGTAATACTTGTAAGTTTTATAAATGGAATATGGTCTTTGCAGCCACAGTTTTAAATGACTCAATGCCTAGAACAGCAAGCAGATCCCCCAGTTGCAGGGTAGAATGTACTGCATCAGAGGATCAAGATGAACAAAAGTCTTTTCATGAAAAGGCTGTGAATCTGAATCAAAAATAGTAATGGGGGACTCAAGCACACCTAGGTGAAGGCACAATTGTGGGTTCCATTCTGGAATGTGCTTAGGACCCCTGTGAGTAGCTCGTTCTATTAATTGTACACAGACAAATAAAAAATCCAAAGTGATTAATAAAAGGTCTTGTGGAAGTATGTGAGGCCTAAGCCTCACACTGCAGAGCTGTACAAAACTCTGGAGAGGATGGCCCAGTAATAATAGGGTTCCCAGCTTTGTGTTGCAGGCTTTGACCCCTTCTGGGAAAACCAAAAACCGCATTTAGACTTGCCAGTAACTTCTTTTCCAGTAGTCTTGTAGGACAACATAAGAGACAGAGGCTACTCCCACCAGGAAAGGTCACTTGTCACCTCATTAAATGATAAAAGGAGTTCCTTACAACACTCTCCTCAACTATTACAGTGAACCGAAAGACTGAATACTTTAGGAGAAAATATTTGTTTAAGGCAGGGTAGGAACCCTACTGTACTGAAAGACTAGTGGAAAAAATAATTTTTGGTTTTTAAATTTGTCTTCCAGGACAGCATATTAGAGCATGAGCAAGAACTTACCTGAGTAGGGCAGAACAGCCTGAAGGCTTGATAAAAGGTTGTGCCAAGAGGGGGGGGCGTGACCGGAAGCCGAGCAAGATGGAAGCCTGATCTCCCTGTTTTCTGAGCCCGCAGCGAGAAAGGCAATCTTGGGGGCGATTATCCGCAATTTTATGGGCAAATCGCGGACCACCCGCTCCTCTAAATACAGGGGATCACCGAATCCCCCTCCGGGTGCCTCCACAGACCTCCGCTCCTACTTCACCCAGCCGGACGCATCTCGGAACGAGGAGGCCAACATGGCGCCGGTCACTTCCGCGCCTCACCACCGGAGCTCCTCTCAGGCTCCACAGCCCGCTCTGGACCGACTGCAACATGCGGGGGACCCTCCACTGGAGGAGGCGATCTCCCAGGAGAACATCCCTCACACCGTAGCGGTGAGTTCTTCCCCACATGCCGGCGTCCAGACGGCACAAACACATGGGCCGCCATCAGCCACGCTCCCTATCTCCGCCCCGCCATACACGCAGTGCTCAGCAGCATTTCCGAGGCTGCTGCGAACGACTTCTGACCCCCAGATCCAGAGCCAAGACCCCGCATCCCCGCTCTCTTCAGACCTCTCCCAGGACTATCCACCACTACCTAGGCCTGCAGGCCCCCCTGCCAGAGCGCATCAGCTCCCTGAGGGAACACAGGACAGTGCCTGGACCATCACGGTCACATCCCCTCCACCTAAAGCGCAGAGGTTATCCCGTTCCAGAGACTCTAGTTCATCCAGACACCACCCATCCTCCATACCCTCATATGCACAGAAGGCAGGAGCCCTGACCTTACTCCCAACAGGGACTAGCCCCCCCCACCAGCGACAGGCCGAAACCTGGTCAGACCCATGGGACTCCCCAGCAACTGGAACGCAATCAAACAGGGAGGAGGGAAACACATACTCCAACGCCACTCCACCTGGCAGATCATCACCCAACCAGCGTTATGGTACCACAGGGGATCCACCTTTACATCCTCAGTGGCAAGCATATCTACAAGCCATACCCACAAAGGAAGATTTCAGACAACTCATTGAAGATGTGAAATCCACCTGCCGCACAGAAATCCAAGTACTCCAAACGGGGCTCAAACACCTGGCAGACAGGATGGAAATGGCTGAAGAAGAGATACAAGAAACCAAACTGGCGGTCCATAGGACACAACTCCAGGGAGCTGACCACAGAGAAATGTTGAGAGATATGCAAAGACACGTGGAAGACCTGGACAATCGAGGACGCCGCAACAACATACGAGTGAGAGGCATCCCGGAGGCGGAGGGACCCGAGGACCTCCAAACAATCCTACAATCTGTCTTTAATAATTTAATTGGGGAGCCACCTAACAAACACATTGAAATGGACAGAGCTCACAGAGCGCTTCGCCCTAAAGGCGCCACCGCTAAACCAAGAGATATCATTTGTAGAGTCAGCTCCTACCCCATCAAGGAAGAAATCATGAAGCGGGCCCGCTTGGCTCGTAAAAGTGACTTTTGATGATGTCCAGATACAACTGTACCCAGACCTCTCCTGGATCACCCTGCAAAAACGCAGACTTCTCCAGCCGCTACTACAGTTATTGCAGAAAGAGAACATCACCTATCGCTGGGGTTTCCCCTTCAGCCTCACGGCAAAACACCAGGGCAAATCCGCGGTAATGAGGTATCCAGAAGATCTGCGCACCTTTTGTAACATTCTTGAAATCCCGGCACCAAAGCTACCGGAATGGGACATTGTGGCAACCCCACCACCACCGCCTACAGTCTGGCAGAAAGTGCCTCCCTCCAACCGGTCCCGGGACTCTGACCCGCAACGCAAGCCCACCAAGCAAAAGAACCGCTGAGATGCAACCACTGTGACTCTTTATATCTGCAGGACCTAGGCTTTTAGGCTCAATATATACCCCCAGTTAGACTGCAGTTTACTTTAGTTTGTTTTAAGCAACTTCAGCTTAGGACCCCCAAGATTGACCCCCCATGCTGAAATTCACTTTATCACCTAGGGCTTAACTCAGATGAGCTCCGGAGAGATTGGTATACACCCAGTTCACTACCACCCCCCCCCCTGATAGTTAGATAGATATCAGTGCAGGGTCATAGACTATGTACTGTAGAATAATTGTTTTTGGCTGGCTACGGGATCCCGGGCGCCCCTTCCCACTCCTCCTTTTTGGGGTGGGGGGGCTCAGGGGAATCCGTCCAGACTTGGGCCCGTTGGCCTCTATAGGTTTATTAGGAATGTATGTTCTCCATGTTCCTTACTCACTAACAGTGTTTTTCTTTCTCTCTAACTATCCTCCTTCCTTTTCTTCCCAGCCATCATCAAGCCTACCCAGCAACCACCGTGCAGAGTCCTGGTCTCCTCCCGGAGAGTGCCTGCCCCAAGCCCCAGTCCGGACTGCAGATGCATCAACATCAGGTGAGCACCTACTCACACAACCCCACACATTACCATGGCTAAGATACTCTCATTAAATGTACATGGATTAAACTCCAATAAAAAAAGACATCTGGCGCTGAGGGAATTCAGGCAGTCAGGGGCTGATATTATTATGGTCCAGGAGACCCACTATGATAGGGGGGGCTCCTTCGCGTTCGCCTCCAGGCACTACTCTCAGATCTATATGGCTTCGGGCACCCATAAAAAGGCAGGAGTGGCCATACTTATTAAGAGGGGGGCCCCCTTCACCTGCGTGACCCAGCATTGCGACCCACATGGCCACTTCATAATTTTACAGGGGCAATGGCAGTCACAGGACGTTACCTTATGCACCTTGTATGCCCCGAATGTCAAACAGCACAGTTTTCTGTCCAAGGTGTACACCCGCCTCTTTAAAACAACACCTAAGGTTCTGGTAATAGGAGGCGACTTCAATCTTACCCACTCATCTTACACAAATCGCCAGACGGTGGGCCCCCAAACAACCTCGCCCAGAGTACTCAGAGACTCGAGACTATTCAGGCAAATCTCCAGACGATATGCGCTCTTTGATGCGTGGAGGGCTCTCCGTCCAGGCGATCGACAATACACGTTCTATTCAGCCCCTCATCGCACCCACTCCAGGATAGACTACTTTTTTGTTAATAATCACACTCTACAGCTCACCCACACGGCCCAAATTCTCCCGATCTCATGGTCTGACCATGCCCCTATCTTGCTCACCATAGACCTTGGCACTGCCTTCCGTAGACCTTATAATTGGAAGCTTAACACCTTCCTCCTCCAACACCAGCCCTCCCTGACGGAATTAAATTCCACTCTACAACTATATTTCAAAGAGAATAATAACCAGGAGGTCTCCTCTACCACGCTCTGGGAAGCCCATAAGGCAGTTCTCCGAGGTAAATGTATAACGCTCTCCACAGCGCTAAAAAAAAGACGCCCTAACTGCAAAAGTGAAAGCGGAAAAAGAACTTAGAGTATTAGAACACAAGCTCCAAACTAACCCCACAATACCTTTACTTAAAAAAATAACTAACCTTCGTATGACTCTTAGGGACCTAGCCTTAGGTCAGGTAGAGAAGGCCTTGACCAGACTAAAACAATTGTTTTATGACAAGGGTAATAAGGCCCACTCTCTCCTAGCCAACAAACTCCGTGAACGTACCCACATGCTATCCCCGAATCAGATTAAAAACAGGGGAGGTCAGATGTTATCCCACCCAGTGGACATCGCCCGAACTTTTGCAGAATTCTACAAAGACCTATACAACAGTCCCGACATACCCAGTAACCCTCCCTCTCCAGACCTGACTCAAAAGATGCGACAATATTTGGAGCAAAGTGGAATTCCACATCTCCAAACATCTGACCTGCTATCGCTTAATGCACAGATAACAGAAGAGGAAATAGAACTGACTGTCAAAAACCTACCATCTCATAAAGCCCCTGGCCCAGATGGCTTTCCTTATGAATATTATAAGGCATTTCTCCCTCAGCTGCTTCCCTATATGTGCAAGCTGTTTAATACCTTCCTCCATGACACCCCTATCCCAGTAGACATGCAGCGATCCTTCATCACCTTAATTCCCAAACCAGACAAAGACCCGTCCCTCTGCGCCAATTACAGACCCATTGCACTCCTGAACTCAGACCTGAAAATTTTCACCAAACTCTTATCCAACCGCCTAAATATGATCCTTCCGTCACTGATCCACAAGGATCAGGTGGGGTTCGTCCCACTGCGGCAGCCAAGTGATAACACCAGAAGGGTGATTGACCTGGTGGACGTGGCGGACAGGGAGGGATCCACCACTATGCTACTGAGCCTTGACGCCGAAAAGGCTTTTGACCGTTTGGGGTGGCCCTTCCTGTTCGCCACACTGACCCACATGGGCTTCTGTGGACCCTTTATGCGAGCGATCAGGCACCTTTACTCCAATCCCACCTCACAGGTCAGAACCCCCTTTGCACTCTCCACACCCTTTTCGGTGGCGAACGGCACCAGACAGGGGTGTCCACTGTCGCCCCTACTATTTGCACTGTGCGTGGAACCTCTGGCCGCCTCGATCCGGAACAATCCGGACATACGGGGGATAATGGTCAGGGATAGGGAATTTAAAATCTCTCTATTTGCCGATGACATTATCCTTACACTAACCCATCCTCATCTCACCCTTCCGGTTCTACATAGGGAATTAGACAATTTTAGAGCTCTCTCAGGCTATAAAATCAATGCATTAAAATCGGAGGCCCTACCTTTACATATCCCTGAAGCTGAACTTGCACTCTTAAAAGCCAACTTCCATTACAACTGGAAAACGACAGCTCTAAAATACCTAGGGATCTATATCACCCCCAAATATGCCACCCTATACCAAGAAAACTTTCCTCCCCTCTTCCACTCTGTCAGAACATTACTGACACAGTGGAAAAAGCATCATATCTCCCTTTTGGGCCGTATAGCCTCTATTAAGATGACCATCCTCCCGAAGCTCCTATATCTTTTCCAAACCCTTCCTATCCCCATACCACTTAAACACTTGAAAAAGCTCCAGTCGGAGCTACTCCAATTTGTCTGGAACTATAAAAGGCATAGAATACCGAGGACGGTAATGCTGGCGTCGCGCAGGGAGGGAGGACTAGCTTTCCCCGACATTACTAAATACTACCAGGCTGCGCAATTAAGAGCGATAGCCTCATGGTTCACTCAAAAATCATTTAATAAATGGACCGAAATCGAAAAGCTTTGGCTAGCTCCAATACACCCGAACAATCTTCTATGGAGTGCGGAGGCGGAGGTGCCCCCCGGGCGGATGCTGGGCCCCATGTCATTGTTACGACGAACCTGGCGTGCACTGGCCCGACCTCACAAATTGTCCTCAGAGAGATCACCACTGACCTCCTTTATCTGCAATCCCAAAGTGCCAGATAGCCTCACACACCAGATGTCTTACCCTTGGTCCTCTAGAAACTTATTTCATTTTGGAAGTATAGTGGAACCTAGAACTCGTAAACTATTATCTTTTTCAGAATTACAAGCAAAATACGACCTACCAAAACAGGCATTCTACGGATATTTACAAATTAGGCACTACGCACTGACTATAACCCCGAACCTGCAGTTCTCTCCACCATCCCCCTTTGAATCTATAATACTAGAGGGGAATGCACAGAAAGGGGTCATTTCGGGAATTTATAAGATCCTAAATGCCATCTCCCTAGAGGAGCAGGGAAAACACTCATACATGCTTAAATGGGAGAAAATCCTTGAAGAAGAACTACCTCTAGCACAATGGCAGGCGATCTGGAATCAAACAGCAAAGAGTTCAATATGCACCCTTTATAAGGAAAATGCATACAAAATTTTGTTTTTCTGGTATATGACCCCAGATGTACTCCATGCAATTTTCCCTGCTACCTCAGACCGGTGTTGGCGCTGTCAGGGAGCAAGGGGCACCCTCATACATATCTACTGGGAGTGCCCACTGATTGTCCCCTTTTGGGATAAAGTCCAGCATCTATTATCCCACCTCTTGGAACTGCAGGTCCAAGCTTCTCAAAGTTCTTTTTACTAGGACTATCACCACTTAAGCTCCGCACACCATATAAGAAACTAGTAAGGCATATACTCACAGCGGCCAGATGTCTAATAGCCCTAAACTGGAAACGCTGTTCCCCACCCTCTCCTGAAGATCTTTACTCCAGAATTAAAGACGTTGAACTGATGGAGAGAATGACGGCTAGAATGCAGGACAGACTGGAGGCACACAACGGGGTGTGGGAGCTGTGGCATCTCCGGGAGGACCCACCATGACCAGGTACCAACCCTACTTAGATGGCTTTCCTTATACTTTCCACCCTCTCTCCCTCTTTCCCTCTTCCTTCCATTCTACTCGTTCCTCTACAGCACAGTTATTACAGATTTGAATTTTCATAGGCATTACCTTACATTAATGTAATTGAATTAACATTCTCTGCCCACAAAAGGAATGGCTAGCAGTTAAACAATGAGATATCTTTGAAACTTAATAGGATCTCAAAACCCCTAGATCATAAGTATATGTTTGATTGTGGATAAGATATGTTGAATAATATTTACAATTTTCCATGCTCCTTTATTCTGTATTGCAACCAAGAATGAAACAATAATAAAAACTGTTATTTGTAAAAAAAAAAAGGTTGTGCCAAAAAATGGCAGTTCAATTGACCATGTAGCTGCCTTGGACATTAGCAAAAAACTGAGGCATGACCGTTCGAGGCAGGGTTATATGGTGGCTGGCTTAACATTTGTTTGCCAGCATCCAAACCTCCTGCAGACCACATGTCCAAGAACGGCTTCTATACTATATCCTTCAATAGACGATAAAAAAAAAAAAAAAAATACGGTGCAAAAAAAGTTTATATGCAAATGGTGAAACCTCCTGTTAAGATAACTGATCCTTCTTCAGTTTGATCCCACATCAAAAAGAATCATCATGTATAAGGTCACAAAGTAATACATTACAAGTACTATAAAATAAGCAAAAAGAGACAGATTTTCAAGTGGATTCCATAAAAGCCCTCAGCTGGATTGTCCATAGGAATGTAAATCCAATAGTGTCAAGGGTCATTGTTTCTTGACTTAAGGTAAACCATATCCGTTAGGTTGTAACACATACTGGTTGTATTGACTTCAATCAAGGCGTGTAAAGGTTACAGTTGTAAAAATAACAATCCTTCCTTTTCTGTAAATCAAAAACTACAGAATAATTTATGTTAAATTTAAACACTGCAAACTGTGTGGCGATTATATGTACATGTTTTTTGCAAACATCAGACTGACATATGTAAAGCGGTAAGGATCACCACTACTCCCAACCAGCCAAGGTAAAAAAACAATAAAGGGTGGCCTCAGCATACATGTCTCCACCAAACCACACACGAGAGCCGCACGATTAATCGTTAAAAGAATCGAGATCGCAATTCTACCCCCCTGCGATCTTCACACAGCATTTCCTCAATTCAGTGCAGAAAATTCTCTGCTGAAGCCGACAGCGGTCAAATTAAAAAAAAAAAAAAAAATATATATATATATATATATATATATATATATATATATATATATATATATATATATATATATATGCAGCCTGCCAAGTTTATCACAACATCACTTAGGTGGAAAAAAAAGGGGGGGGGATCAGGGGGAGGCGGGACAATTGGGACTTTATATGAAACACAACACTAGGGCAAGCTAGGTCATCAATTATAGATAAAATCATTTTATTAATCCCTCATGGGAGCAAGGTGCAATAGATGATGGACACATAAGATCAATAAAAAACGGTACAAAGTAAATAAAACATTAATTGTATCACATGGTAGTCATATAGCAATATCTTATACATTGTAGCACATGATATATAGTGATAGCAACAACATTACACCCAACATGAGTATGCATAGATAATTATAATCAAATAGATGTCTAGGTCATCAATTCTATTTGATTATAATTATCTATGCATTAATAAAATGATTTTATCTATAATTGATGACCTAGCTTGCCCTAGTGTTGTGTTTCATATAAAGTCCTAGTTGTCCCGCCTCCCCCTGATCCCCCCTTTTTTCTCGTATACATAGGGATGGAGACCTGTGTACCAGATGGTGATGGTCTCATATAAAGTCCCACCAATTCCTCTTTTCATCACTTAGGCAGAGATAAAGAGAAACATTTTGTTCCTTCAGATTAAAGGAATGAACTTCTGTCTGTAGATGAGGGAAGTTTACACACTTAAAGAGGAACTGCAGTCTGCTCACATATGTAATAAAAACACCTTTGCCATTCTGAAGCTTCCCTCCAACTAGAGCTGCATGATTAATCATTAAGAATCAAAATCGCGATTCTTTTCCCTTCCTGATCTTCAAAACAGCATTTCACTAAGTGCAGAGCGTTCTCACAGCTAAAAAAAAAAAAAAAAAAATCCAGGCAGCCTGCCAAGTTTTATCACATCATTGTGGATAAATATAAACAAAGTAAAATCAAAGGAATGAACTTCTGCCTGTAGATGAGGTCAGTTTAACCACTTAAAGACTAAACCTTTTTCTGGCACTTGCTGCTTACAAGTTAAGATCAATATTTATCACTAGAAAATTACTCAGCACCCCCAAACATTATATATATATATTTTTTAGCAGAAACCCTACAGAATAAAATGGTGGTTGTTGCGATATTTTATGTCACACTGTATTTGCAGAGCGGTCTTTCAAACGCAATTTTTCTGAAAAACCAAAATACACTTTAATGAATTGAAGAAAAAAAAAAACAAACAATAAAGTCAGCCCAATTTTTCTGTATAATATGAAAGATGATGTTACGCCCCGAGAATCGTGAGCTTTATTCTGAGCAAAAAATAAATAGCGATTCTCATTTTAGTCAAAATCCTGCAGCTTTACCCCCAACCAATTTCCATAATATTTTATATATACTGTGATTCTGTACTTGCCAAATATGCTGCAGAAATCTCCCTCCACGAATCCATGTAGCCATTTTAACCACTTGCTTACTGGGCACTTAAACCCCCCTCCTGCCCAGACCAGTTTTCAGCTCTGATGCACTTTGAAGGACAACTGCGCGGTTATACAACACTAGCAGCGTACTCAAAGTTACAGTTTTTAATCATTTTTTTTTCACACAAATGGAGCTTTCTTTTGGTGGTATTTAATCACAGCTGGGTTTTTTATTTTTTGCTAAACAAAAAAAAGATGGAAAATTTTGGAAAAAAAAAAAAAAAGAAAAAAAAAGAAGAATCAAGTTTCATAGTTTGTTATAAAATTTTGCAAACAGGTAATTTTTCTCCTTCATTGATATGCGTTAATCAGGCGGCACTGGTGGGCACAGATAAGGCGGCACTGATGGCCACTGATAAGTTGGCACACTGATAGGGGACACTGATGGGCTGCACTGATTAGTGACACTGATAGGTGGCACTGTGGGCACTGGTGGGTGTCATTGGCTGACAGCTGATCACGTGGTAAGGGCTCGGAATCGACCCCTTACTCTGATCTGTGATCCAGCGAGTCTCATAGACTCGCTGATCACAGAGCACGTGTCCTGCAGGGGGCGTGCATGCCGCTCAAGCACGGGAGGACGTCTATTGACCCCCTTCCGGCAAAGTAGGTCCACGCTGTAGCCGTCATTGGCGATAGCGCGGATCTAAAGAAGTTAAAGCATTTGTTAACCCACAAAATAAAATAAACAAGGTTATACTTCACAGTACTTGCGCTGTGTATTTTGGCCCACTGTATTTATTACCTGAAATTCCTGGCTGATCCTGCCAGTTTCTCCCCTCCCCTCTGTACACGATATATCAGGGCTGCTGAGCCCTGACATCGTTGTCAGTGTATGTGCCTCTGTCATATGCTGCTATCTGCAGCTCTCCTGTGTCTCCCTCTCTCCTCCTCCTCCCCCCTGCCCTACCTGCCTAATGACCAGACAAGAAAAAGAAGTGGACTGTATAAGGTATTTACTGGCTGAAAAAAAATGTTTTACTATCTAAAGTCAAAACAAGGGCAGAAGATTTAATAGATGGAAAGTTAAAGAAAATGACTGAAGTTCCACTTTAAAGACTAAACCTTTTTCTGACACTTGATGCCTACAAGTTAAAATCAGTATTTTTTGCTAGAAAAATACTTTGAACCCCCAAACATTATATATTTTTTTTTAGCAGAGACCCTAGAGAATAAAATGGCGGTTGTTGCAATATTTTATGTCACACTGTATTTGCACAGCGGTCTTTCAAAACGCAATATTTTTGGAAAAAAATACGCATTAATTAAAAAAATGAAACCGTAAAGTAGCCCAATTTTTTTGTATAATGTGAAAGATGATGCAACGCCGTGAGAATCTTGATCTTTATTCAAAGCAAATAATAATAGAAAAAAAAAAATATGTGATTCTAGCCATGATCGTGCAACTCTACCACACACCCCGATGCAGTTCACCCCACCCACCGGGGGTCACACCCTATGATTAAGCCCTGGTGGGAGGGGCAAAATGCATCAGGGTGTGTGGTTTGGTGGAGACATGTAGGCCGAGGCCGCTCCTTATCGTTTATTCATCTGGGATGGTCGGGAGTAGCGGCGATCCTTTCCTCTTTAGATTTACTAACCCCCTGAATTGGTATCAAGACAAGCCTGAACCCCATGTTCTGGGACACAGGGATATGCTTTTCACCTGTACGTTGAGCTGCGCCATAAGCATTCAAACAGGCACCAGACTGACATAGGTGAAATATATCTGCACTTGTCAACATGTCAGATGGTTTGCTTCATAGAACATTTCTCCTGACCACTTCAAAAATATCTTCATATGTCCGCTTATTGGTGTTGGATGATCATCTTCCATGGTCTATTTACAGCATTGCACTCACTCATAGAACTGGGGAAATGGACAGGTCACTTCTTCACTAATGTTCCAAAGTTCTCTGCGCTACTATTAATAGTTCGAGAAAACTGTTCAGTCCCCACTTGCTAAATAGGAATGCATTTTTATTCAAAATATGCTATTTTTTTTAAATCAAATTCATTCTGCACAAGTAGACCTAAGTGCATTCCTTGTGTTCCCAGAGCTATGCAATTCCAATGGAATACCAGAAGCAGTAATATCATTTTAGATTTATATAAGTAAAATTACTTTTACAGTGCAACCTGGACTGAAGGTTGAATTTTTGTCATACAACAAATTCTGAGAATTGTTATATAAAATTAATTTTGTAAAGCGCTGAGCAAACTGTTGGCGCTATATAAATCCTGTATACTAATAATAATAATAAATATGGATAAAACTCATAGAAGGCAGGTAGAATTTTTTTAAAGCTGAAGTTTAAATTACTTCTACTTTGTCTTCTCTAGTTCCTTTCCCTTCCTTATTTTAGGCCCATTGACCTAATTACTGGGTCTCTGCCATTCTCTATGCAATACAGGCAGCTCATGGCTGGTGGGAGGGGCAAGAAGTATGCTGTACAGTTTTCAGAAAACATCAAAGCACCCTGTCTGCATTTGGGAGGAGTTGTGCAAATATCAAATGCCTTAAATGGTGGGTGTCAATCTGGAGCTGATGGCATCCTAAGCACTGTATTTGCATAGTAAGTAAATAAGTGAATAAAACTGTAAATTCCTGCGCTAAAAACGACTTAACACAAATGAAAATGAACACACACTAGCGTTAAGGGTTGCTTCTCTCAAAAGTGCATGTGCCTTTAAATATGTAGTCAAGAAAAGAGAGCTACCTTGTGCTACACCAATACATCATAAAACACAGAAAAAATCATAATGAATTCAAATAAATGATTAATATTCACATTATGCACAAAGTCCATAAATTCAAATAAACAAAGTTCACGTGCTTCAAAAAACTTTGCTGTGCAATGTCAAGTTATTCAAACGTGCAATATAAAGTGCCAGAATAAACATCATGTAATCCGTGCTCCCCTCTGTGTACCCTCTCACCAAAGATCCACGACTCCCATAACAGAAGTCAGATGCGCTTCGAGAGGGTGGCTGGGCTTAGTAGTCCCACAAGCTGTAACTCCAACTGCGGCTTAAGTTGCCCTCACTGAGCAAATGGCAAGAAAGGCAATATAGTGTAATTCCGTTGGTTTATTGTATAAAAACCAAGAAATTTCCAGGTATTCCCCTCACATAAAAAAACATTAAAAAAAACAGTGTAAAACCGGAACCAGCCAGCGGCTTGCGTTCCACAAGCCAGAAATTACAAATAGGAATAGGAACAAATGGCAAGAAAGGCAATATAGTGTAATTCCGTTGGTTTATTGTATCAAAAACAAGAAGTTTCCAGGTATTCCTCTCGCATTAAAAACAGTGTAAAACCGGAAGTAGCCAGCGGCTTGCGTTCCACAAGCTGGAAATGACGCCACCACCTGTGGTCAACTGACGTGTTTCATCCCGCCTACGAGACATTTTCAAAGGATCCTTTGAAAACATCTCATGGGCAGGATAAAGCGCGTCAGTTGACCACAGGTGGTGGCGTCACTTCCAGCTTGTGGAACGCAAGCCGCTGGCTACTTCCGGTTTTACACTGTTTTTAATGCGAGAGGAATACCTGGAAACTTCTTGTTTTTGATACAATAAACCAACGGAATTACACACTATATTGCCTTTCTTGCCATTTGTTCCTATCCCTGGAGGTTTGCTGAAGACAACATCAATCATAGCTGGAGACAGCACGTGGGATCGCAGCGCCCAGCAGTCCTTACACTCTTTTCAAGTGAACCCTGGATCTCTGCTCGCTCAGTGAGGGCAACTTAAGCCGCAGTTGGAGTTACAGCTTGTGGGACTACTAAGCCCAGCCACCCTCTCAAAGCGCATCTGACTTCTGTTATGGGAGTCCTGGATCTTTGGTGAAAGGGCACACAGAAGGGAGCACGGATTCCAGTGTTTATTCTGGCACTTGGCATTTTATATTGCACGTTTGAATAACTTAAAGTTGCACAGCAAAGTTTTTTGAAGCACATGAACTTTATTGTTTATTTGAATTTATGGACTTTAATAATTATTCACAGTTACCAATCATTTTTATGAATTTATTTTGATTTATTCTGTGTTTATGATGTAATAGTATAGCACAAGGTAGCGCTCTTTTCTTGACTACAGACTGTATTTGCATGCACACTGCCTTCGGTAACACCCTGATGTAATGTTGAACCTTCATGATTGCAAGAACTGAAGTCCAATAAATGAAAGAGCAGGCCAGAAACAGCCAGACTGGGGAGGAAAGATCTAAATGTTAGCTCTAAAGACCTACAGCTTCTAATGTACACTATGAGAAGGTCACAGTGTGCAGTGAAATGAGAGTAAGCAATTTCAGTACAGGAAAGAGCCTGTACAAAACTGCAGGTAAGCCTAGAGTTCAATTTTAAATTATGCAGACTTCTATCCAAAATAAATTTGCTCTTTATGTTATATGATACATAACATACCATCAACAGTTACATAAGAAATATAATACTTTACAAGTACCCACCCCCCCAAAATACAAAATTATTTCTTCGTATGATGATATGGACCTCCATTTGTGATCATATATCTGTGAGCAACAAGGTTAAATATAAAAAACAGTCCTGTTTTATATTAACCTTGTTGCTCACAGATATATGATATCTATACAACAGGTACATCTGTCTATAAAGCTACCAGGCCAATGACAAGCTCAGCAGGTGTAGTAATTCAGTCCTGTGTAGCAAGTAACAAAAACATGTGCCAGGGATCCTTGCTGAACAAACCAACCAAGAGCAGGACATTCCCCCAGGATAATGCTTATTTTTTACGGTTCCGATATGTCTCATACAGCAATCTTTGCAGACCTGATGTCTGGACTTCATTCAGAAGTCGGTGATGGGGCCTACTCTTAGTTTAGTCACTGTTGCATTTTGGCTGCCTTCTTTTCTTGTCTCAGGCGTTTCTTCTGTCGCTTCCTGCGCACCACAGCATCTTGTTCCTTCTGCATGGTCTCTTGAATGTGCGCCTTGAATTTCTTTTTTTGCTTTTTAATCTTTTCAAGCTCTGCTTTTCTTTTTGCTTCCAGATCAGGATCCTTACATGGAGAAGGAGGAAAGCATTAGAATATCATAAACAGACAACCCCAATTCCAAATAAGTTAGGATGCTGCGTAAAATCTACATAAAAACGGAATGCAACGATTTGCATATCTCATAATCCCATATTTGATTCACAATAGAAAACATACTGCATCTTTGACAACGGCATAGCTTCATAGTAGAAGAGTCTGGGTGCTTAACTGGCCTGCCTGCAGTCCAGACCTTTCACTAATTATATTTTTCGTTTCAAGATGCGCCAAATATTTTCAGATGGCCCAGGACTGTTGAGCAGTTAGAATCCTTTATCAGGCAACAATGGAACAACTTTCCTTTCCCAAAACTCCAGAAAATGTTCTTAGTTCCTAGACGTTTACAGAGTGTTAACGAAAGAAGAGGGGATGGGACACTGTAGTAAACAAAGCCCTGCCCCAACTTTGAGACGTGTTGCTACTATCAATTTCAAAATTACCTTTTTTTTTTTCTTAAAGTGGTACATTTTCTCATTTTTTGGTAAATAAAACAATGGGGTTGCAAGTCATTGCATTCTGGTTTTAAGTATGTTTTAAGCAGCGTCCCAACTTTTTTGGAATCCGGGTTGTGCAAATCAAATCAACTTATTACTGCTCGTAATTTTTATATATAAAAACAAAAAAAAACCCAAAGCAGGACTAAATAAACACATAAATCAATCAACATGTGTCTGTATATTGCAAATGTGATGGGTGCCCATTAACCCTCATGCAATTGTCCGTGATAAGTCCAATTGCATGAGAGTTAATGAGAACCCATCACATAGTACCCTGTTTCCCCGAAAATAAGACCTAGCGTGATTGTCGGTGATGGCTGCAATATAAACCCTACCCCCCCAAATAAGCCCTAGTTAAAGTCCTTGTAGGTCTTATTTTCAGGGTAGGGCTTATTTTCGGGGAAACAGGGTAGGGCTTATTTGGGGGGTAGGGATTATGTTGGAGCCATCACCGACAATCACGCTAGGTCTTATTTTCAGGGAAACAGGGTATATGAGCACATGCTGTATGTGTTAATTGATTTAGGAGGTTTTTTTCTTTTTGCGCCGCTCTATTTTTTGGTTTTATGCGATAACACAGTGTATTTTAGGGTAACACTGGTACTTTGAGTAGCAGCTGAATCACATATATTTTATTCACGTAGAAGTTTTTATTTTTGGCGTGTACTATTTTTGGTTTGTTTGCAGAAATTCTATAGGATTCTGTGGCAACATTGCAAGTATGATGTGAGCAAGCAAAGCCATAACAGCCAAATAAATTTTAGAACTCAGGCAGCCATCATAAAAATGGTGTACATTACAAATATGTGGAGGCACATATAAGCAGAATGCCGCCCAAAAGAGAGGTTTGGGATTTTTTCTCTTCCCGCTGATGCTGCATCTGTGCTCCCCCCCCGGAGGCTCTAAGACTGAGAACCAAGCGATCAAACTCCGCTGATCGCTCAGTTGTTAAAGCTCCACGAGCAGAGAGCCGGTGACCATCAGCTCTACGCTGTCTCCCTCCTCACGCTCACTGATGCGCTGGGTTGTGGAGGGGGTGGGAGCGGCTGGCTCAAGTTCTCAGCGACTCACTGACAGGCTGAGCCAGGTGAGGGTCCAGGGTTCTGGGTGGTTCCCAACCATATGGTCGCAATCTTTCCCCAGCCTGGACCGGTTCTGTGACTTCAGCCCGCTGTCTGCTGAAAACGGGTCACAGGAGTTGAAAACGAACTTCACTCCTGCGATCCACAGGGGAAGTACAGCCAAACAAGCTATGGTTGCACTTCTCCTTTTAAAGTGGAAGTTCATCCTAAAACTAAAATCTCTAAATCTACTTGCAGCCACAATCTAAAACTAACCTAACTAGCCCTGTAAAGCAAAAAAGTTGCATGCGCACGCATATTATATATATATAAAAAATAGTAAGTGAGGTTAAAAAAAAGACACAAGTCCAACCTATGTGTATGATTATGTGTCAGTATTACCTTGTATATCCCTGTATGTTGCTGTCGTTCAGTTGCTTAGACAATAGTTTCTTGAAACTATCGATGCCCCCCCCGCTGAGACCACCACCGCCTGTGGAAGGGAAGTCCACATCCTTGCCGTTCTTACAGTAAAGAACCCTCTACATAGTTTAAGGTCAAACCTCTTTTCTTCTAAATTTTAAATGAGTGGCCACAAGTCTTGTCAAACTCCCTTCGGCAAAAAAGTTTTATCCCTATTGTGGGGTCACCAGTACAGTATTTGTAGATTGAAATCATATCCCCTCTGAAGCGTCTCCTCTCCAGAGAGAATAAGTTCAGTGCTCGCAACCTTTCCTCATAACTAATATCCTCCAGACCCTTTATTAGCTTTGTTGCCCTTCTCTGTACTCGCTCCATTTCCAGTACATCCTTCCTGAGGACTGGTGCCCAGAACTGGACAGCATACTCCAGGTGCGGCCGGACCAGAGTCTTGCAGAGTGGGAGAATTATCGTTTTATCTCTGGAGTTAATCCCCTTTTTATTGCATGCCAATATTCTGTTTGCTTTGTTAGCAGCAGCTTGGCATTGCATGCCATTGCTGAGCCTATCATCTACTAGGACCCCCAGGTTCTTTTTCCATCTTAGATTCCCCAGATGTTCTCCCCCCAGTGTATAAATTGCATTCATATTTTTGCCACCCAAATGCATTATTTTACATTTTTCTACATTGAACCTCATTTGCCATGTAGTTGCCCACCCCATTAATTGGTTCAAATCTTTTTGCAAGGTTTCCACATCCTGCGGAGAAGTTATTGCCCTGCTTAGCTTAGTATCGTCTGCAAATACAGAGATTGAACTGTTTATCCCATCCTCCAGGTCGTTTATGAACAAATTAAATAGGATTGGTCCCAGCACAGAACCCTGTAGGACCCTGCTACCCACCCCTGACTATTCCGAGTACTTGCCATTTATCACCACCCTCGGAACTCGCCCTTGTAGCCAGTTTTCAATCCATGTACTCACCCTATGGTCCATGCCAACGGACCTCATTTTGTACAGTAAACATTTATGGGGAACTGTGTCAAATGCTTTTGCAAAATCCAGATACACCACATCTACGGACCTTCCTTTATCTAGATGGCAACTCACCTCCTCATAAAAGGTCAATAGATCGGTTTGGCGAGAACAATTCTTCATGAATCCATGCTGATTACTGCTAATGATACCGTTCTCATTACTAAAATCTTGCATATTAGTCCCTTATCATCCCCTTAAGGAATATATATATATATATATATATACATACACACATACACACATACATACACCTTTTCAGAAGCCGCTACGGTCCGGTCACCAGTGGCGGAAGCTCTGTGCAGGAGACAGCCGACACCAGCTGGGAAATGGCTAGGAAGTGATGTCACTCAGAGTTACTATGGGGCTTCTGTTATCTGCTGCCTCTTCTGCACACTCCCACACACAGAAGCTGCTGCTGACAGCTCAGTGTGGGACTGGACCGGACCGGCTTCAGAAAAGGTATGTATAGCGATTTTGGCTTTAAAGGGCTAGATAGGTTAGTCTTAGATTGTGGCTGCAAGTAGATTTAGCGATTTTAGTTTTAGGCTGAACTTCTACTTTAAGTGTTTGTTACATTTATAAAAAAAAAAAAAAATACAATGAAAAGGTCAATTAATACCGCACTGGCTCCCCACCCCCTGTATAAACGTCAGGAAACAGGGAATAAAATATTTATTGAATCCACTCTGAGAACAACAGAAGAGATCTATATACTATTAGAGGTACACACCATCACACTCAGAGATCAGTGTACACGGCGCTCTATGTGTGCTGCGCGGTTTCCTGAAACGTAAAAAATAATGTATTCTGTATGCAGGCCAACTAATCGGCTGACCAACTAATTAATAATGAAAATTGTTGATATTGATTCGTTTGTTTTCATAGAGTAGGTCTTCTTATATCCGAGGGGGTTCCTATAGGACAGGGGTATTGAATTAAAATTCACCGGAGGTCCATTGAGTAAATTTTTCTTCCAGCAGAGGTCCAAATATTAGATCGGTACCCGTGGCGCATTTTCACATGTGCCAAACTGCATGTTCCTGCAGCACCATGTGGCATGATTTTGGGGAAAAAAAAAAAAAAAAGGGTCAACGACTTCTTTCTTTGAGTTTCTTGCGGGTAGTCCAGCCCATTAAAATGGGCTGACCTACCCACAACATGCACCTTATGCACATTCACAGATCTGAACCCTTTCTTACATCAGCGTCCTCGGTCCCCAATGCACGTCCCCTCCCCCTTCGCAGTAGTGTTCTCACACTTCCTTGACATCAACCCCACCCTATTTACATTATCCCCCCACATTACTGTCCTCAGTCCCCCCCCCCCCACATTACTGTAATGACCTCAGACACACACACTACAGGCCTCCATTCCCTCACATTACAGGCCTCAGCCCCCCCCACATCATAGTCCTCAGCCCACCCCCCCCCCCAACATCACAGTCCTCAGCTCCCCAACTTTAATGCCATCAGCCCCACATATAATAGTCCTCAGCACACACATTCTCACGGCTTTTCAGCCTATCACATTAGTGTCACTGTCCTCACTCCCTCACTGTCTTACCTTACAGAGCGGAGATCGGAAGGAGGTACAGCATGTCTGGATAGAGGGCAGGTGCTGCAAGACAGTGATTGCGTTGCTAGGATCGCCCATCATTCTAGCAGCCAATCACCTCCTTGCTAACCTTGGGCAGCTCCGCCCTCCATCTAGAAATGTCCCACCTCCCGCTATCGGCTCTGTGAGGATTACAGAGCGATGGCAGGGGAGGAAGAAAGGGCTGTTAAATGGCGGTATCGCAGGGGGCCACATGAGAGAGTGTGATGTGGTCCGCATTCGGCCCGTGGTCCGCTAGTTAGCGATGCTCGCTATAGGAGATACTTGTTTTTCTATTTGGCAAGTCCTTTGTACACTGGGAGCTTTGGTACATTTATATTATTTGTCTGTCTGGATTTAAATGGACATTATGGTTGTTTTTGTAGTGCATTTGGATACGGCTCCCTTTTTATTTTATTTTGGAAATTCCCCTGTGCCGCTTCACTGACCTGTCAAAGGTTGGGGCAGGAAGATCACCTAGCTGTATTTCTTAACCACAGTAGAAAAGCAGGTTACTAACAAGGTTCTGTTTTTTAGCAGGGCTTTGGAAAACTTAGAGTTGGATGGACAGAAATATATGCATTTAATTCTTGTAAGTAAGATTAGGACAACCCTATTTATTGCATTTTTACCTTTCCTTCCAGAATGAGCTGTTTCCGTTTGTTGATCTCCTTCTTCTCATCAAAATCTGTACATTCCAGTTTCTACGACGACAAGAAAATACATTTTATTGTGTACAGGCATAAAATGTACCAACGTCCTGCATTTCAGAGAACCAACACATTCACAGTGAACTGAAATTCTACTCACAATTTCACATTCTCTTCGGGTCACATTCACCTGAGTAAGGATTTGTAATACGTCCCTTTCTTTTACAGCAAACTCTCCCAGTTTCTTATCTAATACATTGGAAAACACAAACACATTAAAACATGGACATGAGAGAAGTATGCACCCAGAACACCTGCATCAAAATATAGTTCCATTATTGCAAGAGAATTGGGATATTTACTATGTATTTAATACATGTTCCCATCAAGATAGAATGAACTTAAAAAAAAAAAAAATCAATTAGAAACTTCTGCTTACCTTTTTAATTGCTTAAAAATTCTACCTTGCTTTTCCCCTCTATGTAAGGTTAAGGAGGGGCTGAGGAGTTAATGCCTACAATAATTTACCATGTCTGCACTGTACCGGCAGACCTCATTTACAGTTGTAAATTAGATTTGGATGTGGTGTCTATTCGGATCTTGTTGCCCTTACCTCCTTTATTAAATACTAGGGTGTTACCCACCCAATACATTGGGCAACGTTTGACCAGACAATTTTTTCTTTATTAATGCTGCAGAATTACCTTTTTTGGTTGAAAGTTTTGCATATTTCATCAGCATAGCTAATACATAGAGAAATGGTTTCCTTTTTCTGTTTTTTGATTCTTTTGCTGGATAAGTACATTCTTTATCTTACCAATGGATAATTATTCTGGCAATGCCTTTAGTGGTTTGATGGATCAGATCCATCAATCCCAAAATGCAGCCGGGGGGAGCATCTCAATGGACAGATTTATTCTTAGACTTCAACACATGTTAGAGAAAAAGTCCAGAATTCACTGGAATATGTGGTATTTCCTTAAATATATAGAAGAAAGAATTTCACCATGGGGTTTGAGGATACAAATTTTTTCTAACATTAATACAATAGAATCATATTTTAAAACAGACTGGGAAGAAAATGTACAGATTTGTTCCATCCGAATTATGGAACTATTATGTCATCAATACACTGTAGAATTAGATTAGATCCCACATTAAATAAATTAAATAATTTAAAAACTGCATTTTGTATTTACTTGGGTTATCTTTGTGTAATATGATCTGAATCATTCAAGCGTGACATATGCAAAAAAAAAAAAAAAAAACAATACTTTTTCACAGCACTGATTTATTATAGGCTGTAGGATTCTGACAATACTTAAAGGGTGAGTTTACCTTTACAGGAAATCTGTAAGGTGAACTTGCACTGACAGAAACCTCACATAGCTTGACACAAACAGGTTATATCCTGCTAAGATAAAAAAAAAAAAAAAAAAAAAAAAAAAAAAAAAAATTGTGCTGTCCTGCATTCCACTTTCTTTTTTATTTTTATTTTGCTATACAACTTGGCCCACATTTACACTTGAGGGTGTGTATGTAGACGATTTTGAGGCAGGCTTTTGGTCTTTTGTCGCTTATTTTTTGGGAGTGAAGTGCTGTACAGGAGCTTCTTTGGGGCAGGATCACGCATTTTTGGGCCAATAAACTTGAAGGGAACATTTGCTGTGCCTAACACACATTTTTGCATTAGCTACTGTTGAAGTCAATGGGAACAAAAAGTCCCCATTTGACTCCAAAAGTAGCTCATGTACGGTTTGGAGCTTCAGGTGCATGAATGCTCAACTGTGAACAAGGAGCATTTAAAAAGCATGGGATCTGGCTTGTTAACATTTTTTAAGCTTTGAGCTCCAAGCTATAAAATGCTCAGATGTGAACGGGGGCTAAAGTAAATATTATAATAAAGATTTCCTAAACAACCAGCAACTTACTGATTTGTTCTTCTATCGCATGCACCAGATGAATATCATACTGTGTCACCAGAGTAATTGCCGTGCCTTTGCGTCCTATGATAAAAAACATTGAGCGGTCATTAGATGGCAATATTTACAATACCAGGGTTGTGACAATTCCAGCTTTTTTTTTGGTCAGATATTCATTCTCATAGATAGCAAGATAGACCAGAAATTATACATCAGGTCTAAGAAAGCACAAAAGTACAATTTTATTTGCTTATGGCACCACTCAAAGTAGAGGCGCGAAACATATCCCTGTGTCCCAGAACATGTTGTGCAGGCTTGTCCTAATACCAATCCAGAGGGTTAGCAAATGGAGACAGGATTGCTGCTACTCCCAATCAGCCCAGGTGAACAATTAATAGTATCCTCAGCCTACATATTTCAACCAAACCACATACCCTGGTGCATTTCATCCCACCGACCAGGGTTTAATCATAGGGTTAAGCCCTGGTGGGCGTGGCAAAACGCATCAGGGTGTGTGGTTTGGTGGAGACATGTAGGTTGAGGACGCTCTTTATTGTTTATTCACCTTGGTTGGTTAATGGGGAGTAGCGGGGTTCTTTTCCTCTTTACGCAGAAGTAAAATTTTCACAATTTCAGCGTTGACTTAAAAGTGCATCTAAACCAAAGAACAAAAATGTAATATATAGAAGATTACAAGTCCTTACATGTGGTGGCTGCATTATTATTCTTTTTTCAGGCTTTTCCTTAATTTTGACTCAGTGCTCCGACCAGCAACACTACACTATAAGTAGTACCAGAACACTCTACTTGCTATCCTAGGCTGACAATGCGCCTTCACTGTACTGCATCTATGTAACAGCAGCATTGTTACCCTAAACTGCTCTCCTGATTTCAACTACAAACATAAGGAGGAGTGTTCTGAAATCCAGAAGAGAACCTGTAAAGCTGAAAACATTGTTAGAGATTTCAGTTCACTACAAAAGGAAGGTACGAGCTCATTGTTTTCTACAGGATCAACAAGAATTTTTCTGTATTTGTTGAAAATGCTCTTAGCTAGGAGGGGAAAAAAAAAATCTATGGACTGGTGAGCTGTAAGGCATTATATATTGTTCTTGGGTGTGGATATACCTTAAAGTACATTTGCAGTTTCCACAAAAAAATAGAAATGAAGTTTAGGTAACTTGGGGCATAATTAACCTCTAATGAAGTGTTTCTCGTGTCCAGCTGGGCTGTTGCATAGTGCAGAAAAGAATAGTAAAAGTTCTATGAGTAAGTGCCGGTTCACACTGGTGCGATGCCAAACATCGCACAGACATCGCATGTAATTCGCAGCGCACTGCTGTTCACATTACATGCGATGTCTGTATGGTACGATATCAGCCATAGAGATAGTATGGCTGATATCGCACCGCATTCGGTGCAAACACGCACAGGACCCTTTTTTCTGTTCGGACCAGAATCGGATCGCATGTGTGTTCACACATATGCGATTCGATTCATGTCTGAACTGTCAGTTCGCAGTGCGATACACGAGCTGAACTGGGGGTGTCGTTAACAATGTATTGACACTCCCCAGCGATTCGCATATGGCAGTGTGAATTGTTTCACACTTGTACAGGCAAATGCTTACAACTCAGAGATGGAAGATCAGCACTGCAGTGAGGACCCTGAGCGACTATTACAGGCAAGTTATGTCCCTGTTACTGTATAGCAAACAAAGAAAAAAAATAACTAACTAAAATTTTAGGTTTAAGTAAAAACGATCAAAAAAGAAAGTGTCAATTGCCTTTTTTTTCCCATCCCCAGACAATGCAAAATATTCCCATGGCTGGCAGGAGCATACAGCTAAAGGCTGCCGTGCTCTGTGTATGTTTCTGCATTGTCATCCCCACAATGCTGCAATCAAAGCTCACAATCCCTACTGATTGCTGTGGACCCCAATCTAGTGAGATATTAGCTGGTTTGTCAAAATCTTCCTGGCCAGGCCTGTACATGTTTTCAGCCCTCATTTTTTGCAATGAAGATTTAAGCTGCCCATAGATGGATCAAAGTTTGGGGGTTTAGCCAAATTTCAATCTATCTATGGCCATTCCTGCTCAACACAAGCAAGTCTAGCAATTGACTTCTGTTGAACAAAACTGTTGGAAAACTTTTGATCAGTGGCATAGTGGTGAGGATTCCTCTATCCAACTCCCTTGTGTGGATGGGGGAATCCATCCCCCCACCCCCCCTTCATCAGCAGTGAACAGTTTCAAGTCACTAGAAGTGAAAATATATCACCCCTATAATGTGAAAAAGATGTTTATTTTAAGACAATTTGTCTTACGGACATCTATCCAACAGACATAAAATTCAGATAGAGCCTGTAGGGATTACTCCTTCCCATCCTGTAGGTTGTGGCTGATCTCCATACCTGCTCTTGCTGTTCTTCCTACACGGTGGATGTAGCTCTTCGGAAGGCCTGGGGTGTTGTGGTTGATCACTACCTGGACGGTGGGGATGTCCAAGCCCCTGGAAATGTAACAGATTAATGATGTATGCTTCTGATTCAACTAGTGGCAAAATAAAAAAGCAGCTCTGAAAGTGTGCTTTTGTTTTTCACACCCGTGCTATACTAAAAGGGTGAGACCAGTATCCAGTGACTGCAGCAATTAAGCTCCATACATCCCCTCTGTGCTCCTATAAAGCAACTGGCATGCACCTTTCTTTGCTCTCCCACAATTAGTGCATGAAATATATTAGTCTGACAGCACTGCAAAAAATTTACTATTGTATATGTTCACATGTTACAGCTCCAAATGGCTGACACATGCAATGCAGGCACTCCCACTAGCAGGCTGATTTTATGTGTGGAGGTTGACAGAAAGATGGGGTTGAGGAAAGCATCATAAAATAAAATAATGCTTTCTAAACAAAATAAATTTACCATATATACTCGAGTATAAGTCGAGTTTTTCAGCACATTTTTTTTGTGCTGAAAGTGCCCCCTTCGACTTATACTTGAGTCAAGCACTTTTCTGCAGCAAAAAATTTCATTTTCCGAACCGAATTTGGGGCCCCGTATCTCAGGGCCACTTTGTGCTAGGAACCCCAAACTTGGTGTGCAAACCCAGTACCACAACATATCCAAAGCTGGGGTTCCTAGCACTAAGTGGCCCCGTGATACGGGGCCCCAACATCGGTTCGGAAAATGTCATTCTCCTGCAGAAAAGTGCTTGACATTTTCTGAACCGACTTTGGGGCCAAGTATCTCAGGGACACTTGCTAGAAACCCCAGCTTTGGATATGTAATGGTGCTAGTTCCACTGAGTTTGCACACCAAATTTGGGGTTCCTAGCACAAAGTGGCCCCGAGATACGGGGCCCCAAAGTCGGTCAACTGTGTCCATCTGCAGCAATGTCATTTCGGGACCCTTTGGGTTCAGAGACCGCAAATTTTGGCTGCAGCTAGGGGGCATCTAAGAACCCTTAACTACCGAGTTTGAAGTTCGGGGGACCTATGGCTGCAAATGGGCACAGCGAGGCATGCAAATGGGCAGAGTGAGGCATGCTAATGGGCACAGTGAGGCTGCAAATGGGCATTGTTGACCCTCTTTTTCCACTTACAGTAGCTGTGCATTTCTCACCCTCGTCTTATACTCGGATCACTAAGTTTTTCCCATTTTTTTGTGGTAAATTAGGGCCTCGACTTATACTCGGAAACGACTTTTACTCAAGTATATAAGGTAAACTTTTTTTTTTTTTTAAATGAAAAGGATTGACATAACCCTGTTGTGAGAAAACATGGTAAATACAGTGGGTAAAAGTAGTATTGAACACGTCATCATTTTTCTAGGTAAATATATTTCTAAAAGCTACTATTGACATTAAATTTTCACCACGTCGGTAATAAACCATGCAAGCTATACATACAAAGAAACCAAAACAAATACGTTTAGAAATTAAGTTATGTGCAATAAAATGGAACGACACAGGGAAGTACTGAACACGCCAACTGAAATTTAATACTTCGTACAAAATCCTTTGTTAGTAATGACCGCTTCAAGATGCCTCCTGTATGAAGAAACTAGTCGCATGCATTGCTCAGGTGTGATTTTGGGCCATTCTTCCAAACAGTCTTCAAATCTTGAAGGTTCTGTGGGGCCTCTCTTTCTGCGAGCTTTGATTTGATCTTTAGTTCTTTCCATAGATTTTCTATTGGAGTCAGGTGATTCTAGCAGCTTTATTTTATTTTTTTGAAACCAATTGAGAGTTTCCTTGGCTTTGTGTTTGGGATTATTGTCTTGCTGAAATGTCCACCCTCGTTTCATCTTCATCACCCTGGTAGATGGCAGCAGGTTTTTTTTTTTTTTTATCAAGAATGTCTTGGTACATTTTTCCATTCATCCCTCCTTCAATGCAATTAAGTTTGCCAGTACCGTATGTTGAAAAACAGCCCCACACCATGATGTTCCCACCCCCAAACTTCACTGTTGGTAGGGGGGTGTTTTTGGGGTGCAGTTCCATTTGATCTCCAAACATGGTGTGTATTATAGCTTTCAAAGAGTTAAATTTTTGTCTCATCTGACCAAACTATATTCTCCCAGTATTTCACAGGCTGGTCTAAATGTTGTGCAGCAGACTTTAAACAAGCTTCAACATGCTTTTTGTTCTGCAATGGAGTCTTGCGTGGTGAGTGTGCATACAGGCCATGGCGGTTAAGTGTATTACTTATTGTTTTCTTTGAAACAATTGTACCTGCTAAATCCCAGGTCTTTATGAAGCTTTCCACAAGTGATCCTTGGCTCTTGGACAACTCTTCTGATAATTCTTTTCACTCCTCTGTCAGAAATCTTGCGAGGAGCAAGTGGTTGTGGCCAGTTTATAGTAAAATGTTCTTTCCACTTCCGGATTATTTACCCAACAGTGCTCACTGGAACATTCAAAAGTTTAGAAATCATTCTGTAACCAATGCCATCAGTATGTTTTGCAACAATAAGGTTGCAAATGTCTTGAGAGAGCTCTTTGTTTTTACCATCATGAGATGTTTCTTGTGTGCGACACCTTGGTAATGAGACACCTTTTTATAGGCCATCAGTTGAGACTGAACCAGCTGATATTAATCTGCACTGACAAAGGGCAGGATTGCTTTCCAATTACTGGTAGATTTCAGCTGGTGTCTTGGCTTTCCATGACTTTTTGCACCTCCCTTTCATGTGTATAACACTTTTTCCCTGTGTCATTCAATTTCATTACACATAACTTAATTTCAGAATTTATTTGCACGTATGGATTGCATGGGTTGTTACCAACATGTGGTGAAAATGTCATGCCAATAGCACCTTTAGAAGTAGATTTACCTAGAAAAAAAATGGTGACGTGTTCAATACTTATTTTACCTGCTGTAAGTGGTTGTTTTACCGTGCTGGGGCTTTGATTTCGGATCTACAGAGGATGCCATGTATAAAATAAAATCTACTTTTCCTGTGTCCACTTGGATTTTCCTCCCACAAATATGTGTCTATATGTCAGTGCTATATAAACACGTGAAATAATTATATTAGGAGTGTAGTTAAACACTGCAATCTGCATCTACAGACATTGCACTGGTTAAACGAAAAACATGCAAGGGACTTTCATGAGTAATATGTAATTTCGTTTACCTGGCAGCCACATCTGTTGCAATAAGAATCTTAAAAACACTTGATTTGAACTTTGCAAGTGCAGCAAATCTCTGTTTCTACAAAAAGAAAAAAAAAAAGACAAACATTTACTACTGGACCGTATTTGTATAGTTATGAGCATATTAACATAGCTAGGGCCTTTGCCAAACTACACATTCTGGACGATTCATTTCCTTTTCAAAAAACCTGGGGATAGAATATGTTCTCTTTCTCTGTCCCCAGAAATTACTCACGATTACAGCGACAAGCTTATAGCCAAGCACGGGATTCTCCATAAATGCAGAATATCCTCTTCCCTTTCCAAAACCAGTTAAATTACATAATTCATTCTCAATCCTGTTTATATGCAATGAATGTGCACTGTACAGTATAGTTTGATGGCTTTTGCTTGCTTCAAGCAGGTTTTGTATTCCATGGGAGTTTAAACCTGCTTGAAGCAGGTCAAATGCAGGTCAGAAGGAGATAAACGGCCGGCTAAATGAGCCCGTCAATGAATACTGAATAGGGCAAAAAAAAAAAAATTATAAATCGATTATTAAAATAGTTGTCAACTATTGTCAAAATCGATTAATTGGTCAGCCAATTAGTTGGCCTGCATTGTTTACATATCAGGAAATACAGTGTAGCACACATACAGCTCAGTACACCTTCCATACATGTCATTATACACAGTGCAACACACATACAGTTAAGTACATTGTTCATACATGTCAGAAGACACAGTGTAGCACACATACAGCTAAATACACCCTCCATACATGTCAGTAAGTGCCTGAGAACTTGTGAATGTGTGAGGAGCAATACCACATGGGACATGTAGTCCTGGGCAGGGGAAGGAAGTGATTCTAAAAAGGCAGAAGTTTTTTTTGTTTTTTTTATCTTGCTATAGGGGTACTCTGAAGGCAGGAGGAGCCAGAAGTGTCAACGGGGGACACCAGAAGAGGAGAATCAGGGCTGCTCTGTGCAAAACCATTACACAGAGCAGGCAAGTATGACAAGTTTGTTGTTTAACCACTTCAGCCCCAGAAGATTTTACTCCCTTCCTGACAGAGCATTTTTTGCAATTCAGCACTGCGTCGCTTTAACTGACAATTGCGCGGTCGTGCGACGTGGCTCCCAAACAAAATTGACATCCTTTTTTTCCCACAAATAGAGCTTTCTTTTGGTGGTATTTGATCGCCTTTGCGATTTTTATTTTTTGCGCTATAAACAAAATAAGAGCGACAATTTTGAAAAAAAACACATTATTTTTTACATTTTGCTATAATAAATATCCCCCAAAAATATATAAAAAAAAAACTTTTTTCCCAAGTTTAGGCCGATCATATTCTTCTACATATTTTTGGTAAAAAAAAATAAAAATAAAAAAATAAAAAAATCGCAAGAAGCGTTTATTGATTGGTTTGCGCAAAAGTTATAGCGTTTACTAAATAGGGGATAGTTTTATGGCATTTTTATTAATACATTTTTTTTTACTAGTAATGGAGGCGATCAGCGATTTTTATTGTGACTGCGACGTTATGGCGGACATGTCGGACAATTTTGACACATTTTTGGTACCATTGTCATTTATACAGCGATCAGTGCTGTTAAAAATGCACCGATTACTGTGTAAATGACACTGGCAGTGAAGGGGTTAACCACTAGGGGGCGGGGAGGGGTTAAGTATGTCCTAGGGGAGTGATTACTAACTGTAGGGGGATGGGCTGTGTGTGTGACGTCACTGATCTCTGCTCCGATGACAGGGAGCAGAGATCGAGTGACACTGTCACTAGGCAGAACGGGGAGATGCTGTTTACATCAGCATCTTCCCGTTCGTCCTCTCCGTGATGCGATTGCGGGTATCCCCACGGCGATCGAGTCCGCGGGACCCGCAACCCGACTCACTGAGCTCCCGGCGGCGCGCACTTTAAAAGGACGTACCTGTAAGTCCATTTGCCCAGCCGTGCCATTCTACCAACGTACATCGGCGTGCGCCGGTCAGGAACCAGTTAAAAAAAAATTAAAAAATTATTCAAAATGTTTACAATCACTTTTAGGGATGTGTGCAGGGAAGATCACAATCTGAACCCAGAGAAGCTGGGGGCCAATAGACTGGAGGTAATATAAGGCGTTATAAAATTACATTTAAAGTAAAAGTTTACTAATATTGTGCATTAGATTTAAAATGATTATATCCATGCAAAAAAAAAAAAGTCTCAGCCTTTAGTACTACCTTAATATTTTAATATAAAAGATTTATATCCCCCCTCCTCCACGTAGCATCATGTCTGGCAGTTAAAATACACTGTATATCCCATTTCTGGGTGTATTCATCAAACATGTATATATACATACAAAATATATATATATATATATATATATATATATATATATATATATAAATAAAAAGTATTCACTCTGTTATATTGCAGCCATTTGCTAAATCATTTAAGTTCATTTTTTCCTCATTAATGTACACACAGCACCCCATATTGACAGAAAAACACAGAATTGTTGACATTTTTGCAGATTTATTAAAAAAGAAAAACTGAGATATCACATGGTCCTAAGTATTCAGACCCTTTGCTCAGTATTTAGTAGAAGCACCCTTTTGATCTAATACAGCCATGAGTCATTTTGGGAAAGATGCAACAAGTTTTTCACACCTGGATTTGGGGATCCTCTGTCATTCCTCCTTGCAGATCCTCTCCAGTTCTGTCAGGTTGGATGGTAAACGTTGGTGGACAGCCATTTTTAGGTCTCTCCAGAGATGCTCAATTGGGTTTAAGTCAGGGCTCTGGCTGGGCCATTCAAGAACAGTCATGGAGTTGTTGTGAAGCCACTCCTTCGTTATTTTAGCTGTGTGCTTAGGGTCATTGTCTTGTTGGAAGGTAAACCTTCGGCCCAGTCTGAGGTCCTGAGCACTCTGGAGAAGGTTTTCGTCCAGGATATCCCTGTACTTGGCCGCATTCATCTATCCCTCGATTGCAACCAGTCGTCCTGTCCCTGCAGCTGAAAAACACCCCCACAGCATGATGCTGCCACCACCATGCTTCACTGTTGGGACTGTATTGGACAGGTGATGAGCAGTGCCTGGTTTTCTCCACACATACCGCTTAGAATTAAGGCCAAAAAGTTCTATCTTGGTCTCATCAGACCACAGAATCTTATTTCTCACCATATTGGAGTCCTTCAGGTGTTTTTAGCAAACTCCATGCAGGCTTTCATGTGTCTTGCACTGAGGAGAGGCTTCCGTCGAGCCACTCTGCCATAAAGCCCCGACTGGTGGAGGGCTGCAGTGATGGTTGACTTTTTAAAACTTTCTCCCATTTCCCAACTGCATCTCTGGAGCTCAGCCACAGTGATCTTTGGGTTCTTCTTTACCTCTCTCACCAAGGCTCTTCTTCCCCGATAGCTTAGTTTGGCCGGACGGCCAGCTCTAGGAAGGGTTCTGGTCGTCCCAAACATCTTCCATTTAAGGATTATGGAGGCCACTGTGCTCTTAGGAACCTTAAGTGCAGCAGAATTTTTTTTGTAACCTTAGCCAGATCTGTGCCTTGCCACAATTCTGTCTCTGGGCTCTTCAGGCAGTTGCTTTGACCTCATGATTCTCATTTGCTCTGACATGCACTGTGAGCTGAAAGGTCTTATATGGACAGGTGTGTGGCTTTCCTAATCAAGTCCAATCAGTATAATCAAACACAGCTGGACTCAAATGAAGGTGTAGAACCATCTCAAGAATGATCAGAAGAAATGGACGGCACTTGAGTTAAATATATGAGTGTCACTGCAAAGGGTATGAATACTTAGGACCATGTGATATTTCAGTTTTTCTTTTTTTAATAAATCTGCAAAAACGTCAACAATTCTGTGTTTTTCTGTCAATATGGGGTGCTGTGTGTACATTAATGAGGGAAAAAAAAATGAACTTAATTTTAGCAAATGGCTGCAATATAACAGAGTGAAAAATTTAAGGGGGTCTGAATACTTTCCGTCCTATATCTATCTATCTATCTATCTATATATATATATATACACACACATACACACACACACACACACACACAGTATCTCACAAAATCGAGTACACCCCTCACACTTTTGTAAATAATAAAAATGATAAATAATAATAAAATGTGACAACACTGAAGAATTGACACTTTGCTACAATGTAAAGTAGTGAGTGTACAGCTTGTATAACAGTGTAAAATTGCTGTCCCCTCAAAATAACTCAACACACAGCTATTAATGTCTAAACTGCTGGCAACAAAAGTGAGTACACCCCTAAGTGAAAATGTCCAAATTGGGACCAAAGTGTCAGAATTGTGTGTGGCCACCATTATTTTCCAGCACTGCCTTGGGCATGGAGTTCACCAGAGCTTCACAGGTTGCCATTGGAGTCCTCTTCCACTCCTCCGTGATGACATTACGGAGCTGGTGGATGTTAGAGACGTTGCACTCCTCCACCTTCCGTTTGAGGATGCCCCACAGATGCTCAACAGGGTTTAGGTCTGGAGACATGCTTGGCCAGTCCATCGCTTTACCCTCAGCTTCTTTAGCAAGGCAATGGTCGTCCTGGAGCGGCGTTTGGGGTCCATATCATGTTTGAATACTGCCCTGCGGCCCAGTCTCCGAAGGGAGGGGGATCATGCTCTGCTTCAGTATGTCACAGTACATGTTGGCATTCATGGTTCCCTCAATGAACTGTAGCTCCCCAGTGCCAGCAGCACTCATGCAGCCTCAGACCATGACACTCCCACCACCATACTTGTCTCTGTACTCCTCACCTGGTTGCTGCCACACACGCTTGTCCCCATCTGAACCAAATAAGTTTATCTTGGTCTCATAGTTTCATTAGTCTCACAGGACATGGTTCCAGTAATCCATGTCCTTAATCTGCTTGTCTTCAGCAAACTGTTTGTGGGCTTGTGCATCATCTTTAGAAGAGGCTTCCTTCTGGGACGACAGCCATGCAGACCAATTTGATGCAATGTGCGGCGTATGGTCTGAGCACTGACAGCCTGACCCCCAACCCCTTCAACCTCTGCAGCAATGCTGGCAGCACTCATACATCTATTTCCCAAAGACAACCTCTGTATATGACTCTGAACACGTGCACTCAACTTCTTTGGTCGACCATGGCGAGGCCTGTCCTGAGTGGAACCTGTCCTGTTAAAACGCTGTATGGTCTTGGCCATCGTGCTGCAGCTCAGTTTCAGGGTCTTGGCAATCTTCCTATAGCCTAGGCCATCTTTATGTAGAGCAACAATTCTTTATGCCACCATATATGCGCCATTGTCCCGATATCTCCACAGCCCCTCCAGCATAATTGCGATGTTTCCTTCTGTATTCTATGTGCTCTATCAGGGGTAATGTACATTCTCGCAAGAATCTTATAATTCATCTCGGATAGCTTACAGCTAACCGAGGTGGCGTTTACCCTTTTCAGAATCAGCCCCGTCTCCCTTTCACTCCCTGTCCAATTCCTTCTCCCACTTCTCAAGAAATGGCGGACACTCAGCACCTCCTAATTCATTCAATACTCTATAGATCTTGGAGACCGCCCCCCCTCCCTTTTTTCTCTATACATATTTTCTCCAGGGGGAGTAGGCCCTCCATCGACCTAATTAGCTCAACAAAATGTTTCAGCTGCTTATACCTCCATAGATCTAAAATAAACCATTAATTTTTTGCATTTAATTCTTGAAATGTACACATCTTGCCCGGTCTCATGTCTTTTAATTGGGCGGCGTCCTTCAGAATCCACCTCCCAAACAGATCTTCTTTCCCCGGTGAAAATAAGCGGAATTAACGGTGAGTTATACTTCCAGTGCTCCCTCTCGTGCAATTTATCACACATTTTAAGTGCATATTTTGTGATCTCCATTGTTTCCATGCTCAAGTTTCTATACTGTGGTGGAATCCATACTATCTTGCCCAGCTCTACTTCACTAATTTTATTTTCTATTTTCACCCATTGTTTTTTACCCAATCTAATATACGTTATAAGGCGATCGCCTCGTAGTATTTTCTATTAGTTGCCCCACCCCTGTTCCTCTTATCTTTATAGTTATTGTGTAAACTTTATTCTGGGTTTTTTCCCCTCTCCATATAAACTTTAGAAATATAGTGCGCAATCTATTAAAATAGATCTGTGGGATTAGAATTGGGAGCATTTGCATTTTATAAATGATTTTTGGGAGGATTGTCATCTTAAATAGGTTGATTCTTCCTCCCCATGAAAGTCGGTTACACAATATTCTGTTCAGGTCAGTCTTGATCTCATTAAGGAGTGGCATAAAGTTAGCTTGGAACAGTGACTCTTTAGTTGTGGTTATCTTAACTCCTAGGTAGTTGAGCTCTTTTATTTCCCATTTAAATGGGAAAAACTTCTGATATGTATTATCGCCTACTTCGCCTTCAATTATATCTAGTGTTTCTGACTTGGTCGAGTTAACCCGGAAGTTGGACAGCTTACCATAGGCTTTTATGGTCGCTAACAGATTCTGAAGAGTAGTCCTCGGACGGGTGACCTAAAATAATACGTCATCCGCGAAGGCAGCTAATTTGTACTCATCTTCACCTGTTTTTACCGCACTGATATCCGGGTTAAGCCTCACCTTCGCTAGAAGGGGCTCCAATGCCAGCACAAACAGTGGAGAAAGTGGACATCCCTGTCTTGTGCCATTGTACATTTTAAATGGTTCAGAGAGAGTTCCGTTCGTCTTCACTCTCGCTGTGGGTGTGTGTATATATAAGGCCTTTATCCAACTGAGCATTCTATAACCTAGTCCAATCTCCTCTAAAAAGTGTCCCACATGAAGCCCCAGTCTACCCTGTCGAAAGCTTTTTCAGCATCTATTGACAAGAGTAGGCCTGGGGCCCCACTATCTTTTATTTTCTGGGCTACCAGTGACGTCTTGATGCCATTATCCCTCCCTTCTCTACCAGGCACGAAACCCACCTGGTCAGGGTGGATAATCTCATTGATTATCCGCTTCATCCTGTCGGCTAGTATCTTAGCAAATAATTTTGTGTCGCATTTAGAAGAGAAATGGGCCTATAACTGGAGCATAACGTGCGGTCCTTTCCTTCTTTCCAAATGATGGCAATACTGGCTTCTAGTGCTTCTTTTCTCATCTCCCATTTATCCCCTATTCCATTCATGTATAAGCCCATTTTGGGGATCAATAGGTCCTGAAATTTTTTATAATATATAACAGTCAGCCGTCTGGCCCT
The DNA here is from genome assembly GCA_037952925.1 of Lithobates clamitans. NCBI lineage: Eukaryota > Metazoa > Chordata > Amphibia > Anura > Ranidae > Lithobates > Lithobates clamitans. Next base: position 3,660,367 of record JBBGZY010001129.1, on the reverse strand, counting down.
GGACTCTTACCAATTGGAGAATCCTGAAGTGCTTTCTTGAGCTCCTGTTCTGTTATAGGGGCATCTAAGATGGTTTTATCGCTTTCTGCTATTTTGGGTAGACATGCCTCCTTTAAAAAGATTTTGATTTTCTCTCTTTTTTTTTATATTGGCCTCCTGTGGGTTGTTTATATTAATTGCGTAAAGCTCTCCATAGAATTCTTGAAAAGCTTTTGCAATATCACGTGTTCTATATCTGATTTCCCCTGACTTGGTCCTTATTTTCTCGATAAAGTTATTGTTTTTCTTTTTTTTCAAGGCCCTGGCTAGCAATTTGCCCGGTTTATTACCGTTTATGTATCTATCTTTTTTTACTAGGTTGTAGGTCTTGCGTGTTTCATACGCAGTTAAATCCCTCAACTCTTCTCTTCTCCTATGTAATCTTGCCAACACCTCCCCGTCTCCCGATGTCTTATGTTGCTGTTCTATTTCAGGAGGTGTTTAACCACTTAAGGACTGAGCCTCTTTTTGAGATTTGTTGTTTATGAGTTAAAAACATTTTTTCTTGCTATAAAATTACTTAGAACCCCAAACATTATACTTTTTTTTTCTAACACCCTAGAGCAGTGGTCATCAACCCTGTCCTCAGGGCCCACTAACAGGCCAGGTTTTAAGTATTACCTTGGGGAAATGCAGACTAGAATACTGCAATCACTGAGCAGCAAATTATATCACCTGTGATGTATTTCAGTTATCTTACAAACCTAGCCTGTTAGCAGGCCTTGAGGACAGGGTTGATGACCACTGCCCTATAGAATAAAATGGTGGTTGTTGCATTACTTTCTGTCACATCGTATTTGCGCAGCGGTCTTACAAGCGCACTTTCTTTGTAAAAAATACACTTTCTGTTTTTAATAAAAAAATAAGACAACAGTAAAGTTAGCCCAATTTTTTTTATATTGTGAAAGACAATGTTACGCCGAGTAAATTGATACCCAACATGTCACGCTTCAAAATTGCACCCGCTCGTGGAATGGCGACAAAATTTTACACTTAAAAACCTGCATAGGCGACATTTAAAAAAAAAAAACTCTACAGGTAGCATGTTTTGAGTTACAGAGGAGGTCTAGTGCTAGAATTATTGCTCTCGCTCTGTGTGGTTTGAACACCGTTTTCGAATGCGGGCGCTACTTGCGTATGCATTCGCTTCTGCTTGCGAGCTCGACGGGGCGCGTTTAAAAAAAAAAAAAAAAATTTAAATTTATTTCACCCTTACGTTTAAAAAAAAAAAGTATCACTTTTAATCCTATTACAAGGAATGTAAACATCCCTAATGGATAGAATAGAAAAGAAAAAAAATAGAAAAAAAGCATGACAGGACCTCTTAAATATGAGATCTGTGTATGTTCACAGACTAAAAATGCTAATTATTTGTATAGAAGAACAGCAGGAAGTTAGATCTTATTTAAAAGTATTTTTTGATAAACCAGATGCCCTAAACATTATTTCTTCACCCGCCTCTCAGCTCCTCTAACTGCAACCTCTAATTTACAATCTTTGGCAACAACAAGCATATGGATATCTAGGTACCTTTATCCCATGAAATCGCAAAAAACTAGCTACTCTCAAATTATGGTCCAATTTCTCAGTCCATTCTGGAATGTTTGTCGTCCTATCAATAACCGAGTGTCTTGGTTGGGCAGGAGAGAATATAATATTATATATATATATATATATCCAAAGCTGTATATTCTAAACTGTAATGAATAGACCACCTACTGTAAACATTAGCCAACTCGGATTAATAAATCTATGAGGGATTTCATCCTTGGACAAACACTACAGAATTGTAAGATATTCGCCCCAAATAAGTGGAGGGCTCTCCCTTCCTGATCTATATATAGACCACTCAGCGACGAGAATAAATCCGATTGGTTTTATGAAAAATGGAATAAACTGTGGATCTCAGTAAATGAGGATTTTTTTTAGCTTTACGACATAAATCTATTTTGAGACCTGTTTTAGAGGTCTTGCCCCTCATAGTTTCAACCATTTTGCAAGCATGGAATGACATGCTTAAAAAAGGGATTGCTATCCTCTAGACTAGGGCTGATGATGCCTCTATTCTCTAACCAAGAATTCCAACTAGCCTTCTATTCCCCATAATTCTATCCTGGAACAGAAAAGATGGTACACAAATCACTCAAATTCTTTGGAATTAAACCTTGATCCCCCTCAATGCCCCACATTCAGAACTTCCCTCAACTATGGGTAGGGATCAGTCGAAGTGCCTTAGAAGTTTTAACTGTCTAGCTATAAAATGGTTTGGATACCTCAACTGTTTATTAACTCCCCACTAAACACCTCAAGACCAAACAGTTTCACCTACCTGCCCAGGCCATTTTTCAGTCTTCCCCCTGTCACACGTTGAATGACAATTACTCAGTCACGCAACACTGTATCCAAAATGACATTTTTAGCATCTTTTATTTTTTTTAGACAGATAGAGCTTTCTTTTGGTAGTATTTAATGACTACTGGATTTTTATATTTTTTGTTATAAAAAGTAAAAAGGACTTTTTACTTTTTGAAAAAATGTTGAAAAAAATAAATACAATAAATACATACATACATACTTAGTTTTGGTTATAACATTTTGCAAATAAATATCTTTATTCATAAATTTAGGCCAAAATGAACTCTTACATTTCTTTGATGAAAATAACCCAAATCAGTGTATAACATTTAGTCTGTAGGAAAGTTAGTCTACAAACTGTGGTATACATATTTGAAAATTGATAAGTCTTGATGTACTGGCGGCCACTCATTTTTTGAGGCCCTAAAAAGGCCCAGGACAGTACAAATTACCCCTTTTTGGAAAGTAGACAGTCCAACGTATTTAGGCACAGTGAGTTTTTTTGAAGTTGTAATTTTGTGGTCGCATTTAGTTTTTTAAGAAAATTAAGAAATTAAATAAAAAAATGTTTTGTTCACCAAGTTGTCATTTGAACAAGTATGGGCATACTTTCAATTACACCCCAAAACACAATCTTGATATGCCTCCCGAGTATGGGGATGTCACATGTGTGAGAGTTTTTCATGGGCCCCAAATCTTTCAGATAAAGTAATTACATAAACAGCTGACCATTGTAAGCACCACTGTCAGTGTTAAATGGTCTGTCTCATTTCTAACAGCAAGAGAGTTTTTCTGTTGAAAAACAGACTTACTTGTTAGATCACCAGATGAAAACAGAAGAAAGAAAAAAAAAAGCGTAAAAAGAAATAACAAACAAACAAATGCAACCATCACATCTAAGATTTAGTAAGCTACAATATAATAAATGTTTGCTATTGAGTTTAATACTGCTTTAAGTTTCTTATTCACTACTCAATGTACTGTACATGTATACATCACTTTGAGAAAAAAGTATTTAACCTTATTCCTCTATCCTCTGGACTTAAGCCTTTAACCCTTGCATCCCGGGGTGGGGGGGCTCACTGCAAGGGTATTTTTGTGCAATAAACCAGAGTTCAGCTCAGGGGATTTCACCTTTTCACAAAGCATAAAAAGATGAGCAAACTCACAACATCCTCCACACCCTTCTGGTTAAATGTATCTTATATGATCCCCATCTTCTGACTCACCCTCCAGCCGACAGAATGATCTGGCACTGAAGTTTAGCAAAAAAACACAATCTCTTTACAGCTTCAGTGATATTACTTACCTGTAATGATGTCCTGTGAGGCCATGTTGCAGGCAGCTTGATCCTGTAGAAATCTTGTACAGGCATGCCAGTAAACTTCAGGTGCTGCTATAATAAGTAATTTTGTGTCTTTGGGAAGAACTGCAGTGAAGCTGGATTGACAAGTACCTGCCCCCTCCCTTCTTTGAGAATAGGTATTTTATTATGTACACTGCACATAATGCATGGGGGAAAGAGGGTCATGTCTAACTATTTTCACTGCAGTTGTGCTCGAACACACAAAGCTATTAACTACCACAGTGCCAGAAGTTCAGCATCAGGAAGAGGACTGTCATATCTGCACAGATTAGTACTTCTTTTTGGCTAAACTGTAGCTTTAAAAATGTCACCAAACAGCACTGGATTGTATAGCAGCCTACTGCTCGCAATGACAAGCACTCATTAGTCAGCACTGGCCACATGACTCTGCTGATCAATGAGAAGCTCTGCTTTTCAGAGACACCATCCTGGAAGAAAGGAGCCTCAAAAGGGCTAAGTGTGGGCACGGACCAAAGAGAACTCGCCATATGCTGTTACACAGCCTCCAGAGTTAAACACCCCCTCCCCCCTAGCCGTTTTGTTTTTTTTCTTTTTTTTTGTGAACGAACGCTTTTACAAAAAAAGGGGTAAGCTAACCTTTAAGTTGTTGGTACAGTGAGGGGAAAAACAAAACAAAACAAACACAGACTGCTTAGCTAACAAATTATTTGTTGCAATAAACTTGATGATCTAACAGGAAATAATTTACCTGCTTCATCATAGAATGCAGTGCCACACATGGGAAATTGAACTCCCGAAGCATCATATTCAGGATTTGACAGTTTCTGCAAAAATAAAAATTAAAAATTAAAAGAAAAAAGAGAGAGAGAGAGAGAGAGAGAGAGAGAGAGAGAGAGAGAGAGAGAGAGAGAGAGAGAGAGAGAGAGGGAGAGAGAAAGGAAGACTTTACTATATAAAAAACAGATTTAACTGAAATGTGGTATAATAAAGCACAAATATCATAACACCAGAACAGTTACCAAACACCTAGTTGTTTCTAGAATACCAAAAAAAACACACACACACACACACACACCAACAACACAAGACAAGAAAATGATGAACATAATGCATTACATACTAAAAGTGTGTGTTGATCAACAGGACTACTGCATTAAAATAAAATGATTCATTGAATTCCCTAGGACAGAGAGCTGTAACCATACATTAAAGGAATTTGGGATATGCGATCAAATAAAATATGTTGATCAAGTGGCAGCAGTCTCAAAATTACTTTAGCGCAAGCCTTTAATGAAACATCTGGAACAAGTATAAAAAAAGGATTTTTACGTCATACTTACCTGTAAAATCCTTTTTTTTTCTTTGAGTACATCATGGGACACAGAGTCAGGCTAAATATTCATTACCTGCTGGGTTATACTTCATCATTAGGTGAATGGACACTGGTAGACCAAAAGGTCTGGGCGATTTTCTCCCCAAAAAATAAATAAATAAATAATCTGCGATAAAAAAGAAAAAAAAAAAAACCTCGATTCACGATTCCAATGGAGTCTTTTTTTTTTTTGATGGACAGCGCGCCGGTTCTGAGGAGCTGCGGGCAGGAGTTTTTAGGCGAGGCCGTAGCTTCGGCCTAGTCCGCAGCGTCCGGCCTCGCAAACTAGGCCGGAGCCACGGCCTCGCCTAAAAACTCCTGCCCGCAGCTCCCCAGGATCGGCGTGGTGTCAGCGCCAGTCCTGGTGGGAAAGAAAAAAAAAAAAATCGATTTGCTGAAAATTTGAATCAATTTGACCTCTCAACTCAATTCAAATCGATTTTTTCACCAGCCCTAACCAAAAGGTCTTCATACAGGAAGTGATCCCCTATATAACCCCTCCGATACAGGAAGTACTTTAGTTTTGTAGCAAGCACTAAATTCTCAAAAAACTGGGGGAAGGATCTCTGTGTCCCATGATGTACTCAAAGAAAAGGATTTTACAGGCAAGTATGACGTAAAAATCCTATTTTCTTTTTCATACATCATGGGACACAGAATCGGACTAATGTTCATTACCTGCTGGGACGTCCCAGAGCAATAGCCTTGAGGGGAGGGAGACACCCTGCCAAACAATAGCCATCAGAACTTATACAGCAGCCAACAGTACACTGCAGCTGAAAGCCGAAACCTCGGCTGCTCGAACATCCACTTGATAAAAATTTTGTGAACATATGCATTGAAGACCAGGTGGCAGCCTTACAAATCTGAGCCACAGATACCGGATGGCGAAAAGCCCAGGAGGTTCCTACACCCCTGGTACAATGAGCACTCACCCTAAAAAGGGAGGAGCTTTATGTTTCAGGCCTGAATGACCAATTGACAGACACAATTGGCAATGGAAGCTTTGGAAACTGCCTGCCCCTTCTTGGGTCCTTTTGGGGAAAAAAAAAAAGGGGAGTCTGATCCTCGGATCTAGACAAATAAACCTTGACTGCCCGGAGAACGTCCAGAGAATGCAGTCGTCTCTCTTCCGCCAAATCAGGCTGAGAGATAAAAAAAAGGCAAAATAATGCCCCGATTTAAAAGAAAGGCCGACATCACCTTTGGCAAAAAGGATGGAACAGGTCGTAACACAACTCTGTCATGGTGAAGGATCAAGTACAGTTCCCTGGATGAAAGGGCCACCAACTCCGACACCCTTCTAGCCGAGGTGATAGCCATCAGGAAGGCTAGCTTGCGTGACAGAAAGTCTAATGGAATTTCCTTAATAGGTTCTAATGGTTGTTTCTGTAACACAGACAGCACCAAGTTCAAGTCCCAAGGACACATAAGTGACCTAATGGGGGGAAGCAAGCGAGTTGCCCCTTGCATAAAGGTTCGGATCAGTGAATGGGAGGCTAAAGGCCTTTGGAAGAATACTGATAGGGCCGAAACCTGACCTCCGATTGTACTCAAAGCCAATCTGATTTCCGCAGCTGACTGTAGAAAAGAGAGAATTCTCCCAATCGCATATTTCCAAGGATGCCATTTTCTGGCTTCACACCAAGCAATACAAGTCTTCCAGACCTCATGATAAATCTTTCTGGTGACAGCTTTTCTAGCATTCACTAGAGTAGACACCACTGGTCCCGGGCAGTAGATCGGGGTGACGTGGAAGCGTCCATGGCCTGTCTATCGTCAGTCTCACAATCTCCAGGAACCAGGGCCTTCTGGGCAAGGCTGGTGCCACCAGAATGACTGGAACCCCCTCTCTCTGAATCCTGCGCAACAAATGTGGAAGGAAAGGGATCAGAGGGAAAGCATAAACCAGGGAGCGCTGGCTCCATGGAACTATCAGAGCACCTGCTCCAATTGCCAGAGGATCTTTTGTTTGAGACACAAACCGCTGAAAGCTTGTTGTTGAACCTGGATGCCAGTAGGTCTACCTTTGGCCATGCCCAATGTTGGCAAATTTCCTGGAACAGATCTGGGTGTAGGGACCATTCCCCCATGCAGATCTGCTGGCTGCTGAGATACTCCAACCTGCCTTCCAGTTCTCTATTCCCGGGATATGGACTGCTGATCTCATTGGCACATGTCCCTCTGCCCAGGCTAGTATGTAGTTCACCTCCTTCAGAACTGAACGACTCCTGGTACCACCTTGGTGGTTTATATAGGCCACTGCCGTGGCATTGTCAGACTGAACCCTGATGGGGCAGTCCTGAAGCTCCACCGTCCAGGACTGTAGGGCCAGACGTACTACCCATAATTCTAGGACGTTGATGGGCAGGGTCTGCTCTGTCCCTGACCATTTCCCCTGGGCTGTGTTCCTCTGTTCCAAGCTGACAAGATGTCTTGCTGTAAAGGTTTGGAAAGGAATTGGGCATAGAGCACTGCCTCGAAGGAGGATACCATCCTCCCTAGAAGACTCGTACAGAGCCGAATGGAGGGTTGTCTGGTGCCCCTTAACTGACGCACCTGATCCTTCAGTGCACAGATCCTTACAGGTGGCAAGAATACTCTTGCTTGGACCGTGTTTAGAATCAGACCTAAATATATCTATCTTAGACTTTATGCTGGTCTCAAGGCTGACTTTTCAGTATTTATGATCCAGCCTAAGCTTTTCAAATACCTCACTGTGTATATTATGCTCTTTTCTAGAGCCTGTACTGTGTGATCTCTGAGCAGGAGCCAGGAGGTCATCCAGATAACCGAGCACCAGGATCCCATGGGGTCTTAAAAGACCCAGTACTGGTGCTAGGACCTTTGTGAACACCCGGGGAACTGTAACAAGCCCGAAGGGTAGAGCCACAAACTGAAAGTGACGTTGCTCCACTGCAAAACGTAGGAACCTCTGATGAGGCTGAAAGATAGGTACGTGTAAGTATGCGTCCTTTATAATCGATGGAGGCTAAAAAGTCACCCCTCTGGAGTAAGTTTACTACTGAGTGGACAGACTCCATCCGAAAGGACTGTATCAAAAGATAGTTGTTCAGGGATCTTAGGTCCAAAATGCAACGATCTAAAAACACGTGCCCCTTTCGATTACAAGAACCTCTACAATCACTCCTTGATGCACGAGATGATGTAGTGCCTGAAACAATAGGTTTCTTTTTGGAGGATCGGAGGGAACGCTGGATCTTAGAAACCTCTGGAGGGGGAACCCCCCGTAACTCCAGCTTGTAACTGTGAGATATAATTGGGGTGACCCACTCGTCCTAAATTTTTGTTTTCCAAATGTCCGCAAAGTGCAGCAGCCTTCCTCCCACCCAATGGAGTGGGGGCGTCCCCTCAAAAAGGAGGGCTTGGTGCTGGGTTTAGAAGAATTTTGGACCCAGGGACTTTTCTGGCACTGGCCATGCGGCTTGCTCCTGGCCCTAGCACCCGGTTGGCGGCGGAACCGCCCTGACGCTAAGACATTTGAGGAAGCAGTCCCTGGGTTTTTAAACGAGGGACGTTTAGTGCTTTTCTTCACAGGAAGTAGAGAACTCTTCCCTCCAGAAATCCTTTGGATATAACGGTCCAAGTGATCACCGAATAAACGTTCCCCATGATACGGGAAACCTGCCAATAATAGGATTTTTAAAACAGCTTACTTGTAAAATCCTTTTCTTGGAGTACATCACGGGACACAGTGCACCATAGTAATCACTATGTGGGACGTCCCAAAGCAATGCTATTTGAGGGGAGGGAGACACAACCCATAGGGCGCCAACAGACTTGAGGACCTATACTGCTGCCTGCAGCACACTGCGCCCAAAGGCGATATCCTCATGCCCTTTTTTACATCCACTTTATAAAATCTGGTGAATGAATGGACTGCAGACCAAATTGCGGCCTTGCAGATCTGAGCCATGGAGGCTTGGTGATGCACTGCCCCAGAAGCATGAACTGCTCTAGTAGAGTGCGCTTTGACATGAAAAGGTGAAATCTTACCTTTTAACCATTAGGCCTGATTTATAACTTGCCAAGTCCACTTAGCAATAGTGGATTTCGACGCTGCCTGTCCCTTCCTAGGACCCCCTGGCAGCATAATAAAAACATGTCTTACAGACCTGAGCAGTCGTCCTTAAATAGACCGCTCTCACTACATTAAAACAATGTAGCAAGTTCTCTACCCTAGAACCTGGTTTTGGAAAAAAACGATGGTAGGACAATATCTTGGTTTAGGTAAAAACCTAAAACCACCTTAATAATGAAATATGGCTTCTTTACAGGAAAGAGCAACCAACTCAGATTACCCTCTTGCAGAGGGTATAGCAATATCTTGGTTTAGGTAAAAACCTAAAACCACCTTAATAATGAAATATGGCTTCTTTACAGGAAAGAGCAACCAACTCAGATTACCCTCTTGCAGAGGGTATAGCAACCCGAAACATTATTTCCCTTGTCAGAAGAACCAAGGGAGTATGCTGTAATGGTTCAAAGGGCTGTTTTTGCAATACCGGCAAAAAACTATGTTCAAGGGTTAGGGGTGTAACAGATCGTCATCGATCCATGACCCGTACGGATCAACCTCCGCGGATCGCGGGTGTCTCTGCCGCAATACTCTGCAATGCCCTGCCGCAATACTCTGCCAATACCCCGCCAATAGTCTGCCATACCCCGCCAATATACCCTGACAATTAGGGAGATTGTGGATATTACAGTGGGCCATGCTGTCAGTTTTCATCCGATCCTCTCATAGAGAACCGCGGGGCTCTGTCATCCACCTGCTCAGCGGGGATCAACGGAGCGATCCCCCGCTGATCGGATCCGCCCCATGTGAAAGGGGCCTTAAAGAGCACAGAGTGCTCCTATTATGACACTTTGGAATGCGTAGGATAGCACGTTCCCTGCTGTGTACAACAGGTGGGAAGAACCACAGCAGACAGCAATCGACAGGCTAACCAACACACCCCACAGTGTCAGATAATGGAGTCGCCCAATTACGCATATAATTACAAACTAGCTGAAGGAACAAGTTTTCTTGTTTTTGTTTTCTTTTTTTTTTTTTTAAAGAACATTATCACACATGTAGTTAAGCTGTTTAAAAAAATATTATTATTAATCATCATCATTTATATATTAGGTCTAAAAATATACTGAAAAAACAAACACCTGTATAGATTAAAAACAAACACACACACACACACACACGTCAATTCCTTTGGGAGAAGCAGGCACACAAAAAGGGACCAAATAAGGAAAGTACGTTATTGGGTATGCTGCTTTTATTCCTGCACAAAACTGTACTGGAATGTGATAAAAAGAACCAAAAATGCATTGGACCCCAGTACAGTGAAAAAAATAAAAATAAAAAACATCTGGAATGCATCCAGAAATGCATAAAAGACGCAACAAAAACGTGTTGAAACCGAGCATGCAGAAACACATTCAAAATGGATCGGAAGGACATTTTTGTGATGTGAAGGGGCACTTAATTTGTTTCCTTGCGACCACAAGACACTGGAACCTGGAGCTTTCACCTGTCCTGAGTTACCAAAACAGCAATCATGCTGACAAGCACACACACACTCCCTGTGCTTCCTGTCCCATCATCAGCTCTGGCATCTTCCATACACGACTCACTTGCAGGTGTTGGTGAAGATAATGATGGACCAGTCCTCATGCTCATCATGAAATTTCTGGATCAGATGAACCAGATATGCATCTTTCACCTTCTCCGGCACCAGAATATATCTTTGGTCCAGCTGGTCTACTGTTCGCACCCTAAAGCGAGGCATTTATAGAGATCATTAGTTACACATTCTATTTCATTAAAACAAAATATTTCAACATTAGATCCACAAAAATCTTTAGAAAGGTCAATTCTCACAAGCTACACAAACCCATTATTGAATTCCTGCAGCAATGTTTCAACCTTAGGAAATTAAAATACCATAATTTCTTCAGAATGCAGGACTGAGACCTGGTTCACACCTATGCATGTTTTGGTACTCTTTGCCGAAATGCACTACAGTTCATTTAACATGGTTTCCTATGGGACATGTTCACATCTATGCTTTTTTTCAGCCACTGCGTTTTTGGAAAGGGTCAGGGACCTTTTTTAAATGCAAAATTGTGCTTTTTTTTTTTTTTTGTTTTTTTTTTGCTTTTTTGGTTCAATAGACTTCAATGGAGAGGTATGTAGTGCGTTTTTGTGGTTTTTAATCTCCCCAACAAATAGTCCAAAACGCTAATCGTGACAAAATCACATGTCCAAAAGCACAAAACGCTCATCACTGCAGAGACAATCAACGAAAACTGCATAAGTGTGAACCTAGCCTAACATGGTTTGTCAAATGTTAGGCCCCTTTCATAACTTTACAAATAGCTTTGTGTACAAAACACATTCAACCTAAACTCCAGGCAGATATAAAAGACACACATTAATTATGCTTTGTAATCAAATAATGATATTTTTTAAAATTCAGTGATTGCAAGGATTTGAATTTGATCAGTCTTATGCAATCCCTTATACAGCAGTACTCAAAATAGGAAAGGAAGGAGCAGTACTAGTTGCCGATCAGGTCAGCTGCAATTAAATGTGATGACAGAAGGAATGAGCAGAAAGATGAGCTCATTAGTCCCCTGATGCTCTTTCATTGCACAATCAGGGGCAGATAGATTGTGACACTATATTTCATAACTGAAAAGTGGTGTCATCCTCCTGTCTGCTCAAATGCCAGATAAAAATACAAACCCCATGGCACCTAAAACGGTTTCTATTTATGTATTTTATCCATGTTTTTAGATGTTTGCTTTGTTTAGATGTTAAGTTTTAATAGTGAACCTTGGGCACAACATTATATTCCTTGATAGACACAAAAGATATAAGTCTGCATTGTTTGCACCAAATGCCCTTGCAAACCCAAACTTGAAGAAGTGGCTGTGACATCATTGCAAAACTGTACATAGACCAGGGCTGTGGGTAGGATTCAGCAGGTCCTCGAACTATAGTCTGCCTGCAGAAAACTACAGTGGGGAGGATATAAGTCTAGACACCCTGCATAAGTAGAAAACAGCAGCAGTGACTGGTCTATAATACAGGAAACTTCCACACAAAGGCAAAGTGCAGCAGTGGTTTCATTCTGAATACTGCACAGATCTAAAGGAATCACACAAAAGACCAAAAAAAAAAAAAAAAAAAAAAAAAAAAAACTGGATTTGGGATTCAACCTGGATTTCAGCTTAGGTAGAAATATCAACTAGATCAGGATATCATTAAAATGCTGCTTGCACAGGACATCAGGCAGGGTGATCAAGATGGCTAAAGACACCGAGCCTGGAAGAAGACCAGGTGAAGATGTTGGAAGGGAGCTGGTTGTCACACTGCTGGAGCAGAAATACTGTACTGTTTAGTTCCACTTTAAATTATGGCTGAGCTACCAAGACATTTTGAAGTACAACAGAAAGACCAGTACATCATCTTTTATAAACCTATGAGGAGAGGACAAAAAAAAATTACACAAGGGGGTAAGACTGCACAGCAGCCACTAGTTAGATTATGAAAACACTTTTGGTAGCATTCCAGGAGCAATAGATGAATAGGAACCATATATCTTTAAAAAGTAAGTGCTATCTGCAGAGCAAATTCAAATTCAAGAACTTATTCAGCAACAATGCCAACCATATGCAGAGTGGGATGTGTGAAAAGCTAACAAACTGAAACATGTCCTAGTTGCAGCCCCTTTTGCTCATTGTGAGCAGCAGCAGCAGCACCATATTAAAATCTGCCCTGACATTGTACAAGGTTGTTGACCATTACTTTATCAAACAAATATTTTGGTAATCATCGTGCTTGACCAGTATTACACCCCATCTAGCATCTGGTTGCTTTTCAACTGCACTATGGTTATCATCTCATCATTATCTTTGTATTTGCATGTTTTCTTTTTCTACGCTATATCTGGTCACTTACTTTATGGATATGCTGTTCAAAAATGTTTGTATTACTATCTTAAAACCTTTGTATATTGCCCTCTCACTTTGGAAAAGAATGGAGGTATATTACGTTTATGTAACTTTTATTTGTGAAAAATGAATATATTGAAATCCAAACATCTGTCCTGACAAGGCCTTTACTTTAAGCGATGAAGCACAGACCCTTTAAACTATTGCAAATAACAACATCACTTACATTTTGCCAAATTGTTTTCATTAGCTAAATAAAGAAAGGAGCTGAAATCTTACTCTGAAATGGATTCCCAGAAGAATGGTTTGTTCATGGCAACAGACTTCAGCTCCTGCAAGGTGTCTGTTAAGGTGGCACTGAACAGTAGGGTTTGTCGCTGGGCAGGAACAGCACTAAGAATGACTTGAAGATCTTTAGTAAAGTCTGTACAACCTTGTTCCAGCAAACGATCTGCCTCATCTAAAACCTAAAGGATACAAGAACATTACCTACAAGTGGGGAAAGGCAAGTATAGATCTCCTTAGTCCTGCTTTAAGTTATCAGTCTTACCAAGAATCGAATCTTCTTGAGGCTGAATGTGTTGGAACTCCGAATATGGTCAGCTAGGCGACCCGGTGTAGCTATGACAACATGGGGCTTTCTGGCTAGCTCCAGGGCTTGGGCAATCATATCTAAGAGAGAAAATATGACTTAATTACAGACTGGGAAACAACTATACAAACTTTAAATTGGTTTCCTTTTTCACGACTCAGATTAAAACACATGTATTCTACTTAAACAATAATGCTGTGTACACACGAGCGGAATTTCCGACAGAAAGAGTCCGTAGGGAGCCTTTCATCGTATATTCTGACCGTGTGTATGCCCCATCTGACTTTCTGACGAAAATGCAGACAGGCTTAGACAGAGAACATGTTCTATATTTTTCAGACAGAACAAATTATTATCGGAAAAACCTCGCCTGTATGCTGTTCCGACGCACCAAAAGCAATACATGCTCTGAAGCAAGTACGAGACGGAAGCTATTGGCTATTGAACTTCCGTTTTCCAGTCCTGTCATACGTGTTGTACGTCACCGTGTTCTGGACGGTCGGACTTTGGTGTGACCGTGTGTATGCAAGACAGCTTGAGCAGAAATCCGTCGTAAAAACCTTCAGAGTTTATTCCGATGGCAAAACCGGTCGTGTGTACAGGGCATAAAAGTCTTTACCCCAACTACCAACTCATAGCATGCATTATCCCTCAAGAACTTTGGACTGAACTGAACAGGTTAACACATTTTATTATGGAAGGTAAAACAAATATATTGCCTGAATTGAGTTATGCAACTCTACTGTACAATTGCTTAAAGTGGACCTTCACTCAAAAGTGAAAGCACTGCTCATCCTCCTGCTTGTCCCCCCCCCCCCTTAACACATTTGAAGTGTTTTGTTCTTTTTTTTTTTTTTTTTAACCAGCGAGCGGGTACTTGCTCCCACTTTCTCAATTCCTGCCTAGGCAAGAATAAAATTCATTAACCACTTCAGCTCCGGGAGGTTTTACCCCCTTACTGACCAGGCCATTTTTTGTCAATACGACACTGCTTTACTTAAACTGACAATTGCACAGTCGTGCACTGCTGTACCCAAATAAAAAAAAATTCACACAACTAGAGCTTTCTTTTGGTGGTATTTCAACTAATTTGGAAATAAAATAAACATTTTTAACTTTCTGCTATAAAAAATATCCATGTAAAAAAAAAAAAATCATATTTCTTCATCAATTCAGGCCAATATGTATTCTGTTGCATGTTTTTGGTAAAAAAAAATCCCAATAAGTGTATATTGTTTGGTTTACGCAAATGTTATCCTAAACTATAGGATTGATTTATGGACTTTTTTTTTTTAATATTCTTTAATATTCTTGTGCTTAAAGGCGGTCCTGCCGTAGTAAATGTACGTGTGGCGGTCCTTAAGCGGTTAAGAGGAGAAAGAACAGTATGGGTTATCGCTAGGATAGCAAATCACAGGTTATCACAGCAATTATGTGATCGATTGACAGTCCTCCCGACTCCTGGTTATTAGTATGAGACCAGGAATTGATTGTTTGCTCTCTTTGCTGGGAGCATATACTGTATGTTGAGCCTCGAAAGCAGGTCCATATGTGTACCATATACACATATATACACACAGTGCCTTGCAAAAGTATTCATCCCCTTGGCTTCTTACCTACCGTATATACTCGAGTATAAGTCGTTCCGAGTATAAGTCGAGGCCCTAATTTACCACAAAATAAAATAAATGGGAAAAACTTATTGACCCGAGTATAGGACGAGGGTGAGAAATGCACAGCTACTGTAAGTGGAAAAGAGGGTCAACAATGCCCATTTGCAGCATCACTGTGCCCATTTGCATGCCTCACTGTGCCCATTTGCAGCCATAGGTTCCCTGAACTTCAAACTCGGTAGTTAAGGGTTCCTAGATGCCCCCTAGCTGCAGCCAAAATTTGGGGTCTCTGAACCCAAAGGGTCCCGAAATGACATTGCTGCAGATAGACACAGTTGACCGAATTTGGGGCCCCGTATCTCGGGGCCACTTAGTGCTAAGAACCCCAAATTTGCAAACCCAGTGGAACTAGCACCATAACATTTCCAAAGCTGGGGTTTCTAGCACCAAGTGGCCCTGAGATACAGGGCCCCAAAAATCAGTTTAGAAAATGTCAAGCACTTTTCTGCAGCAGAGAATTACATTTTCTGAACCAGTTTTGGGGCCCACATCTCAGGGCCACTTGGTGCTAGGAACCCCAGCTTTGGATATGTTGTGGTACTAGGTCCACTGGGTTTGCATACCAAATTTGGGGTTTCTAGCACAAAGTGGCCCTGAGATACGGGGCCCCAAAATCGGTTTGGAAAATGAAATTTTTTGCTGCAGAAAAGTGCTTGACTCGAGTATAAGTCGAGGGGGGGGCACTTTCAGCACAAAAAAAATGTGCTGAAAAATTCAACTTATACTCGAGTATATACGGTATTTTGTTACATTACAGCCTTTAGCTCAATGCTTTTTTATTCTGAATTATATGTGATGGATCAGAACATAATAGTCTAAGTTGGTGAAGTATAATTAGAAAAATATATACATGAAACTATTTTTCATAATTAAAAAAATAAATTGGCATGTGCGTATGTATTCACCCCCTTTGTTATCCGTTTGCCGACCGGCTCACGCCGATATATGTCGGTAGAAGGGCACGTACAGGCAGATTAATGTACCTGTACGTTGCCCTTTAAGAAGCGGTTTGCGCGCGCGGCCGCGACCTCCGTGAGTGTGATCGCGGGATAGCCGCGATCGTCTCACGGAGAGGAAGAAAAGACAGGACGCTGATCACAGCTCCGTGTAAGCTGATCGCCATTACCAGTAGAAAAAAAAAAAATGATAATAATAAAAATGCCATAAAACTATCCCTTATTTTGTAGACGCTATAACTTTTGCGCAAACCAATCAATAAAACGCTTATTGCTTTTTTTTTTTTTTTTACCCAAAAATATGTAGAAGAATAGGTATCGGCCCAAACTGAGGAAAAAAGTGTTTTTATATTTTTTGGAGGGATATTTATTATAGCAAAAAGTAAAAAATAATGCATTTTTTTCAAAATTGACGCTATTTTTTGGTTTCTAGCGCAAAAAAAAAAAAATGCAGAGGTGATCAAATACCACCAAAAGAAAGCTCTATTTGTGGGGGAAAAAGGACGTAAATTTTTTTGGGAGCAATGTCGCACAACTGCGCAATTGTCAGTTAAATCGACGCAGTGCCGAATCGCAAAAAGTGCTCTGGTCTTTGGTCCGGGGCTTAAAAGGGGGGGGTTCACCCACACCGCCAAAAAAAAATAAAAAAATATTAAAAGCCAGCAGCTACAAATACTGCAGCTGCTGACTTTTAATACATGGCCACTTACCTGTCCCAGGGTCCAGCGATGTCGGCAGGGGGCCGCCATCCTAGGTGAGGGAATCAGGAAGTGAAGCATTGCAGCTTCACTTCCCGGTTCCCTATTGCGCATGCGCGAGTCGCGCTGCGCGTCCCAAGTGGTCCCCGCTCTCTCCTGGGAGCTGTGTGTTCCCAGCAGACAGCGTGGTGGGGACGGAAATTGGCGTAGACTCCCATGGGAGTCTATGCCGGTAGTGGGTGCAAATACCTGTCTTAGACAGGTATCTGCACCCCCCTCCCCCCTGAAAGGTGCCAAATGTGACACCGGAGGGGGGGAGGGTTCCGAAAAGCGGAAGTTCCATTTTTGTGTGGAACTCCGCTTTAAGTGGTTAGGAAGCCCATAAAAAGCTCTGGTGCAACCAATTACTTTCAGAAGTCACATAATTAGTGAAATGATGTCCACCTGTTTGTAATCTAAGTGTCACATGATCTGTCATTACATATACACACCTTTTTGAAAGGCCCCAGAGGCTGCAACACCTAAGCAAGAGGCACCACTAACCAAACACTGCCATGAAGTCCAAGGAACTCTCCAAACAAGTAAGGGACAATGTTGTTCAGAAGTACAAGTCAGGGTTAGGTTATAAAAAAAAGTAAATAAAAAAAAAACACATCCAAATCTTTGATGATCCCTAGGAGCACCATCAAATCTATCATAACCGCATGGAAAGAACATGGCACAACAGCAAACCTGCCAAGAGACGGCCGCACACCAAAACTCACGAACCAGGCAAGGAGGGCATTAAATCAGAGGCAGCACAGAGACCTAAGGTAACCCTGGAGGAGCTGCAGAGTTCCACAGCAGAGACTGGAGTATCTGTACATAGGACGACAATAAGCCGTACGCTCCATAGAGTTGGACTTTATGGCAGAGTGGCCAGAAGAAAGCCATTACTTTCAGCAAAAAACAAAATGGCATGTTTTGAGTTTGCGAAAAGGCATGTGGGAGACTCCCAAAACGTATGGAGGAAGGTGCTCTGGTCTGATGAGACTAAAATTGAACTTTTTGGCCATCAAAGAAAACACTATGTCTGGCTCAAACCCAACACATCACATTATACAAAGAAGACCTCAATCCGATAGAAAATCTGTGGTCAGACTTAAAGATTGCTGTTAACAAGCGCAGACCGTCCAACTTGAAGGAGCTGGAGCAGTTTTGCAAGGAGGACTTATCCAAAGCGACTTGGAGCTGGCGATAGCCACAAAAGGTGGCTCTACAAAGTATTGACTTTAGGGGGGTGAATAGTTATGCACATTGACTTTTTCTGATATTTTGTTCTATTTGTTGTTTGCTGCACAATAAAAAATAAAAAAAAAAAAACATCTTCAAAGTTGTGGCATGTTCTGTAAATTAAATGATGCAAATCTTCAAACAATCCATGTTAATTCCAGGTTGTCAGGCAACAAAACACAAAAAATGCCAAGAAGGGGGGAGGGGTGAATACTTTTGCAAGGACACTATAAATAATCTATCTAGCGATAATTGGTTACACAACAATGAGACATTCGGTGTTACAAGTCACACCATAGGAACTGTAAAGTCTTACAGTTAATTTTCTTTAACGCGCTGCCACAGTCTTAGGAGAAAAGCATGTCCCCTGCCAGCATGCCGTAAAGAAGAATCTTGCACTCTGAGGAAGCAGTGTTAGCTCCGCAAGGGTTTGGACACACTCCATGCTGAGTCATACCTATAATCAGCCAGACTCATGCTCCCTGCTGATTTACGCTTTTAAGTTCCAACTCAGGAGGAAGCACATCAGACCTCTGTAAAGAGACCACTGCTTCCACGCAGAAAGCAAGTATCCTTTTCTACAGCATGCTTGCAATGAATAAACATTTCTCATTTAGGCTGTGGCTACATTCCAAAAAAACTGTAATACTTTGCATTCCTTTTGTTTAGATGGTCTTGGAATGTATTTAGCTGGATTTAAAATTAATACATTTTGGGGGATACCCTGTTTAAATATGCTAACATGATAGTCATCTGTGTCTCATGTGGGCAGTATAGTAAATAGACAAAAAAAAACCTGGGTATTTAAATTATTGATGTAAAGTTTCTCTGTGGAATGGCCAAAACTGATAACAGCGGTAGCGCATACTGCAAGCAATTTAACCAGTTACATTGTTACCTGAAATCTGCTGTGTAGAACTCGTCCAATCAAAAAGAGGAGAAAAATATATGCATATGGACCAATATGTTAATACATTTTAAATATTTAATACATACCCATTCCTCCAACAATGATACAGTCCTTCAAACCTAGTGGCTTGCCTAGAACTCGAAACTGTTCTGCAATCTGATAAGCCAACTCTCTGTTAAAAAAAATATATATATTATTATAATAATAATAATGAATAATCTTTTAATATAATCTAAAGTAAACCTCTCAAAAGAGAAATATTGGAGCTGCCACTTCTAAACACCGTTGGAAAAGGCAAGTTGCCTGGCTCCTTTTTGACCCACTGGCTTCAATACTCTCAGGGTGCACTCACACTGGGGATAGTTAAACTGAACCATGTCCAAGGTCAATTGTCCTCCTGCCCACTCCTCCTCCGGTCTGCACTTATACTGGGCTATAAGAACGTTTTCCCAGGCACAATTACATCATCACCTCTGCCTGCTAGACCATAGTGATGGCTGCTTCCGTGTTTAGTGGTCCTTTGAAAGTCTTAAACCTCAGGTGTGGTTTGCACTCACACTGAAGCGAACCACATAAGCCACAAGTGAACCGTGTTTGGGAACACCTCCTCCAAGTGGTCCCTGGCATGGGACACTTAACCTCTCCGGAGCACAGTCCGGAACACTTATAGTACACAAACGAACCAGACCAAGGGAGTAAACTGTATGTTTCTCAAATTATATGCTTTAGGGTTCTTTTATTTAATCCAAATCAAAAAGAATTAAAAGTGGTATTAAACTTGAGAAAAAAAAAGCTGGCAGGCAGGGTTTTTATGGCAGAAGAGTCTTTTTCTGCCATAAATTATTCCTACCCATCAGCAGGCACACATGCGCAGCTTAGATTATATTAAGGCATCTGCACAATGCCGGGATGATGTGACTCCCATGCTTGGAAGTGATGTATTTGCGGCAAGGCCAATCAAGCGGCAGAATAGAGCAAACCCAGAAGGAAGGAAGACCAGGTGAAGATAGAAGCGCTTGGCCACTGACAGCACACCGCTGGAGGTCTTCCTTTGACAGGAAAGTCTGTGATAATGTGCTAGTATGCACTGCATATTAGATTATGGCATAAAGCTGCAGGGGTCCCAGACAAAAAAAATTATGTATCAAATCCGGAGTTTACTACTGCTTTAATAAACAACAGACCAAATTCCAGGAGTACAGCTAGCCAGTATCTAAACTCTCAAAAAAAAAGTTAAAAATAATAATGTCAAATGATACCGCATTTCACCATTCCTTTTTATAACATAAAAACAAAACAAAAAAAAACATCAAACAGTTTGGCTAGTGAGAAGCATGTTTCTATACTTTCCCAAAATATGGTACCAGATTAAAATCTAGCCACAACAGCTTGAAATATGGAAAACCTAATTTAAGAAAATGTATTTGGAAGAATATAAATACAGAAACATGCTCATATATCACTTGTTGTACAGTAGGATTTAAAGTGTTAGCTGATGTTAAATGGTTTATACTAACCGTGTTGGAGTTAGCACCAGGCAAAATATTCCAAAAGGATCCTCAGAGAGTTTTTGCAGTATAGGCAACACAAAAGCAGCAGTCTTACCACTACCAGTTTTGGCACAACCCATACAGTCCCGACCTAAAAGCAACAAAGAAAATGTAAAACTTTAAATTGGTCCCCTCAAGTCACACCCAGAATTTTATAAAAAAAAAAATAAAAATTCCCTCACCCAATTTATCAGTTTTAGGTAACAAAGCCCAACACCTTTTTTTTACCGAACTAAGTGAGCTAGAGTTAGGTCGGGTTCACAATCACATATGTGCGGCCGCGGTTCACAGCATGGGGTCTGGTGTGTCCCTGTTCACTGGCTCAGGTACGAATCAGGTCCGAATCTTTTTGCCTGAATCTTAAAAGAAATTAACAGTTGTGGCTCAGGGACTCCACTGTGAAGAAATTAGGGAACTATGATTTACCAATTTAAAGTATTTGTGAAGCCTAAGGGCTTGTTTACACTTGCTTCAAAACAAGGCTTCAGACACGCTTTTTTAAAGCTTTCTGAATGTCAATCAAAACACCTGTCACTAAATAAAAGGGTTAGCTTACAGTTCTGTTCACATGTGTTTACTCTGCTTCAAAAATTATACCCCAGCCGGTTCACACAGGGGCGACTTGTCAGGCGACCTAGCCGCCTGACAAGTCGCCTCCCGTTCTGTACAATGGAACCGTTCTAATCGCTCCGACTTAGAAGAAAGGTTCAGCCCGGTTCACACAGGGGCGGCACGACTTGCAGGTCGCCTCAGCGAGGCGACCTGCAAACGACTGCCCGGGCGACTTGCAAAACGACTTCTGTATAGAAGTCTATGCAAGTCGCCCCCAAAGTAATACAGGAACCTTTTTCTAAGTCGGAGCGACTTGCGTCGCTCCCCTTAGAACGGTTCCATAGCACAGAACGGGAGGCGACTTGTCAGGCGACTAGGTCGCCTGACAAGTCGCCCCAGTGTGAACCGAGCCTTCCTGTACTACTTTGGGGGCGACTTGCATAGACTTCTATACAGAAGTCGTCTTGCAAGTCGCCCCGGCAGTCGTGTGCAGGTCGCCTCGGTGAGGCGACCTGCAAGTCGTGCCGCGTCTAGTGTGAACCGGCACTTCGAGTAGCGCTGCATGATTCTGGGGGAAAAAAAAAAAAAAAAAAGAGAACCAGGATTTTTTTTTTTTTTGCTTAGAATAAAGATCACAATCTCTCACGATTCTGAAGAACTTTTTAATTTTAAAGATTTACAACCCCTGAACATTAGGTCTTCAAACAAGATGGCAGTAAAATAAGCCATAATACTCTTTGCTTCAATCAAATTAAAAGAAACCTAATGGAAAATAATGTAATGTGAAATAAAAAAAATTACCATTACATTAAAAAAAAAGGAAACAAATAAATAAAAAATTAATGTATTATGTCAGATAGACCAATTTAAAAAAGATTCTTAGCTAGAAAACACTAGCCACTGTGTATAGTGCGAGTGAGACATTGAGTGACCGGATCAGCACAGTTCACTGTGTACCTGACCTGCTCCCAGGCACGGAGTCCCATTCAGGAATGATCGATTACAGACACGATCACTCAGAGAGGCTCTGTAAAGGTGGCGACAGCCCAGCTGGCAGGTGGATCCGAAGATGTCGCAGCCCACTCAGCCTGACTCCCTTGCCCCACTGCTAGTGCCAATATCACAGTGCGAACTGCAAATCTGGACAGGAATCGGATCGCGTGGGTGTGAACACCCACGCGATCCAATTCTGCTGCAGACCAAAAAAAGGGTCCTGCGCGAGTTTGGTCCGAATGCGATGCAAATTCAGCCATACTATCTGTATGGCCGAAATCGCATCACACAGGTTGCATGTGATTTGCGGTGCGAATCACATCCGATTATGGACATCGCACCAGTGGTAACCGGCCCTAAAGAATGTTCACTAGCCTGAGTAAGCGCCTAGGTAAGGAAAGCACAGACAATCTGCAAGGGGCCTGAGGGCCACAGGTAAGGCACTAGGGCACTAAGGAATTTTGGTAAGAAAGTTTAGTTCTATAATTTCTAATTAAACTGTAACATTACAGCGATGGTATAACACATGCTTGGTATAAATACATTAGACAACAATGGAATATGCTAGTAATTTGTACTTCTCCCTGCTGTGCTGCTCATGATCAGCTTCTATCTGACTGCATTCCATTTCACTACAATATAGATGAGTGTAAACAAATAACGAGCCATTCTTTTGTACGTGTTCCACAATATCAGTGCAGTCATGTGCCTGTGTTTGTTCTTCTGGTGTACTCACCTTCCAGGGTGGGCGGTATACAATTCTCCTGGACCGCGTTGGGTTTGCAGATCCCAACTTGTCTGCACTGTTCTATAAGCCATGATGACAACCCCAACTTAGCGAAGCCTTCCATCTCTGGCTTCACACGTGACAATTGTAATACTTCCGGTATGGACAAGTGCCGTCATCAGCAAGCGCTGGACCCCATTGGCTTCTGTGTGGCAGTCCCCGCCTCCTACCCCGAGGATTACTGCTGGGCGGAAGTGACAGCCGGAAGTAGTGATCGGCAGTCCAGGTGACGTGTCTGGTTTAGAGATGGCTGCCCAGGGAGAAGTGGATGAGCTCTTCGATGTCAAGAACTGGTTCTATATCGGAAGTTACCAGCAGAGCATTAACGAGGCTCAGAAAGTGAAGGTAAGTGCTTGCTAATATGGGTTTGGCAATGGGTAGGTTGTTCAGTGTAATAGAAGACCCTGAGAGAAGAGTACATGGTGGGGGATTGCATTGTGAGTCCTTGCTTCTGCTTTAATGGGTCTGTACTTCTCATAGGTGAATGCCATTGCTGCCCCCTCCTTTTGAAAAAGCTAGTTGCCTGGCTGTCTTGGTCATCCTGTACCCTAAATGCGTTTAGTCACTGACCTGGCACAGACATGTAAACAAGGTCTTCTAGAGTTTAGTTATTCTTGGTCTGGCACTCTTAAGTATTACAGCCAGTTCTGTTAAAAAGATTTTTGAAGTCCTGTGCTTATGGAAATGGAAGATATAAGAAGAGGGAGAACTGCTGTGTCTACCAATATATCCACCTAAGCGGAAATATAAGATATTCCACCCCAGAACAGCGCCACTTCTACCATCCTACCTTTACTTATTACAGCCAGTTCACATATGAGCCAGTCACCTAGCATTTATTAGAAGGTGGTCAGCTATGGGAGCATACATTGCAATAAAGCACCTACTTCATATAGGAAACCCTTTAAAGCTGAGGTTCACACAAAAATTGAACCTTCGCTTTTTGGAACCCCCCCCCCCCGGTGTCACATTTGGCACCTTTCAGGGGGGAGGGGGGTGCAGATACCTGTCGAATACAGGTATTTGCTCCCACTTCCAGGCGTAGACTCCCACAGGAGTCTACACCACTTCCCGTCCCCCTGCGCTGACTGCTGGGACACACACGGGTCCCAGAGACAGCAGGGACCGTTCTGATTGCGCAGCGCGACATGCGCAGTAGGGAACCGGGAAGTGAAGCCGCAAGGCTTCACTTCCTGATTTCCTTACAGAAAATGGCGGCAGCACCCGAGAGCCGAGCGACGGTTCGGCCTCGGGTGCCGACATTGCTGGACCCTGAGACAGGTAAGTGTCCTTATTTTAAAAGTCAGCAGCTGCTGACATTTTTTTTTTTTTTTTTCGTGGGACTCCCTCTTTAATGGCAGTTGTGAACTTCTACGTGGGGAGTGTCCCTTATGTCATACTTCTATGTATATGTTTTTGCTCAATCACACACCCTCCAGCACTGTGACCGAGCTGTCACTGGTGACTCCCAGTCAAAGAATGACAATCAGAAGCCAGTGAGATGGGCTCATGATCACTTTGATAGCCAATCACAGTAATCACAAGATTAATTTCCCTCTCTGAAGCCAAATTGCACACTATTGTTTCTGGTCCTTACTACGGGTACAACCAATAAATAACGCTTGCACGTCCGCCTACCTCCATTTTTAGGTGAAATCGCACTCCTTTTTTTGCCCCAGTGAGCTGCGAGCCAGGTAAGTCCTGCACCACAGTTCACATAAACAAATAGGCAGGCTACAGGGCAGGAATGACCTCGCCTGCAGCTCACCAGAGTAGAAAGAGAGCACAAATTCATCTGAAGATGAGATCAGAGGATGCCAAAGCTCATCCCTAAAAACCATGCACATCAGAAGTGCGTAAAATTTCATTTGGGCTATTTTTAGGTGGTGGGTCATGGTAATGACAAGAAAATCCACAGCTACATTGTAAATGTAAAAAAAATATATATCATTTTAATCTTTAGGCAAGATTTCTACTGATAAAAAAAAAAAAAAATCAGGAGATATCCATTGTTAAAACCGAACGACAGCCCTATTTGTCTTGAAAAAGCAAGGTGTGATTCACCTGGATACACTATGGTGGTTGCAAAGATATAAATAGTTTTGTTAAGGTATGGCAAAGTTGCCAAATTGGATTCCGGCTTTACCTTCTTCCTTCCTTCCTGCCGGCCGTACGCATTTATATGCGGCCCCTCGGCGGATAGGCTTCAACGCCAAGAGGCCACATATATGCGACCCTGTGTAAACACAAAACTGTTGAGAGCGTTCGTGCTCCCAACACAGTCACCGGTGGGGACCGGAATGGTCCCGATGGATACTTGCGATCGGGAGCTTTCTGATCATGTGACTCCTGTGACAGCCAATCACAGCGTTCACATGAACTGAATGCCGCTTCTGCCTCCTGGCATCTAGAAGTTTTTATAAAGGGCCTTAATGGCGGTGGGAAGGGGTTAACTGCTTGCCGACCAGCCAATGTCATTATACTGTGGCAAGGTGCACGATCCCACAAATCGCTGTAGCTGTACATCGGCCCGGGAACTCGCTATTGTAGATGTGCGTGCGCCTCCCATTGGCCAGCGGGGGAGCCAATCAACAGGTCCGGACTCTATGTCCACCGTCTGCACGCGATCATTCCCCAAAGGGACAGAACGAGGATCTGCCTGTGTAAACAAGGCAGATCTCCGTTCTGACAGGGAAGATCACACAGATTCTGTGTGTTTCCCCAGTGACACAGTACCCCATACAGTTAGTAAACACCTACAGGGAACACATTTAAGCCCTTGATCGCCCCTACCAGTGTCATTAGTACAATAACTGTGAATATTTTTAGCACTGATTGCTGTAATAATGTCGCTGGTTCCCAAAAAAGTGTAAAAAAAAATGTCAGTTGGGTATCCGATCTGTCCGCCGCAATGTCGCAGTCCTGATAAAATTTGCTGATCGCCGCCATTACTAGGGAAAAATTTTGTCGACGTGATATAACTTTTGAGCAAACCAATCAATATACGCTTATTGTTTTTATTTATTTATTTATTTATTTTTACCAAAAATGCGTAACAGAATACATATCGGCTTAACCACTTCCCGACCACCTCACGTACATATACTGTGACAGGTTGACAGCCCTGCGCGAACCTCCGTACAGGTCCGTCAGCTCCTTTTTTAAGAGCCTTGGCTGGGCGGGGGACCCGATGCACGTGGCCAACTGTCGTGTTGCCCGCCGGCCACCCGCGATCGCAGCCACGAGAGCCAAAACGGGGATCTGTGTGTGTAAACACAGAAATCCTTGTTCTGTCATAGGAGGAGAGACAGATTGTCTGCGCCTAAATATTAGGAAAAGTGATCTCTCTCCTCCTCCAGTCCCATCCCCACATTTAGCCCCTTGATCGCCCCCTAGTGTTAACCCCTTCCCTGCCAGTGACATTTACACAGAAATCAGTGCATTTTTATAGCAGCGATTTCTGTATAAATGTCAAGTGTCCGATCTGTCCACCGCAATGTCGCAATCTCGATAAAAATCGCTGATCCCTGCCATTACTAGTAAAATAATAAAAATGCCATAAATCTATCCCCTATTTTGTAGACGCTATAACTTTTGCGCAAACCAATCAATATACGCTTATTGTGGTTTTTTTTGTTTTTGTTTTTTTTTTTGTTTACCAAAGATATGTAGGAATTATATATCGGCTTTAACTGATGATTTTTTTTTGGGGATATTTATTATAGCAAAAAGTATAAAATTTTTTTTTTTTTTTTTTTATAGTGCAAAAGATAAAAACCGCAGAGGTGACCAAATACCACCAAAAGCTCTATTTTAATATCACTTTAATGATTATTTTGAATTCCTTTAAGAAGGAGTTGATACCTCTGGAAGGTATGGCCAGATATTCATTAAGGTACTCGAGCATTGCCATCCACTTTTCGGCTTCCACCTTCTGCTCCTAGCTTAGGCTGGCCATACACCTATAGATTATCTGCAGATTTTCTATGGTTAGATGGAAAAAGTGGGAGATTCCTCCATCCACACAGTTTAGCGAACATGGAGAGATCTGTTGCACATTTTCTATCTAACCATAGAAAATCTGCAGATAATCTATAGGTGTATGGCCAGCTTTAGACTATTGGTTAGATCAGTGTTTCTCAACTCCAGTTCTCAAGGCCCCCAACAGGTCATGTTTTCAGGATTTCCCTCAGATGAAACAGCTGTGGTAATTACTAAGGCAGTGAAACTGATCAGATCACCTGTGCAAAATAATGGAGAGCCTGAAAACCTGACCTGTTGTGGTGCCTTGAGGACTGGAGTTGAGAAACGCTGGGTTAGATCTCTCCTGAACTTGGCAATAAAGCTATCCTAGGAACAGACTATTAAAGCTAATGTGCAGCTTTACTGTCACTTTAAATAGTTAATTTGGGTAAGCTGGCCCAAAACAAACTATATCCTACACCAGGGGTAGAGGCAACCTCGGCCTTCCAGCTGTGGTGAAACTACAAGTTCCATGAGACATTGCAAGACCCTGACAATCACAGGCATGACTCCTAGGGATAGAGGTATGATGGGATTTGTAGTTTCACCACAGCTGTAGTGCCGAGGTTGCCTACCCCTGTCCTACACTAACAGGTGCGCCTGATGGGCATGCAGTATAAACTGTATGTCACCCCAGCTACATACAGTATATAGCCTTGTTTTCTGGCTGTGGGGCACAAATATCCCATCTCACACCCAGAACAAAATTGAATCTAGGCATCCTCGCACCCAGCTGTACAATTGGTTGAATTGGGTGCGGGAACACACGGGATGCCTTCACCTCCATCATGCTTTTGCTGAGTATCACGTGCATCCCTGCCCTTAAGGAGTGGTCCCCCTCCAGGCACACCTGCCCAATGCCGCATATTTGCATGCAGTATCGCCAATAAAGCTGTGCTAAGCATGCACCCTGCATGCTCCCGGTACAGTTACCGGTGGCTAATGGAAAGCTGCCATTCGCTGCTTGTGATTGGAAGCTTTCCGATCATATGACCTCTGTGACAGCCAGTCATGGTGGTCACCTGACCAAAAGCCTCACCCTGCCTCCGGGCATTCTAAACCCCTTAAAGGGCCGGCAGGCACCGGCTCTAAGGGGTTAATCTATCCTACTGCTATATGTGCTCCAACTTAGTAGACTGGAAATTTTGAGAGTGCAAACAAAATCCTCTGTTTTTAACGTAAACTATTAGACAGGGTCAGTTTGGTTGTTTTGTAGGCTGGCGGGTAAGTGTGCTGGGAAATCTTTTGCTTGTTTGCAATTCGCAAGGAACATATTAGGCAGAGGCACCATTGCTTCCCCACAGAGAGCAAGTGTTCTTCTCTGCAGTATACTGGCAGGGGACATGCTTTTGTACTGCTTTGTGAAGAAAATGATGAGTAAATTTGCACACCTTTTTGTTTTGATGTACCTGGAGTGTATTTTTCTGATTTCAAACTAAATTCATGTTTAGGCTTTAATAATCACTGCAGTTTACAGAACTTTCAGGTATTTGAGCTCTTTTGGTGATTGTGAACTTTTTGTTAATTTTTTTTCTTCCTAACTCTACATTTATTTTCTGTGTTGTCTTCTTTAGCCTTCAAGCCCTGAGAAAGAAGTAGAGAGAGATGTATTTCTGTACAGAGCATATATAGCACAGGTAAAATAGAATTTTTATCCTTGTTTTTTTCTATATGTATATGCTATTCGTGTGGGATTGTCTGAACAAATTCTTCAGCGTTAACCCTTTTGTCAATTGGAACAGAGAAAGTATGGCGTAGTCCTGGATGAAATCCGCCCAAATGCCAATCCGGAGTTGCAGGCTGTGCGCATGTTTGCAGAATATCTATCCAGTGAAAGCCGCAGGTGTGTATTGCAGTTTTGTATACCTTTTTGTTACTGTTGTTGACTTTGTTTCAAGTATACCTGTTCAGTGTGTGTTTCCTCCTGCGTTTGCAGGGTGTTTTTTGCACTTTACATGTGTTCTGGATACGTTCATATATGTTCTGCATTCATACGTGAAAAATTGCAGCAAGCCATCTGTTTTTTTAAATGCACATGAAAGCAATGAAATGATCTAAACTAGGCTTAAAAATACATTTGCTTTTAAAAACATGTGACTGCATCTGTTATAAAGGAGCCCTAAACTAGGTAAATTGGCTGCTGGAAAACAATCCAGATGCACAGAGGTACTTGCACATACTGTAAACTTGGAAGCCTTTAACCACTTCAATACCAGGCACTTAGACAGCTTCCTGCCCAGGCCAATTTTCAGCTTTCAGCGCTGTCACAATTTATATGACAATTGCGCGGTCATGCTACACTGTACCCAAACAAATTTTTTATTATTTTGTTCCCACAAATAGAGATTTCTTTTGGTGGTATTTGATCACCTCTGCAATTTTTATTTTTTGCGCAACAAATAAAAAAAGACCGAAAATTTTGAAAAAAAAAACAAGTTTTTCTTTGTTTCTGTTACATTTTTTTGTAAATAAGTACGTTTTCTTCTTTAATGACGGGCACTGATATGGCGGCAATGATGGGCACCGATGAGATGGCAATGATGGGCACTGATAGGTGGCACTGATGGGCACTGATAGGCAGCACTGATGGGTACTGATGGGTGCCACGAATGGGCACTGATGACACTGATAGGTGGCATTGCTGGGCATCCCTGTTTTGTAATGTGCCACAGAGGTGCCAGTCAGTGCCCATTTGTGGGCACTGATTGGCATATTTTGGGCATATTTTTTCACATGTGGATGGCCATGGGGGATTTACCTGGCCATCCACATGCTGGGGGCTTCCCCGTTGGTCCTGGGTGGACCACCGGGGAAGCCCCCAGCCTGGGTGGTCCGCCGGAGGCTCTTTACCGAGATCGGTGTGTCAGAGTGACACACCACACCACCGATCGCTGCGATGCCCGCCACCACGGGCGCGCGGCAGCTGTTATCCCTCCGTACGTCATATGACGCCCAGTCAGGATAACTGAACCACCGCCGGGCCGTCATTCTGCTATAGGCTGGGCGGGAAGTGGTTAAATTAGTAGGCGTCTCTGCTCTCTGCCAAGCTTTTCCAACTTCTGTAGTTGAACGCTCCTTCAAACTTGCCCCTGTCACCCTCTCTGTTGGTCTTTGAGCCCAGCCATCTTAATTTTGGGCCAATACCAGTACAGGAGGTGCTCATGAGCATGTTCCCCCAGGTGCTTTGTGTAATAGAGTACGTTTTCAGGCTGTTTAATATAAAAAAAATTAAAATCTGTGTATCTTAGAAATGTAGAGATGTTGTTTATCTTCTGGCTACAGAATAATTAGTGTCTATGTTGTGAAGATGGAAGAGTGGAAGGGTTTAAGTAATTTAACAAAATACAGCTGTGCATGGATGTCGCCACTCAGTCCAAAAAAAGAGCTGTGTGTTGTCAGCCCACAATTGAAAATTAGGAGTTTAGTGCATTTCAAATCAACAGGTATTTTACTGTACTTGCAGGGTGTTTAAAGTGGTTGTAAAGGCAGAAGGCTTTTTTATCTTTATGCATTAAAATAAAAAGCCTTCTGTGTGCAGCAGCCCCTCTGAGCCCCATCTAGATCCAGCGATGTTGCACAAGAAACTCTACTGTCTGGGACTGCCCTCCTCATTGGCTGAGACAGCGGCTCCAGTGGCTCCCGCTGCTGTCAAAGTCAGTCAGCCAATGAGGAGAGAAAGGGAGGGGGCAGGCCGCGGCTCTGGCTCCGTGTATGAATGGACACTGGGAGCTGCGGCTCGGCTCAGGTGCCCTCATAGCAAGCTGCTTCCTGTGGGGGCACTCAACAGGATGGAGGGACCCAAGAAGAGTATGATCTGGGCTGACCTGTGCAAAACCACTGCACAGAGCAGGTAAGTATGACATGTTTGTAAAGTCTTTTTGGTGAAAAAGAACAATCGCTTTAACCCTTCCACTACCACTAATGTATGTCATACTTTTGCCAGCAACAGGGAAGTGGGGTTTACACTCACTCCTGCTTGATGCAACACCTGGGAGTGTGTGTAAATCTGACAAGTGAGGTGGAAATGATCCACAAACCCCCTGTAGTACACCCCCCCCCCAATAGCAGGTGCGATTGGGTAGAAGTGAAGGAGACCAGCAAATGTCTGTTCACTGATCTCCCCAAGCTAGCATGAGCATGGAAGTGAAGTGCATTACATCACTTCCATATTTTGTTTTTACTTTTCTCCCAGCTTCTTTTGCCAGGGAAGAAAGTAACTGAGTGTGATCAATGCTCCATTACCTGCAGTGCAAGGCAGGTGACCCTTGATTTCTCATTGAAAGAACACCTGTCACAGCAAAATGCTATCTATCACACTGGAGATTTTTGTTCCCCTATGTGATTAAAAAAAAAAAAAATTAAGTTGAGGATAAGATAAAATTAAATAGTGTAAAAAGCTGCACTTAACCACCGAATGCAACCCCCCCCCCCCACATACTTGAACCGACATGTCAGGAATGCCTATGCACAAACACTTTGCTAGTGCTACATATCGCTGTGAGTAGACTAATGATCAATAGGAAAATCTTGGGTACCAAAGTCTATTTTACAGGTTCTCGCAGTTTTAAGATTTGACGTGTTTGTTATCTATTTACTACTGTTTATGTATAAAAGATAATGCAGAACATGCTGCCACCTAATACAATAAGCAACAATGCAAGTCATCATCTATCACTTGAAACACTTATATTGCAAATTAGCACATTACATGTGAAGTATGTCAAAGATTTTTCTCTTGATATCTGTTAACCAGTTTATCTGTTTGTTGTATTCAATTCCCTATGTATATTTAGTTAGGGGAATGCTCTCCAAGTTTAACATGTTGCTTTCATTCCAACAGGGATGCTATTGTCTCTGAACTTGATAAGAAAATGGCCAAGAGTGTAGATGTCACCAACACAACCTTTCTGCTAATGGCAGCTTCAATTTATTTCCATGATGGCAATACAGATGCTGCTCTGAGAGTTCTCCACCAAGGAGACAGTCTGGAATGGTAAGGCAATGCCATCTTACCGCCTAATATGTAGTGGATACAATGTAACCACTGTAAGCAGTGTTTAACTTCAGTTATTAAAAAAAAGTAACATCATTACGAAAAAGTTGTGTAGCAGTTATAGGGATTATGACAGTGCTGGAATAGGTTTTTTTTTTTTTTTTTTATGTAACCTGTTTACATAGTTGCTCTTGTTTCTAAAGCTAAAGGGACTGCTTGTTTTCAAATTTTGTTTTCTCTAAGACACTGATTTTGGTAATCAGTGTCTTAGAGAAGACTCCATGTCTTTGGTAATGCATGCCTCAACTGCTGTGACACTACAGAGACCATTGCTAAAGCAGTGGTATGGTCTTACTGCAGCCACCAACCACACATACTGCTTGCAGATTTGCAAAGGAGTACATTTCATGTTCACATGAAGTGCAGCTTTACTTAAATTATTTCAGAAAAGTTTAATAATAAATACCCAGGTACTATGTCCAAGTAAGGTCATGTAGACCACATCCCTCAATTTATGTATATACCTTGTTGGGGCCATCATGTCCTTTTTCATCGCTAGTCTGTAAATACTCTGAGACCATTGTGTGATTTGAGGTGGCAACACCTCTGGCTCTGTAAATTGTAAAACCTTAATTAAATTAACTGAAACAAAATAAATATGTGGGTCAGCAGGGTACAGAAGTCATATAGCGCAGTGTAAATACATAACAACAGGCTAACAAGGTTAAAAGAAATATATATTTTTTAATGGAAATGTGATTGGAATTTTGTGAAACAGTGGCATGGTAATTTGGAACATGGTGATGCTTGGAGCGCCTGTTGTTGCCTTGACTTAGGTCTTGTGCACACAGGTCCATTAGCCTGCATAGCATAAATTGTGGGCTTATTTGTGACCCCAGCATGCACAGGTGAAAAACTGTTCAGACACTCCATTTTTGAGAGCAGTGGCTGCTGTATTAGTATTACTCAGCTGGGAAATTGACTGGTAGGGGGAGCTATGACCTTTGATGAGGCTTTTTTTTTTTTTTTT
Source organism: Lithobates clamitans (assembly GCA_037952925.1). Classification (NCBI taxonomy): domain Eukaryota; kingdom Metazoa; phylum Chordata; class Amphibia; order Anura; family Ranidae; genus Lithobates; species Lithobates clamitans. The sequence continues at coordinate 3,627,268 of JBBGZY010001129.1, read as the reverse complement.
TTTTTTTGAGAATATGTAGCATGCCTAAGGTTTGTGACTGATTAGTAGATAGTAAAAGAATGATAAAATCTTGTCATTTGAGGTTATGTAGAAAGGAGTAAATCACAAATCGTAGAAAAAAAAAGGGGGGGTGTGAGGAGGGAAATTCACTGGTTGTACATTTTATTACTTACTGCCTACAAAACAGTTGTTGCATACAGATACTCTGAGCGTTTACTCTTATTTTACCTTTAGTCCCCGTTCACACTGGTGCGATTTGACAGTTCCAAATCGCATGACAAGTCGCACTGCATTGCCGACAATTAAACCATTCAAATTGCCCCTACTCAGGTCGACGCGACTTTGAAAAAGGTTCCTACACTACTATTTGCCGATTTCATTGCAGCTTGCATAGACTTGTATGAAGCCGCAATGAAATCAACAGTGAAAATCGCAATGATGTGCAGCTTTGAAAATACGATTTCAAAGCCCCAGTGTGAATGAGGACTAAAGGAAGAATGATACTAATGTCCATTTATGCAGCATAGTTGGCTCAGTACTCTTATAAAATGTTTTCTGGGATTACACCCTTATTATAAAAGACTGTTTGTCTGTCTATCTATAAAATCTTTTTTTTTTTTTTTTTTTTTCCCCCATTATAGCTTGGCAACAATAGTCCAAATATTGCTGAAAATTGACAGACTTGATCTAGCTCGGTAAGCATATTTTAATTCATATTATCAGTGTTTCACATTAGATTTCAGTTGTGCTCTAAATCAAGTTTTATAATTATATTTATGAGGCAAATGTGAAGGTAACTGATTCTCTCCAGATAACACAGAATCTATTTTGCAGACTTCTGAAACTGGCCGCAAGTTGAAGCGGAAAGTCACCCAAAATAAGAGGTTCAGCTTGTTTGCATACCACCCCTTCCCTCCACTGCCACATTTGGCCCTTTTTGGGGGGTAGGGGGGAGTGGGTACCTGGTTTTGACAGGTACCTGCTGGCGCTTCCAGTTTTTTTTTTTTTTTTTTTTTTTTATTGGAAAACCAACTTTATTGAGAAAATATATGCTTGGTACATAAAATAGCATAAGCCAACATGGCCAAAACAGTAATATATACATGAGCACATTGAGTTATCTACATGATATAGGGTGACATATCCACCGGACATGAAGCCGGTACATAATAGAGAAGAAGGGGGAAAAAGGGGGGAGAGGAGAGAAGAAAATAAGAGATGAACATATCAACATTTCAAGTACATGTTTCACCATCCTCCAACCATCTGTTCCAGACCTGCTCGTATTTAAGCGGGCATCCTCTATGTACATAAATCAGCTTCTTATATGGGAGAGTGTCATTGATTTATTTTTTACAACACTGGATTGTAGGGAGTAGGGCCTGCATTCAATTACGGGCAATCGCTTTTCTCGCCAAGAATAGCGTTTCATGTAAAAAGGTACAGAAGGGTTTGTCAGCATCTAAGTCAGGTAGCAGACCGAGTAGACACATCTTAGGAACTAGGGTAGCCGGAGAGCCCATTTGATCGTGCAGGAAGCGTATCACTTGTATCCAATATGCTTGGATAGTTGGGCAGGACCATATAAGGTGATAGAAGGAGCCCGGGGTGTGGTCGCATAGTCGGCATCCTGGATTATACATGGGTTTGAAACGCACTCACCTCTGAGGAGTCAGATATGTCCTATGTATAATATATAACTGTGTTAGGCGGTCCGACAGTTTAGGGGAAACTTTTTTCACGTCTTCCAAGATCTCATTCCAATCCTCATCCTCAATCAGTCCAACGTCCACCTCCCATCTAGTCTTAGCACTATAGGCCAAAGCTACGGAGTTGGGAAGACGGATGGCGGAGTAAAGAGTGGAGATTAGTTTGGCTGGCTTGGTACCTGTAATCGTGTCAACTATGCAGGGTTATAAGGGATGGGTTAGACCCATCAAACTGAGTTTGTATAGCATGGTGGAGTTGTAAGTACCTGAAAAGGAGGTGATTGGGAAGTGAGAATTCGTCTTTTAATGTTTGGAATGTTTTAAGTCCCGTGGTGGTCATGATCTGGTGTATATACAAGATCCCATTGCGTATCCAAACCTCAGGGTCTGGGATAGACAACAGCTCAGGCAGGCGTGTGTTGAACCAAAGGGGGGTGTGAGAATGAATCAGCAGAGTCCCGATTTTTTTGTAGTGCCAACCGCCACAACCTCCGATGATGTGTCAACATGCCTGCTTTGTATTGGGGGGTATGTCCTGTCGATGGGGCCCTTAGGACTG